>CM068367.1:815705862-816110078 GCA_034769895.1 Magicicada septendecula
AAACCAAAACCAAACAAAAATGAAACAAGTTCATGGAATTAAATGACTCAATGTAACATGTTAAAATGAACCCAAAGGAGAAGGTGGAAAACCAAAGTATTAAACAAATACAATGAAAATGAAGAAGGAGGGAAATGAAAAAGAAAAGGATCAAACCCAAGATGAAGGGAAATAAATAAAAATGAAAACCAATGATGATACACAAACAAGTAATAAAGAATATGAGCGAGAGAAATAATGCACTCAAATGTAATATTGGAAACAATATTAAACCAATAATTAACCTATGAGAAAAAAAAGTAAATATTATTATCCATTAATGGACAATAGTAATGGAATTGAAAGAAACCCAATTAAACAATGTTAAATATAAATATAAAAAAGCAAACTAACCCACAATTTAGAGTTAGATGTAATAATAGAAATATAAGGACATAAAATTGTTAATATTATTAATGTGATATTGTAATGAAAGAGATAGTACGGTAGTGAGATAATAATTAGAGGGATTACCCATTCAGAAACACTTAAAAAACAAAAACATTTGTGAAGTGCAAAATGAAAGTGTAAAAACCCCAAAGTGTAGTGATAAAGAAAGTACACTAATTAAATTATAATAAACTATAAATAATTTAAAAGTGAAGGTGATGATTGAATGAGAATAGTGTAAAATAAATAATGGTAATATAGTGAAAAATAGTGAATGATAAAATCATTAACAATTAATAAATCCAAAGGAAACACTAAATGATAAAAAGTGAAGAATATTAGTAATTAAGAATAGCAGTATAAACTGATAAGACAGTAACTAGTTAAGAAAGAATGTTATTATTAAATTTAAATAAATACAATTCTGATTAAAAGGGAGAATGCCCTGAAGAGAAAACCAGATAGTGTTAACATGGAGGGAAAGTAAAGATTGTTTAAAAATTAAGTAGTTAAAACAAATTCATAAACACCCATGTTATAAGGGATCATTATAAGTTCATAAAAGTGATGTTGTTTATCACACTAAAAAATAATATAAAATAAGATGAATTGTAAACAAAGATTAGCAAATAATAGTTAAATAATTATTTAAACAAGTTTATGAATTGGATATGGCTGGTAGAATTATACAGACCATAGGCCTAAATATTGTATTTAATAAGATCAAAAAATAGTAAATAATAGCCATACTGACATAATAATAACACATAAACAGACCCAAAACACAACAATAAATAATACAACCAATTATAATAACAAAATATAACCTATTAGGCTAAAAGGAAATGTAATTTGAATGAAATAGGTCAAATACCATAATGGCTACTTAGGCTTAGGAAAATCCCTAACTGTCAGAAACAAACAACTACAAATTATAACAAATTAACAAAGAAATTAGTAAATCCGAGGCGAATGACTCACCAAGGATAAAGTGTAAATCATTTTTAAGACAAAATATTATAATAAGCATTTGAATTCAAAAAGAAATGTAATTAACAAGTATTCAAATAATTGTAAAAACATGAAACCTACAATAACCCAAACTTGTGGGGTATCAAAATAATCTATGAAAGGAAATACATACTATAGTGACAATATTTAATAATCAGGAAGGAAGATAGAGGAATAACAGCAGTCAGAAGATATACTAGGATTTTGAAAAGAATTCAAAATTGATAACAATGGATTTATATCAATCTCAGCCAATCAGAAGTCTTTGGTTACCATAGAAACCACCGTTGAAGACGAAAATTACCGTTGAATACCGTTACTCGTAAAGCATCAGTCTAGCAGGACAGAAGCCAAAGTTTGGAAGACCAATTTTTTAATAAAAAATGTAAAACAGTGAACGAAGTTCAAAACCATGACTGGATAAGAAGCAGACGAACCATTAGAGCAGTCCATTCAAGATCCAGGACCATAAAACTGAGAATTAACAGAAAATTATGACCACATACTATAAGAAAAGGACGCCAGACCTACTTAAGTCCAAAGATCAATGAAAATAGAACTTATTGCAGCCCAATCCTCTTCCGATCCAATGAATGAAAACACCAAGTCATGCTGATGTGTTAAGTACCATTGAATTACCTTATTTCCAAAAACCAAATCACTCTAAATTTTACTAAAAGTAAATTGATCTCACTATAAGCCGAATATTTCTCTTTCAAAGATTATTTAAGAAAAATAAACACACTGAAAATTTGTTAACATAAAATATAACCTCTTGTTGAAATACGAACTTTTGAACCACATTTAACGACACTACAGAACAGATTGTAAACACACACCTTATTATTTATGTACACTTAGAGTAAGGTAAAATACTTTTATTGTAATCATAGGAATTCTTTGCCTTATAATCAAAAGAATCCCACGATTTTGGAACGAAAATAATTGTAATAATTAAACGTTCCACAGCCATGCTGTTGCTGATGTGAATATATCGTTCCTTAATCGATTTGTCACCCCGAGTAAAATTGTTTCATGTAAAAAGTCGGTGTTAATCAACTAATACATTTTAATTGTCAAAAATTGAAAATATTAATTATCAAACATTAAAATCACTATTACAGGGAGTAACCGTTGTTATTATTTCATAGGGAGTGCATTATATTACTTGTGTTTATTTACGAAGGCTAGGTTTGATGAGCAGCGCTCAAGTTGCCATTTGCACAACTGCCTACACGATTCAGAAGGCGGCACGAGCGGGAATTATTTGAATGCCCCGACCGTCATAGATGAAAACACTATATTAAGTAATTTTAATTGTTTTAATAAACAATTTGGCGCCACCCGGGATTAACACACCCCTATATATAAACAGGTAAGGTTACTGTCATGTTATACTGGTAGTTACCGCAACACTACGGACATCGTTAGCACAAAATTGATGTAACGACCCCAGTGCGAGACGAACGCACTAACACTTTACACACATAAAAAACTGGTATACATCTTACAGAGACACGCTAGGTATGTCGTTACACTGTGTAATATAGATTTGATTAAAATTATTGTTAAAAGTGGACAATAATATTTTTTATTTGTTATAGCTTGAAAGAATTGGCAAATTTTATTGAAGAAGCTGATAGTGGTTTGTCTAAACCTCTAGTTGAAGGTGATTATGAAGGCCTGATTTCTATTATGGAATATTTATTGAAAGTGAGGGATCGGCAAGTTGAAACAGATAATATGTTTGAACCACTAAAGGATGTTATTGATTTAGTAAAATTGTATGATATGGATTTTCCAGAAGAAATATATGTGTTATTACAGGTTAAAAACTTCATTACCATTTTTCATTTATTAAATTTATGTTTTTATATGTTTTAGGAAAACCATTAATTACTTAATAAACCACAACAAAATTTGTTGATTGTTATTATATGCTTTCACTATAATACTGGTAGATAATTTATTAGTTATATGTTTAGTACATTTTATTATGTCAATCACTTTCTGCTATTTATGTCAATCACACTGCACCAGAAGCAAGATGGCGAAGGCTGAAGATGGGAGAACAGGATCTCCCGAAACATGTTCCTAAAGGAAAAAATATATCTTGAGGTAAATTAGTTATAAGTATTATAGTATTTTATTATGTATATATATGCATACACATGTTTGCTATGTTTAGGAATTGCCTGAGCGATGGAATAGTACTAAGAAAACAGCGGTGGCTGTGAAAGCATCTGCCATGCCTTTGATGCAGGCAGAGGCTAATACTATACGAAAAAGACTTGTATTGTTTGAGATCAGACAAAACTTGTATCGTGACACATTCAAGAAAAGCTCTTTTTTCATGTAAGTATGTCTATAAATTCTGCACATGCTGCTTTGAACAATAGGGTATCAAATTAATGTAATCAACATACAACTCCTTGTTATTTTCTATATAGAAATAAAAAGAAATAATTTGATTTATATTCGTGTTTGATTATGTTTGTGTAAGTTACGTTTTTCAACCTCAAAATGTAATTTTATAATTAAACAAAGACTCAATACAACTTACTTGCACTGAATCAGAATAGTCAGTTCTGTGAATTATAGATATTTATTTAAATACAACTATTTCATTAACCACTCGGAACACAAAGTTTTGTATGAGTAAAAACATAAAGTTTTACCTTACAACCTTTATTTCTACATCCAAACAAGAGATAGTCCATCAAATTTCATATCATATTAAAATACAAACTCTCCCCTCAGTGTTTATGGCAGCAAGACAGATTTTTGAAAAGGCAATTTTCTAACTGCAACTTTCTTTGACTTCCAAAAGCTTGTTGAATAACTATAGCAAACACAACTTTGACTTGAGCAGTTGGTAATTTGTTTTTCCTTCAGGTAACTGTGCTGTCACTCTTTATCTAGTGCAGTAAACTTCTAGAAGTGATCATTAGGATGAAGTCTGTTACATGAGACATGTTAGCTTCAACAACTTAATAGGTATTCATGATGCTGTCTCACAGTATTCGTATGTTGTTATTAGCAGTAACCTTCTGCTCTGAATCAGTGACAAGGTGATTCAACCACTAAAAGCCCTTGTCCAGAAAGTGTTTATACACAAGTGTTAAATGGCTAGTGATATTTGTTTTCCTCAATAGTTAAATGTAATAAGGAATTTAATATTTTAGTATGACTAACTCAATAATTGATAATTAATATGGTATTAATATTGTTAGAACAATTGTTATGATAGTGCAGTATCATTATTTGATTATAACTTATAGTTTAGTACTGTAATAATAATAATGTTACTGATAATAGTTATGATATTGATAATAAGCATAAACTGTTATAGGTGGGAATGTATAAGTCCATACATTGTTATTGATAAAGCTCATAAAGAAGTTACAGAACTTGAAGACATGATGGAGAAAGTGACTGAACAAGCCAGTTTATTTGAAGTAATTTTGCCAGAATTTAAAGTAATCAAACAACTTCGAAAAGAATTGAAAATGGCCAAGGTGATTTTTTAAATACCATTATTGTTTTCAAAATCCAGTATACTAGAGTTATAATTTATTAATTTATAAAATAATCTGAATTAATAATTTAAATTTCTGTAAACATAAACATAAACTATGTATGTATATTAAAACAATTATATTTAATTGCTTTAATAGAAAAAAGTAAATACCTCTTTTTATGACAGTTGTAATGAGAATAATCATACACGATCCAGTTACCAAATTATCTTTGATTGAGAAGGAACTGAAAAAAATAAATTGGTATGTGGTAAGGACTGTGGAAGTTGAGAGCTGCATGAAAATAAGAAAGTAGAAATTTTATGTACTACAAAGAACAGAACTTGGTGTGGACCAACCGGGATTAAAAAAAAAAAGATTTCACCATAATTATAAGCAGAATAAGCAGAAGGTTAAAGATAAGGATAATCTAAGCCTGTTATGCATATGCATAATGATAGAAAGTTTTACAAGTACGGTATTTGATTTAGTCTTATAAATGTGAAGAGAATAATATGTACTATACACAGGAGAAACTTTAAATGGAAGAGTACAAGAGGAAACATATGAAAAATTGTGTGGATTTGGCAGCAGTCAGGCTAATTGACTTTGTAAATTTACAACTTTAAGAATAGATAATAATAATTATTATTAATAATAATAATAATAATAATAATAATAATAGAAGAACAGAAAATGGACATGGAACAATTAGTAAAATAAAATAAACACAGTTCAGTGAATTGAATGAATTAAATATTTATTTGTTATTTTACGTTATGCACATTTTGTTACCAAAATTCATGTGAAGTTTATCTTATGTTTTTTAATGTGTTTTCTTGATATTGTAATCCATAAATATATGACAACACATCAATTTTAAAATTAAATTAAATAAAAAATATTAAATTGAATTTATGACTGATTGGTAACTTTATATCAGTATCTTTCTTAACTTGTAAACCTTTGACTTTTATGACATCTTACTTGTAAACTCATTTGTATGGGTAGATATGATAAACACATTTTCTATCAGTCATTATGGATATTTTATCTGGATTTCAAATTGAATTAAAAACCCCATAAAGGGTGGTAATAAAAGTAATGGGTCTTTTGTGTTCTGAGAATTTTGAATGTTCCTAGCCTATCTCTTTTCTTTGAATTTAAAGTTCTGTCTTATTAATAAAACATAGAAGTTGTTTTCACACCAAGTAATTATTTGTCCAGTGGAGCAATTGTTTCATCAGTGCTCATTGTATCTTCAGCCTGACTGTTTTCAGTGTTGACACAACACATAAATATTCAGACTAAAAATGGTGAATGGAGCTGAAGTAACTGTTCTATAGACATTAAATTAGTGATGTTTTATTGAGATGTTTTGTACTTACAGATGTAGCTATTGTAACGTCACAAAACGTTCCATAATAATAAAAAACACCATAAGGGTGAATGATACTAAAATAAATATAAATGAGTAACCAAGAAGAATGTAACAGTTAAAATAATAAACCATTAAAGAATGAAAGGAGAGAAGAATTTCGAATAAACAGTGGTAAATCCACTATCTGCATAATTTGACACTACAACATAAACAGACAGATTGACAAAGACGAATTGACAAGACAAATTTCCCAAATAGACTGTTAAGTGAGCTTAATAAAACCTTTAATGAATAAAGTCAAATAAAATAAATAAGATAAGAGATGACATGAATGATATTTGTATCATGTATTGTAAATAGAAACATCACATTAGCTGATTCATGTCAAAGTACTGATTTAAAAGGACAAATATAAAGAAAGATGTTATAGTTAATCATGAATTATAAAAGATAATAAGAAAACCAATTATATAAGTTATAATAATGAAATGAATTAAAGATAACAATCAATGTAACCACTGAATGTATCTAGGTAACGTTATAAGAAGTTAAAATATGTAAAGAAATGTAATATTAGTCAAGGAACAAAACCTTGTAATGAAATGATAACAGACCAAGAATGACACAAATAAGTCATGAAAGTAAGAATCAGGTAGAGACCCTACTAAGCATAGGGAAGTAAAATAATAATAATGACAAAAAGGATGTAAAGCACCACTCCATGAGTGATGTTATAAGAATAAGAAATAAGAAAAGAAAAATGTTGAAATGAGAATAGTTAAATATGGAAGTTTATGATCGAAAATCAACAAATGTATACTAATAATTAATATTGTTCAGCTGGATACAGCATTTATATATAATAATTTGTTCTTTTCAATCAAATAATCATGTTCAAATTAGAAATTAAGGATAGTTAAACGAATAATAAGAAAAAAGTTAAAAGTCGGATCTGCAACGTTTAGCAGACGACGTCTGTAAACAATGCATTATTAAGATTAGAATCAAAAATTGTTAATGAAAACTATGACCAAACTGTCGTCAAGACATGTCAAAATAAAGAGAAATAAACAAGCTATACAATGCTAATAATAGAACCTAATTTGTACTTGCAATAACTGAGATATAAACGTTAGCATCATAAATTTGGTGAATTTCGAATAAATACAATGAAATAATAACAAAAACGACACTGATGCATCCAATACAAATATTGTAAGGGTACATATCTTCAATACATTAATGAAGCAACATGATAAGAATAAAACACTAAACGATTAACACTATGAATAAAAAGGGATGAATCAGAGATAAAGGAATGGGTAATTAACATAATTATGCGATCGAACAAATAAAAGTAATAGTAAAAGTAACCTCTGATAAGAGAAATGTAGCAAGCAACGAAGCAAATGTTGAAAACGATAGTACAATGCGATTTAACCAAAATAACCCAATAGATATGGTAAGTGAAAAGGTAGAACCAGCCCCAACACCAGTGAAAAGATATATAAAAAGAAATAAAATAAGTGAATAGGTAGAACCAGCCACAACACCAGTGATTGACCAAATAAAATGAAACCAAATGAGAAGGTGAAACCCATAATATAAATGAAATGAAATGAAAAGACACAAACGAATAATATAGAACAGAAAAAGGAGAAATGTTACACTCAAATAAAGTAGTGAAAAAGAAACCAATAAACGATAAAAGTAAATGATAATTTAAACATTTTTTTTTTTTTGCCTCCAGAAACGATTAAGACTATAAAATAGGTTAATTACCTTCTGTCAACATTTCTTAAAATCCTTTTAGGATGACTCGAGTTTCGACACCATTTGGTGTCATCATCAGATCGGAATATGAATTAAGTCAAAACATTTTTATGCATATACATCTCGTCAGATATTAAAAAATTTTTTAAAAACAACACATAACATTATGTTGTGATATAGTTTATTTATTATTTATATAATGTTATGTGTTGTTTTTAAAAATTTTTTTAATATCTGACGAGATGTATATGCATCAAAATGTTTTGACTTAATTCATATTCCGATCTGATGATGACACCAAATGGTGTCGAAACTCGAGTCATCCTAAAAGGATTTTAAGAAACGTTGACAGAAGGTAATTAACCTATTTTATAGTAAATGATAATTATTAGTATCAACCAAATAAGCAATGTAAATGATAATTGTTAAAATTCAATAACTTAAAGATAGACAAAGTACACTAACCAAATAAATAGAGAGTAACTATTATAAATCACTCTAATATGACATGAACTTGTTAACAGTATAATTAACCATTGCAAACTGAGAGATAAAGAAATACAGAGATAGTGAACATGAGTATATGAGAAAGAGAATTTATGTTAGGTAATACCCACTAGTAACATTTAAATAAAATATAAAAAGTGCAAAGTGACAGTGTAAAACACCAAATTAAATAGAAACCCTATTGATAGGTATAAACACCTGATAATCAGTGATAAACACTAAAGGTTTATTGGTGAAAAGTGTTATTAAATAAGGATTTTGTTATTATTAGTATTAAGATAAATTATAGATGAGGAATACAATAGTATTAAGGGTTAGTGTTACCATGGTTAGAGAGTAAAGTTTATTTAAGAAAGAATGTGGTAAAGAATAGGAAGGCAAAATCAATAAACAGCCTATGTTCTAAGGGATAGTTAGTTAAGTAATGTTAAATGGTGTGATGATGTTTATCACCAAGAAATAAGTAAGAATAAATCAAATGTAAACAAGAGTAGTATAATAACGGTTAAAGAATTGTTTGATTAAATCTATGTATAGGAATATGGCTGAAGAGTTATACAGACCATAAACCTAAATGTTATGTTATATTTTATAGAGAATAGTAAATAATAGCCAAATTATAAACAATGACAATATAAATAAGAAAAAAGATAAATTAATATAAATCTAATAATACTGGAAAGGCAATTAGAAAATAATAGACAAGCCATAATATGGAAACTAATAAAAACATTCAATTATGATAAAACAGACCCAAAACAAATCAACAAGTAAACAAATCATTTATAACACAAAACAAAACATGTATAAGGTTAAAATAATATGTAATTTGTATAAAATAAGGATATATAGCCAATTACTACCTAGGCCTATGAAATGCCTAACTGTATAAAACAAATAACAACAAATTGTAAGAAATTAACTATAATATTAGCAAATCAAAGGCAAGTAACTAGTCAATGATAATTAGTGGATCATATTGAGAGATAAATGTTAAATTAAGGACATAAAATAAAAAAGAAATGTAAATAAATAATATCAACATAATTGTTCAAACATTAATAAATAAGCAAACCCAGCTTTGTGGGATTTCAAAATGATCTTTGAAAGAAATTACGAACAGTTGTGATAATATCTCATACTTAAATAAGAAGACAGAAGAATAATAGCAATCAGAAGATATTAATCATTTTGAATAAAAATTCAAATATTCTAACAATGGGCTTAAGTCATGAATAGCCAATCAGAATCAATCAATTACCATGACAACTGAACGTTATGTATGAATATTCCGTTAGAAACTGTTAATTCCATAGTGACGCTCAAGAGGAATAGACGCCAAGCCGTAAATGGCCCAATTTTTTATTTAAAACAGTCACAAGTAACCAAATTTATTACAATGAAGAATCAAACTACCTGATGAGGAATTAATACATTCAACCTAGGCAACAGACCAGATTAATTAATTCCAAATTAATTAAATTCGATCAACTAACATGAAAAAGACGCAAGGTGTACCTAAGTCCAGAGATGATTGAAGATTGAAGACCGACAACGATGACCCAACCTAATTCAACTGTATGACACTACACCTTAAGTCAACTGATTGATAAGTATTGATGAATTACCCAAATTCAAATTAAAAATTCTCTTTAATTTTTTTCACTACACTTTGAACTCTCACTATAAACTGATGATATTATTTCTTTCAAAGATTAATTAATAAAAAATATTTATGAATACCAAGTAACTGAATTATAACCTATGTATTAAACGAATAACACTGGCACACACTTTTAACACCACAGAGTTGAATTTAATGTAAACCTCTTTCATATGTAATCACCACAATTGTAAGGTGGTGTACTTTATTTAAATATCTTGTTCTAAACTTTTTTATCGTACTTAAAAGAATTCATTGGCAATTTTATTGTGTATAAATAAGAAGATACGGCGTCCATCATGGCGTCAGAATAACTTACGCTGCCACCCTGCTCTCTGCTGAGTGAACAAATAATTTATTGCCGAGGCTAAAAACTATTATATTAATCTCATTTGTACAACCATTATTGAAAATTAATAAGCTATCAAGCCAAATAAATAAGTGTGAATCGTTACTAGCTGTCCTGTAATTATTTCAAGTGTATTATGTATGTTGTGTTCTGTAGCAGTGAATAGAATTAGCCGACAACATTTTATGTTGGCAACACGTCCCCCCACACAAGCAAAATTCGAGTTCCCGCCAGTCGGCAAGTAATTTGAATCACTCATTACAGTACCGTAAACAACTGAGATAGAATCTTTTAATTGTTTTCTTGCAAAACTATTTGGCACCTATCGGGAAGAAGAAACTAGTGAGTAAGGACAGGTAAGGACTAACAGACTACACGAAGCGTTTGTAACACAGCGACGCATTCAACGTGCGACTAAATAAACGCACCGACAGATCGAGACTTATTACAAGCGAGACCAACAAAGGTTTTTTTAACAATATGTAATGGCTATAAATAGAATTACGTCATCATGACATCATTTTCTACCAATGGCGAACGACGTTAGAAACCAGTCAACACCATCAAGCGGCCATCTAAGAAAAGTATATATACGAACACAGTTGTAAACAAAACACATTTTGTCTCTTTCCACTCAATCAGCAACAACGAATCCAGACCGAATTATCATCAAAATTTTATAACCAACAAGAAGGAAGAAGTGTAAATAAAGTACAGTGCATTGATATCAGTAGTGATACTTTTACTAGACGTGCGAGTTAGAGAACGAGGTTAAGTATCATACATAACCAATTAAATTGTAATTCAAGAAGAAAATAATATCGTTCATTTGCGTAACAAGTGAAGTGTAACCACGATCAGTGTACCAGATCGTGAAGAGTGTTAATAAATAATCATTGAGATTATTAGTCAGGGAGTACTGTGCACATATTTACATTGTTTACGAGTAAGCTATTAGCAGTATAACATAATACACCTGTATACTGACGCAAGAAACAATAATACAATAAGTACTAAGCACTGACTTAACTTTATTTAGAGGGATTATAATATTCCGAACTAAGATTTCATGTCTTATGTAACGTAACAAAGTTAAGGTCCCAGACGTTACATAAAAACTTTGTCCATAGAAATTCAAACAATACCCAAGGTATGCCATAATTAAGGTCAGGAAGGTAAACCTCACCTAATAAATATATTAATGATACCTAGTAAGGATACATAGTAAGGTTACTAGGTAATAAAATAGTAAAAATGTATATAAATATAAAATATGGAGTGATCAGTGGAAGATGTAAACTATAAACACAGTGTCTAATGAAATGAATTTACTATAGACAAGTTTCAAAATAGTAGACTGCTTAATTGATATTTAATGTTTTATAATGATGTACGTTGTTGTGTTTTATCATGATATTGTGTTTACATGATGTTTATTCTGTGTTTTGTATGTAGCAGGTGTGAAGCCATTGCTTTAAGAAAGTATTAAGTAATGGATACTAATTTCATTCATGTAAACTTGTATTTAAGTAATTAAATACAAGTGTATTTATTATGTATTGTATCATGTTAAATGTGTTTACTTTGAATAATTAATGAAGATATCATAAAATAATATTTGTAAACTTGGCCAGGAAGATAATAATTGTTAATAAATTGTCAAGGGGTCATTGTAATTAAGTTATAAACCAATGAAGGGTTCAATGATAAAATAAATAATAATAATAAATTGAAATCAAGAAATTAAAATTAGAATAATTGGCCATAAGCCAGTGACTCATTGTACAGTAGGTCAGGTCAGAAAATTAAATTAAAAACAAAAAAAAATTATAACACATGTAATAAAACAAATAGGCCTAAAATTAGTATTTTGTAAAAGGAAATTAATACCTTTTAAAATAAGTTGATCAAGAAGAAAATGTAGTAAAATGTATATGGTTTAATAATGCATATTAGGTGAAAGTTTTATGTGATTTAATGTAATTCTAATAAGGGAGTATTTTATTAAATAAGTGTAAGCATATTTCCTAATTACGGCTCTAGGATAACAAATATTATCCAATAACATAAGAGGAAGATGGTTGTTAGGGACAACAAAATGCAAGATTTTTAATGAAGAAATTTGTGTTAGTGGTTGAAATCACAATCAGAATGATCACAGTTGCACACCACTATATAAAAATTATCCCAATTAGCGCTTTCAAGCTTCACAGCCCATCGTCAGATTGGAATAGACAGGAAATTTGTAAAACCAACCCCTTCACCCCTCTCCGCCACCCTGCTCACACACAACAAGCTATAATATAAATGACCCTTCCCCACCCCCTAAACCCTGTCCCACCATCTGTGGAGTTACATATTTTTTCTAGCAAATTCCTTGTGTTTCAGTGTTGTGTGTGTGTGTGTGTGTGTGTGTGTGTGTGTGTGTGTGTGTGTGTGTGTGTGTGTGTGTGTGTGTGTGTGTGTGTGTGTGTGTGTGTGTGTGTGTGTGTGTGTGTGTGTGTGTGTGTGTGTGTGTGTGTGTGTGTGTGCATCCTTTTAAACTACCCTCTTCCTCTCCACACACATGGGTCAGTCATACACCCTTATTTTAAAACATCCAATTAGTACTATGCAAAATAATTCTTAATCTTATCTATCTGTCCTCTATCATTTACTTCTTAATCATGTTATAAAATATTTCTTCATTATCAAATTTAATTTTAATATTAATTAAATTGTCTAACCCTTTTTCTCTTTCTTTCAATATTTCTAACTCCTCTCTAAGCTTCCTTTCAACTGTGTTATTCACTACCTTTACAATTTCGTATTCTTCCAAAGGATTAACAACTTATGGTTGTCTTCTATGAAATGTCTTGCATATAACGAATTGGTTGTTCTATTACCTTCTCCACGTTTGTGGTCAGACAACCTGCATACGAATTTTCGTCCTGTCTCTCCTAGGTACACCTTGTTGCAGTCTTTACATTTTAATTTATAAATTCCGCTTTTCTGTAATACTGGAATTTTTTCTATATTCTTATTCTTTATCTTATCAAATACCGTTTCACATTTTTTAATAGCTATATCTACTCCATATTTATTAAAACATTTTATAATTTTTCTAGTATGTGAACCTATGTATGTCAATGACCCTGCATAGTTCTTTTGTTCTGGTTCTATTTTATCTTTTTGTATGTTAACCCTTTTCATAACTTTATCCACTATGTTGGTGTTATAATTATTATTCCTTACAATTCCCTTTATCATTCTTAACTCCCTATCTTTTGATTCGGTCTCTTTTAAAGACTTCTGAGCTCTGTAACAAAATGAATTGATTGCCGCCATTTTATATCTATATGGGTGGTAAGACTCTCTTGGTATAATTATATCAGAATACGACTCTTTCCTAAATATCCCAAACTGTAGTTTCTCATTATCTGTAATTTCTATGTTTAAATCTAAGTAATTTATTTTGTTACCTCCTATCTCTTCTTTAAATTGTAAGTTTTTATCCTTATTATTTACCTCATTTATAAACTCATGCACTTCTTCTATGCTTCCTTCCCAAATTACTAATACATCATCAACGTATCTAGACCATAATTTTATATTGTTTTTATACTTAGTGGAAGTTATTAATTGCTTTTCAAAATCATTCATGTATATTTCAGCAAGAATAGGGGATAATGAAGACCCCATAGGTAAACCTTTTTTCTGTATATAAAACTTGTTATTAAACCTAAAATAGTTCTGATTTACACATTCTTTAATTACTTTCATCAACTGCTTTTTATACCTGTATTCTCCCATATTATTATCGTTTATTAACTTAATAACTTTAGTTATTACATAGAGAATAATGTAAAATTGATAGAAAAATTAGAAAATATTAGGATTAATGTAAATACAAAATTGATATCACTGGATGTTAAGGACATGTTTACCAATATCACAGTAAATAAAGTTATTAAGTTAATAAACGATAATAATATGGGAGAATACAGGTATAAAAAGCAGTTGATGAAAGTAATTAAAGAATGTGTAAATCAGAACTATTTTAGGTTTAATAACAAGTTTTATATACAGAAAAAAGGTTTACCTATGGGGTCTTCATTATCCCCTATTCTTGCTGAAATATACATGAATGATTTTGAAAAGCAATTAATAACTTCCACTAAGTATAAAAACAATATAAAATTATGGTCTAGATACGTTGATGATGTATTAGTAATTTGGGAAGGAAGCATAGAAGAAGTGCATGAGTTTATAAATGAGGTAAATAATAAGGATAAAAACTTACAATTTAAAGAAGAGATAGGAGGTAAGAAAATAAATTACTTAGATTTAAATATAGAAATTACAGATAATGAGAAACTACAGTTTGGGATATTTAGGAAAGAGTCGTATTCTGATATAATTATACCAAGAGAGCCTTACCACCCATATAGATATAAAATGGCGGCAATCAATTCATTTTGTTACAGAGCTCAGAAGTGTTTTATAAGAGACCGAATCAAAAGATAGGGAGTTAAGAACGATAAAGGGAATTGTAAGGAATAATAATTATGACACCAACATAGTGGATAAAGTTATGAAAAGGGTTAACATACAAAAAGATAAAATAGAACCAGAACAAAAGAATTATGCAGGGTCATTGACATACATAGGTTCACATACTAGAAAAATTATAAAATGTTTTAATAAATATGGAGTAGATATAGCTATTAAAAAATGTGAAACGGTATTTGATAAGATAAAGAATAAGAATATAGAAAAAATTCCAGTATTACAGAAAAGCGGAATTTATAAATTAAAATGTAAAGACTGCAACAAGGTGTACCTAGGAGAGACAGGACGAAAATTCGTATGCAGGTTGTCTGACCACAAACGTGGAGAAGGTAATAGAACAACCAATTCGTTATATGCAAGACATTTCATATAAGACAACCATAAGTTTGTTAATCCTTTGGAAGAATACGAAATTGTAAAAGTAGTGAATAACACAGTTGAAAGGAAGCTTAGAGAGGAGTTAGAAATATTGAAAGAAAGAGAAAAAGGGTTAGACAATTTAATTAATATTAAAATTAAATTTGATAATGAAGAAATATTTTATAACATAATTAAGAAGTAAATGATAGAGGACAGATAGATAAGATTAAGAATTATTTTGCATAGTACTAATTGGATGTTTTAAAATAAGGGTGTATGACTGACCCATGTGTGTGGAGAGGAAGAGGGTAGTTTAAAAGGATGCACACACACACACACACACACACACACACACACACACACACACACACACACACACACACACACACACACACACACACACACACACACACACACACACACACACACACACACACACACACACACACACACACACACACACACACACACACACACACACTGAAACACAAGGAATTTGCTAGAAAAAATATGTAACTCCACAGATGGTGGGACAGGGTTTAGGGGGTGGGGAAGGGTCATTTATATTATAGCTTGTTGTGTGTGAGCAGGGTGGCAGAGAGGGGTGAAGGGGTTGGTTTTACAAATTTCCTGTCTATTCCAATCTGACGATGGGCTGTGAAGCTTGAAAGCGCTAATTGGGATAATTTTTATATAGTGGTGTGCAACTGTGATCATTCTGAAAATGCAAGATATCTTGTTGATTTCAACATTCAATTGTTATATGTGAATGGGTAAAGTTCATCATACAAATTTAAAAAAAGAGAAAACCAAATTATATGAATTAAATTAAATAAATTAAATGTCATAAAAAAAATCCATTTAAAAGGACTGAATAGTAACTCCTGAAACTATATCTCAGCAAATATAATTCTGCATACCATTAAAGTTAACTGAATTAAAAAAAATACTCATTCAACCTACTTACAGTAAAAGTGTAATGATGAAAATGAACTATAATTACACAAAGATGATCCATAGCGGAGGAATGCAAAATTAATTAAAATATATATTAAAAAACAAACGAAGAACTTTTGTATTTAAGTACCAAACCTCACATTCAACAAACAACCGATGTCTTAATACTACACAAATTCCATTGGGACCGGCAACTACCAGAACCGTGAAGAATAACGAAGACCAGAACTGAAACTTCTACTACATTCTGGGACATCGAATCCAACTTTTATTGAGAAGCTGAATGTTGTTTTTATTCAAGAGCTGCATCGCCATTCTGTTCTCGCCTCGTCATAACAAGACACTGCCACATTAAGTATCTGATCCAGTTTGGTAACAAACCTGCTTATGTTTAATTGTATATAATAAGAGTTTATAACAATATTGTAATACTTAGTAACATTAAATTTGTATTACCTGACCTTACTAATAGTTAAAAGAACTACATGTACCCTGAGATAAAAAACAAACTGAAAATTATAATTAAATTGTAACTCATCTAAACCCCGAATTCAATAACAAATCGATTATGTATTGTATAACCGATATGGTGTATTGGTAGCAAGAGGAAGCAGCTGTTGGAATTAAAACATATTTAAAATAAAGAACCCTTCTTGAATTTTACGATTTCGTGTTATTTGTAGAATAATTAGTGTATTTCGAATAGGGTGTAATTTACAGAGAAAGGAACGTGAGAAACACCTCAAGTGGAACGACTTAACCTATAAAAACTGGTCAATCATAAACCACAGCGCTCGTCTGTTGACAGCTGGTGAATACGGGAGAATAGTGAACTAACTTGCTTTACACGCTCTCCTCTCTTCACTCTGGCGATAATATATACTGACTAGGGTTGGAGAAAAATATTGAATTACTCAATACAATAACTGGAAGAGAGCGTTTTTCTCTTGTGAAACACGAAACAACTATTTAATACAGATCTGTTGTCAATAACCGGATAATATCAACCACATAATAAGTAATTTTCTTTATAAATAAATTAACGTTGATTTGCAGGAGATCTCATCTGCGGTAAAATATTACAGATTGACGCATTCCACAGTGGGGCTTAATTAGGCGAGAGTTCCGAAGAGTAGTAGTAACATATTTTATTAATTGTTACAATTAACGTTACCATAACTAACCTAAAATTTGTCAAGGTTAAACGAACTTTTCGTCAATTAACTTCAATAATTAAAGGTGTCTAACCTAGTAATTTAGTGTTTTGTAATAGCATTGTATCGTAAAGCATTGGCGTTTTATTCTGTAACTTAAAAGAAGTCACCCTTGAGGTATCTAATATTTATAAACAATCAATCGATTATAGTTAGAGTTATCATTGCAAACCAACTGAGTTAAGAAAATTGAAAGCCGGTTGATTTGTAATCCGTTAATAGTAAATTGAATGTATTTAGTTGAACCAAGTATAGAGTGAGCAATAAACAAATGAATTGTGAATTAACAAATATTGTCAGCAATTATTTAAATAAGTGATTAATTCTTTTTTACTAGTTAATGAGTTGCGAATTCCAAGCAAGCAACCAGTTAAGTTGGCTACTATTCAGACAAGTGAACCGCCAACAGTTAGAATCAATTAAACAGATAAAAAGGACATTAATTCCTGATATTAATTTAACCACTCAATCAAATACTAACTTAAATTCAATCAAAATTAATCATTCGATTATTCAAAAGAATTCTTTTTTATGGAATATTTCTCAAGAAATTCCATATGGCGCCCAGGTAAAATTCATAGGAGCTCACTCAAACACTAACAGTACTATCATACTGTTTTATAAAAACTTGACAGTTTACTAATCAACTGAGACCGACTGAACTTCTAGTATGACATCAAAGGTACGTGAAGGTTTGAATTATATAAATAACTTTGTCTAAACTACACACTAACATACACAGACGACATAATTCAACGGGAGTGCGAACGAACTTCAAGAGGTCTACAAAACTGTTTACATTCAAATAACGGGGATTACAACCAAATAATTACTCAAAAAATAAACAATATTTCTTCAAACAAGATATCGTAATTAAACAAAACTAATTAAAGAACGATTAACAAATTTATTTAACGAAATAGTGTTAAATTCGGTAACAAGTAAATTTATAAAAGAGATACGTAAACTGTACGTATTACTATGCTAATTTTTTAATGAGCAGAAATAAATTCAGCATTATTGTAAATACTTACAGCATATTAATTTCTATAATATGAAACAATAAGTTTATTTTTCATGGTTTTCACATGCCACTTAACCTATTGGAAAAATAGTTTAGTCAGTATAAACAATAATGCAAATTGGATATCTGGTAAATTAGTAATTGTTTTGAGTTATGATTTAAGGTATATTATTTCTTCTTTTTGAAACATCTTGTTACATCTAAGCGCAAAATTTTAAAAAAATTGTGTAGTTTTGTAACTCTAATTCTTATATCTATTGACATGCTACTAATAATTTGATAGATAATGATTTTTTATTTATTCAGGTTTTGTGGGATTACATTTTAATAGTTCGGGCATGGATAGTAGACTGGGAGAGAACTCAGTGGAAGAAAATTGACTCTGAAACTATGGACATGGAGTTAAAAAAATTTGCTAAAGAAATTAGAAGTAAGTTATAGTATAAATAGTAACTGTATACAAAATTTATAGAAGTAAACTGCAATTGTATATTATAAGCTTTGTAGGTTTTTAGTGCACTACTCAACTACTTAACAAGGTTACTTTATATACAGAGTTTGCAATTTTATAAAATAACTTCATTTGCCTTACAGTGTTACTTTCAAAATTAATTTTGTTCATCTAATTTTAATTATTTTGTCAAGTTAATATATTTTTTTAAATTTAGAAGTGTGTATCTGCATTATTTATAACAATAATCATTATGTTAATTATCATATTTGTATGCATCTCTTCAGGACAGTGTAAATATCATCTGTTAATCGGAATATCTTGTAATCAAAAGTGATTTTTTGATTAAAAACACTACTGTAATTATAAAAAGTAACTGAATGGTATAAAATGTTTAAATAAAAACCTAATTGGAGCTAGAATGTTAACATTAATATAGAATGTTAATGTTATAATGACTCGTTTTCATAGTTAAAGAATTAAGGATAACATTCTGAAATTTATTACAGACTAGCGAGTACCCGGCATGCGTTGCAATGCCACTCAAAGAAAGAAAGTGTTTGTATATATATAATATATAAAGACTTCGTTCACGTGGTCTTCAATTTAATGCGATAATATATTTAGAACAGAATCTATTCCATTGGGTTGCCATAGTAACCAGATCTAATAAGTTAGTTTTTTAAGACTCCAAAGGACCCCCCCCAGAGGATCGTATCGAAAAAAACACCTGTCCTATGTTGGTTCTCCCGTTGCGTAAAATATTTGTGCCAAGTTTGGTTGAAATCGGTCCAGTGGTTTAGGAGGAGATGTGGAAGACCCCAAAGGACCCCCCGAAGTATCATATCGAAAAAACACATATCCTATGTTGGTTCTCCCGTTGCGTAAAATATTTGTGCCAAGTTTGGTTGAAATCGGTCCAGTGGTTTAGGAGAAGATGTGGAAGACCCCAAAGGACCCCATCGAAAAAACACCTATCCTATGTTGGTTCTCCCTTTGCGTAAAATATTTGTGCCAAGTTTGGTTGAAATCGGTCCAGTGGTTTAGGAGAAGATGTGGAAGACCCCAAAGGACCCCCCAAAGGACCCCGTCGGAAAAAACACCTATCCTATGTTGGTTCTCCCGTTGCATAAAATATTTGTGCCAAGTTTGGTTGAAATCGGTCCAGTGGTTTAGGAGAAGATGTGGAAGACCCCAAAGGACCCCCCAAAGGACCCCATCGAAAAAACACCTATCCTATGTTGGTTCCCCGTTGCGTAAAATATTTGTGCCAAGTTTGGTTGAAATCGGTCCAGTGGTTTAGGAGGAGATGTGGAAGACCCCAAAGGACCCCCCGAAGTATCATATCGAAAAAACACATATCCTATGTTGGTTCTCCCGTTGCGTAAAATATTTGTGCCAAGTTTGGTTGAAATCGGTCCAGTGGTTTAGGAGGAGATGTGGCAGACCCCAAAGAACCCCCAAAAGAACCCCATTGAAAAAACACCTATCCTATGTTGGTTCTCCCTTTGCGTAAAATATTTGTGCCACGTTTGGTTGAAATCGGTCCAGTGGTTTAGGAGGAGATGTGAAAGACCCCAAAGGACCCCCCGAAGGATCATATCGAAAAAACACATATCCTATGTTGGTTCTCCCGTTGCGTAAAATATTTGTGCCAAGTTTGGTTGAAATCGGTCCAGTGGTTTAGGAGTAGATGTGGAAGACCCCAAAGGACCCCATCGAAAAAACACCTACCCTATGTTGGTTCTCCCGTTGCATAAAATATTTGTGCCAAGTTTGGTTGAAATCGGTCCAGTGGTTTAGGAGGAGATGTGGAAGACCCCAAGAACCCCCCATAGGACCCCATCGAAAACAATTCATAAACCTTCGCGGGCGTGCGCACAACAACTCACCGAAGTTTCATCGCAATCGGATGAATGGTATAGGAACGCATACGGGACAAAGAAAGAAAGAAACAAACATTCATTTTTATAGATATAGATGACATTCTGAATAGTGTAACAGGACAAAAGTCTGTTTTCCTATTTATGGTACAAAAGGTATTATTTTATTGTATTTTGCACACATGTACATTGGTAGGACAATTTTCCCTTTGTTTAACGAGAACAACGCAGTTACGTCGGTGCGGGACGATTCCAAGGT
This sequence comes from Magicicada septendecula, assembly GCA_034769895.1. Taxonomy (NCBI): domain Eukaryota; kingdom Metazoa; phylum Arthropoda; class Insecta; order Hemiptera; family Cicadidae; genus Magicicada; species Magicicada septendecula. The sequence goes on from CM068367.1 coordinate 815,727,193, forward strand.
CAAGCGAACGTGACAGTCGACACAAGCTCTTAATATACTTTTCATTGGTCAACAATGCGAGGCGTCATCAAAAAATATAAATGATGTAACAACAACGACGTGAAACCAGGGCGTTAGCCGTATGAAACAAAAGACGGTGATGTCATGACACACACACATACGTAAAAATTGCGTATGGTCAGTCCCCAGTCTTCATCCATCAGTGAGAGCGTATACACGCTCAATTGTGTGCTGGCAAGTTAACGCCAGCAGAAGTGCTTTAAACTTATAAAAATGTAGTCAAACAATATAATGTAACCAGTGAACCATTATACAATGGAATAAATTAAATTCAGTGTAATCAGAAACAGACAGACTGTAAGTTCCGCCGAACATCTGCCAACAAGTATGGGACTCGCCTGAGGAGCAACAATTACCACAACATAGCAGGGAAGTTCAAAATTCAAAATTTATAACAATCAAAAATGAGCTCAAAGAATTCTAAGTAACCAAACATGTACCGATAACTAATGTATGTCATGTAAAAATGAGAGTGTGAATGTGAAGTGATCCCGGTATCTAAACCTTACTCTGAGGTGTTGGTTTGTGTTTGTTTCTTCAAAACAAGTAAATGTAATAAATAAATATAAAATAGATACTGCAGTATAATAAAATGATCTTGTATGAAGTTAGTTCAAGAGATAATTTGATATTAAAATGAGATGGGAATATTACTGAGAAGGCGGAAGCAGTAGCGACGCCATTTTGTTAATTGTTTGTAGTTGGGAGTTGACTCCATTTGTTTCACGAAAATTCAATATTGCAATTCGAAATAAACCACAAGTTGTTTGACTCAATGCTATGTAAATTATTATTATTTCGAAAGCCCAACTGCCTCTGCCTTTCGTTTAACGAAGCCCTGGACCCTAGTGATAAAAATAATGCAGGTGGTAAAACCATGTGTTTACACTGGATATATGGTGAGTACCTTATTATTGATAATTATTAAAATAATAATTAACTTATTACAGAAAATAAATAATAATAATAAAGTAAAAGTTAACAATAGGTTAGTGTTTAACTGCTATTGTGGTATTTGTAATATTTATGAAGTAAATGAATACTTTTTTGGTTGTCTTTATTCTGCTTCTCATGAGTATACTATCTACTTATTGACTTAGTAACTGTATCTTCATTCATAATTTATCTTCATTGGATCTGTTTTGTGCACTCTCGGTTATGTTGATATGAATTTTTGTTATTGGTTTTTACTTCATTTTACATCAGATTCTTCTGAAATGAATGTATAATTTTAGAGCTATCTTAGTACAACAGTGGCTTATAAAAAAATTGTGCAAATTCAAGTTTAGTAAGGTTGAAAACTTTTCTTCTTATTATACTTCTTTACTTTCCATTAAGTTTTTGTACTTTATAATAATTTTTATATTTCATTTAGTAACAAAGTTTCACTTTATTCTTCTTTTTTTAACACCTTGTTTATAGAGTTCCTTGTTATAATTCATTATATCAAAGCCTTTTATATTGATGTTTTCAAATAAATTACGCTGTATATTTTACCTTATTAGGTCTACATTCACTTTTTTTCTTTGTCAGGATTATTGCTTGACTTAGTTTACTATCAAATATTATTATTATTTGTTTCTAAAATATAAATATAGCATTAGGAAATTAATTTTATCACTTTATACAGTCATCAGTTATTATTTTACATCATAATATCCCAAATTAGCACAATTTTATATCAACTCTGATAATTACTAATGCTGTTTGCCTCAGTACACATCTAATTCAACATGGTTTACTCTTCCTTATGTATTGAGTAATTGGTAAATTTATAAGCAATTTACACACAAATTGCTAAATTCCTTTCCTCTTCTCTGTCAGTGCAATTATACACTAGTTGGTGCAGTCTGTTGTACATTTGTGTTTTTAAATTGTCTAAGAAGTTGATTGTTTTGCTAATAATGAAAGATATGCATCATAGATTGCAAGATTTATTGAAAACTGTATACATGTGTTCATGTTGTTACTAAACGCTTGCCGTCGTCTTTCTTTTACCTCTGTAAAATGATGAAGTGTGTCAGAGTGTAACTTGTGTATGTGTGTCTTACCAATTCGTCCTCGCACGGTAATGTAACTCACGATGCTTGAGTCCGTAGCGAACGTACGGATAACCAGGTTCGTAGTCCCCGATCTGAGGTTCACTAGTAGTGTATAATTCCCGGGTGGCGCCAAATTGTTTATTTAAAACAATTAAAACTGTCTTCTTATCCGCGATTTACTCAAACGGTGTGAAGGATTCAATTCGTCCTGCCGTTTCTCGATTTGTATAATCGAGCTGGCAGTTACAGTATTCGCTGCTTGAGCGCTAGTTATCACGTCAAAGACGTACGCTGTAAATTATAATTTTAAGAATACATTTTCCTACTGAAAATAAAACACATTTTAACATACACAGTATTGATTTATTAGCGATTTGATATTAATGTTTCATAGACACAAGCTATATTTGATTTCTTATATAAATTTTTGCACCGGTTATTTCTTTATGAGACGTTCTCTCGCAGGGTTTTACAATCGATTTTGAACGTAACTAAACATACAGTATGGCGTTCTATCAAACAAGTCAACAAATATTTTCGTTCAACCTTTGTGGGATCTTTTGATCACGTTAAAAGGCTCAGATGCAATTACAATAATAAAAATACACAACCTTACAATGTTTCTACTTAAGTATAGTAACGTGTAACTATAAATGGTTTGTTGAAGTGTAGTACAAGTGTTTTAAAGGTTCGTACATTAATACTAGGTTAGCTTTCTAATTTAACAAATTTTCAGTGTCTTAATATTTTTATTTAATCTTTGAAAGAGAATAAAATTGATTCAGTGGTATTTCAGAATATAGTGAGAAATATTCAAAGTGCGTTATTTCGGAAGTTGAGATAATTTAATGGATACTTAACAGCGTTGTAGCCTGTGATTACTCTGTTGGTCGGGAATGAAGGAATGTGGCTGCAATATAATTCAGTTTTCATTTATTCGGGCTTCGGGCATCTTTTTCAAAGTATTTTGATTCATTTATTCACTTCGTCTTGAAATAAAACGTCTTCTCCATCAGGTAATTGTGTTCAGTAGTAGTCAGACTCGTTCTCGTTCAATTTTGATAAGTTAATTTACTTTTAAAACATTTTAATTATGCAAATAGGTTGTTCTGAATTCTGGCGTCTGTGTTACTTGAGCGTCCCTTTCTGAGTAATGATATTCAACGGTAATTACCTCTTCAACCGTCGTTTCCATGGTTACCCCATTATTCTGAATGGGCGAGCTTGACATAAATCCATTGTTATCAAAATTTGAATTCTTTTCAAATCTTCCTATATGTTCTGACTTCCTTCCTTCTCTTATTTTCCTTCTTAATTATTAACTATTAGCACTGTCATTTGTATTTTCTCACAAAGATTATTTTGGTATCCCACAATATTGGGTTTTTTCATGTTTTCTAAGTTTACAATTAATTTAATATTTACTAATTACATTTCTCTGTTTATATATCTCCTTATTTTAATATTTTGTTTTTAATAATATTTACCATTCATCCTTGGTTAATTAGTCATCTTGGATTTGTTAATTACTTGGCGGTTTTCATACAATTAGTATTTGTTTTTGATTGACTGTTAGGCCTGTTTCAAGTCTAAGTAGCCATTACTGGTTTTTGAGTGTTTCATACACATTATATTTCATTTAGTCCTAGATCGTTATTTTGTTTTTATAATTAGGTTTATTATCTATGGAGGTGTTTTAGTTCAGTCCTTGTGTGATTTTTGTGTTTAACAACTGTGTTATTCAATATTTCTTGCTAATTATTTATTAACAGTTTTCTCTTTTATAACTCAAACATTGTTTTCTTTCCTTATTTTAATTACTCTGCCAATGTCAATAATATGGCTATTAATTACTATTTATTTATCATATAACATTTAGGTTTATGTTTGGGATAATTACCCAATCCATCTCCTATTCATAAACAATTGTTTATACAATTAATTAACACTTATTATTTAATATGGGTGTACAACTCATTACTTCTTATTTATTGTTCGGGTGATAAACAATCTCACCTCTATTGAACTTGTTTCATTACTCTCCCCTTATAACATGGGTATTTACTTAAGGTTATTATATACTTATTTTCTAAAACTCTTTGCTTTCCCTTCCATGTTAACATCATCTTATTACTTTTTCTTGTGATTCTCTCCTTTAAATTCTACAGTACATTCTCAAGTTCTATAACAATATTATTTCATAAGTATTACAGTTAATATCACTCTTCAGTGTTCATTATTACTGAATCAATGTTCTATTTTAAATATTATTCATAATAACTTTATTAAATGTTATTGTTCACTCTTAAATCTTAAACATTGGTTATTTTACTAAGTCTTTATCTTAGCCTTCTCTACTCTTACTATTTTTATTACTGACCATATTTTTATTTATTTATCACTGGCACTTTTTAAATTATTTGGTGTTCATTATAATTTACTTAGTGTTTCTTTTTCTATTACGAGGGCTATCCAGAAAGTAACAGACGTTTTGACCGACCGCGGCGGTGGGCGGGGATAGAGCCGCCATCTTGGTGTCAGAACATTCCTACACTCAGTACGCATCCAGCTGTGGTAGCGTGCGGTCTGTGGCCCTCTTACTTTGCTCTCTGTGACGTGTTAAAATGTGCGCTGCAATAGAAAATCCCGCCACTTGTGAGGTGCGTTCTGTGATTAGGTTTTTGTTGGCAAAAAATCACAAACCAATTGAAATTTATCGCCAACTTTGTGATGTGTACGGAATAGGAATAATGAGTGAAAGCCGAGTGAGGCAATGGTGCATTGATTTTAAAAATGGCCGTACCAATGTTCACGATGAGGACCGCAGTGGTAGACCTAGCCTTGTGACTGATGAACTGGTGATGAAAATCAACGACAAAATTTGTGAAGTTCGTCATTTCATGATTACGGAAGTTTCGAAACATTTTCTCCAAATTTCACGGAGTTTGGTGCATAAAATTGTGGCGGAAAAGCTTGGTTACCACAAATTTTGTGCTAGGTGGATTCCGAAAATCCTAACGGAAGACCACAAAAAACAGAGACTGGCTGCAGCACTAACTTTCCTCGAAGATTATGACAAAAATGGTAACAAAGTTATCGATCGTATCGTAACTGGGGACGAGACTTGGAAGAAGCATGTCAGTAGTGAAACAAAAAGGCAGTCGATGGAGTGGGGACACACAAATTCTCCCAAGAAACCAAGGAAGTGTTTGCAAACGCTGTCAGCAAGAAAGATCATGGCTACTGTGTTTTGGGACTCTGAAGGAGTGATTCTCGTTGATTTTCTTGAACGTGGCACAACAATTAACTCAGAGAGGTATTGTGAAACACTGAGAAAGTTAAGGCGCGCGATACAAAACAAGCGTCGGGGAAAACTTAGTGCGAAGGTTTTGTTTTTTCACGACAACGCACGTCCACACACGGCCAATCGTACCCGAGAGCTCTTCGATGGTTTTGGATGGGAGGTGTTCGATCATCCACCATACAGCCCAGATTTGGCGCCGAGCGACTATCACCTCTTCCCAGCGATGAAGACATGGCTCGCTACACAACACTTTGATACTGACGCCGAACTGCATGCCGGTGTAAACCAGTGGTTGAAATCGCAGGCGCCAGATTTCTACAGAGACGGTATTGAAAAACTTGTGCCACGGTATGATAAGTGCCTTAATTTGAATGGCGATTATGTAGAAAAATAGCTTAAGAGTGTACCTTTCAAATGTATATAATAAAATTTTGTTTTTTCATTTTGTAAATTTTTTATTTCAAAACGTCTGTTACTTTCTGGATAGCCCTCGTATATCACTTTAGGGTAATTCACTTTCACTAGTTTAACTTCCGTTTACTTCTCACTATTTTACTCTCTTTCTCTACACATATTATATATAATTATTAGTATCATGTCTTTCTTTATTAACAACTTACATGTATTCCTAACTCTTTGGCTAGTGTATTTTTAGCTATCGTTTTTTATTACTAGTGTATTTTTAGCTATCGTTTTTTATTACTGACTATTTACAATTGTCACTCAATCAACACTAACATTTATTATTTATTTGGGTCTTTACCAGTTTCATTTTCTTTATTATTTTTTGTTACATTAATTCTCCCTTCTCTATTTTTTATTCCTTGTCTGGGTTTTCTTGACGTGTTTCATTTTGTTTTCTTCATCGTGGGTTTGTTCTCTCTTGGTTTTCATTTTTCTTCTCCTTCACTTCTCTTCTTGTTTACTTTTGTTTTGGTTTGTAGCTGGCCAATCTTTGGGGTTGGGTCAATGTCGTTTGTCTGTCAGTCTAGTAGTTGAGTTTCTTTATTAATCACTTTTAGTTTATTACTCTTTCTCCTTCTTTCTTAATTACTTTTATATTTTTTTTTTCTCCGCATTATTTATTTATTAAAATATAGTATTATTTAGCATTTTTTACATACTTATTGTTATCAAAACTGATCTGAATTTTGCGATGTTATAATGTATACCAGTTAAATTTTTCAGTTTTTTGAGTTTTGTGCAAATTAGTATCCTGGCATATGTCGGTGTTCTGTATTTGTGAGTTTATTTTACACTTCCCTTCTAACACAATGTTCCTGCCATTCCCAATACTTCAGTGAAAGTCCACTCTTACTGTCCAAGAGTGTTCCCATTGTATGTCCTGGTCATTCATGTAGATGATCACTTTTTGGTCCACAATTTTTGCAACTCCTTCAATGTTTTACTTTATTCATATTGCAAATTATTCTTGACAGTAAATCATATTCTCTGGAAAGTACTTATTTACTTGAATGTAGTAGCCAAGTAAAGTATATATTTACTTACTTAATAGTGACATACATAATTTAAGAGTCTTTGAAAGAAGAATTCTAAGAAAAATTTGTGGACCAGTGAAGGAAGATGAAGATTGGTGCACACAGAACAATAGGAAATTGGAGGAATTGAAAGAAGACAGTGAGGGCATAGTGAGGTTCATCATGTCTATGAGGATCAGCTGGTTGAGACATGTGATGCGCGTGGAGGATGACAGAATACCCAAAGGAACAATATTTGGGCAAGAAGGAAAGGAAGACCTAGAAGAAGGTTACAGGACGCAGAAGATGACCTCAGGAGGATGGGTATTGGAGATTGGAGGCGGCAGCTGGGGGACCGAGGTGTTTGGAAGCGACTAGTCGGAGAGGCCAAGGCTCATCGTGGGCAGTAGTGACAGAGAGTCATTCAGTCATATATGTACTTGAATGGAATTACATCACTTTTAAATTAAACAATTTTGTATAATACTGTGTGTGCATCTTAGTGTCCCAGGACTTTATTTGGTGACATTCAATCCTGTGCATTATATACTCCCAGAGAATGCTATCTTGAATGTATGTTAACTTCTGTTAATGCACTTCCTTGCACTTGTTTGTGCGTTGTGTGGGTTAAAGTATGTTATCTTAAAAGTACATAAATAAGTACTTAACTTATTTGTTAATAACGAGGCTAATATTTTAGCAGCAGATGTTCATGAATTTTAAATACCAGTATCTCATTTGCTTTGCCAACACATTACACCCTCTTAAGGACACAGAAAAAAATTACAGCTTTTACCCCACATATAAGTTTGTTGAGAATTGAACATATCTGAGTGGCATTTACTTGTTAAAGCCTGAATAGAGAGATAAAGTATTCACTGCAGTTTCTCTCCTCTTCACTCACAAACTCTTATACTCCTTTACACAAAAATATAACTGACCCCTAATAATCTTATACACACGCACATGCATGCATGCACACAAACACGCACACTTTATATATATATATTGCAACGTTACAAGTATTTCAAAAAAATTACACAAATACAATACCATGTACTCAACGTAACTATGAAGTGTATCACACCGGCCAGGTCGCAGGATTTTCTTTTTATTCTCGTTGCATCAGGTATATGTAGTTGCACAACAATACGATAATTTTCAAAGAGGAGTGAGATGTTGATGACATGAAATAATTAATTAAAACCGTTTCAAAATAATCATTCAAATATGATTTATTAATATTAATCGAAAATATGCAAATATTAAAATTTCGAATTATAAAAATAAAAAAATATTCTCTTTTATAAGTTTACAAAAAATACAATATAACCTTCTATGCTGTTCATGACATATAAAAATAAACAACCATATAATCTTACTTGCTAAACAGACATGTTAAACAAATTATCTAAACACTTTTTATTTTAGTGTCTGACTTTCACTCAAATTTTAAATAATAATAGCAACTCATTTACAAACAAAAATAATATTAAATCACAAGAATAAAACTAATTGTTGCTATAAACATAATAAAAAAATAAAAAATAACATTTACTTCCAACCTATTATTTATTTCTACTGACACACCCAAATTTTAACATATAACAGAAGATTAGTATTTTTAAATTTTCTTGTTAAATTAAATTATTTTCGTTAACTACCATTTAAATTTATGTACAGTGATTATATTTAAAACTTTAAGTCTTTACTGTTCATATATATATAAGTTTCTTTTTGAGAGTTCTTTTCACAAACAAAAATATTATTGTTTATTCATCACCTGCGTACTGCCGACGTTACCCTTGCGTCTGTGTGCCCTGAATCCTGAGAATTTGATGATGATTATTATGCTGATGCTGTGTTCTCTGTCTCTACAGTTTGTTGTTTGTGATGGTCCAGAGTTCCTCCATAAGTCTTGGTGTCTGTGGTAAAGATCAGTCAGCAGACCAGCAGCGTGACGTGTGTAGATATCTTGAGTCTGTGAAATTGCCGGGGGTATTTATACTGGCCGGCGATCTGACAAGTCCAGGTCTGTTTTCAACCTGTTAGATATTGTCACTTTGTGCAAAGCGTCCTTTTAATTACAAATCACTTTTTGGTTCATTTTGCAATTTCGTAAACACTCGTAGCACGAGCGATATCATCGTTTGCATAATTTTTTTCTGGTCACTCACATATAACACACTTATTAATTACTATTTAATTACACTAGTAATTAACATTAAATTACCTAGTGTCTTTATTATTGCACATATCTGCAATAATTTTATATTACCATATTCGTTAAAAATTCCTTAATTTAATGGTGTCTTTATAATTGGGGTAAGTCTTTGTTCACAGGTTTAAAATGTACCGTATTAATTAGTTTATTTTTATCCAGTTAAAACCTGATTACAGACAACCCAATAATTCGTAAGCAATCACCCCATCGTAGACTTTTGCCTGTCGTAGCTTGTGTTCACACACACAAACACACAAGCGCTGTAGTCACTTGCGGGGCAGGTGTACGCTTTCTGACAATTCTTAGCCTGCATAATATTGTTAAAAACTGTTCATCATATATTTTCTATGCTAAATATTTACAAACATACTGCCCTGGGCAAATATATGTATTGTTGCAATATATATTGATATATTGTAATGTAACTCTGTGTTATAAGGAAATGTTTATTATGTAGTCCTATAGGTGACCTCCTGTAACTCAATATTAATAGACAAGTTTATTTATTATATCGTTATTGCAACTTTTATGTAGACCATAACACGGTTTTACCCAATTACTAAATGTTTACTCAATGTTAATTCTATATTTCATGTATTTTAATTAATAAATTGAGAATTCTTTCCAACCCTAGTCAGTCCGTATTATGTAAATCAATTCAAAAGTTGTGAAGGAAACATGCTAGTTCGGCAATCTCACGTTCTACCAGCTGTCGACTATAAGCGCTGTTATTCGTAATTGACTTACTATTATAGGTTAGCTTGTTCACCAGATTTTTAATCACCTTTTTTACCTGTAAATTAATCCACCACCAAAATACAATACCTATTCTACAATAATATAAAACATCATTACATACAAGAAGGATTCTTTATTTATATTACTTTTTATTTTAATTTCCAACAGTGCTCTTCATGGTTATAAGATAGTTATATCGATTGTACAATGTTGAATCGATTGGTTAGTTGACTATTCCTTTTTTAATACAAATTAAATATAATGTTAATTATCTCTTATCCCAGGGTACGTGTGATTCTTTTAATGATTAGTAAGGCCAGGTAATGCAAAATTAAGGTTACTAAGTATTACAAAATGTTATTAGTTCTTAATGTATTAAAATTAAATATAAGCTGGTGTTACCGTACTGGGCGATTCTCAAGGTAGCAGTGCCAGTATACAAACGATTGAAGATTTACAGTTGAGGTTACGTTAGTCCAGAAAAGGTGTTCAGATTATTAATAAAATTGGAAGGGTGATGTCCTGGAAGGCAACAGGAACTCTTCTATTCTTCGTTCTCCTTCATGATCCTTGTGGATGTCGGTCCCGGTGGAATTGGTGTCGTCTTATAATTTCTTTCTTGAAAGTGAGGTTTACGTCTCCAGTAACAAAGGTTCTTGAATATTTTTTGTTTATAATTCCATTAATTCAGACTTCTTATTCCATCAATGAGGCTCCTGGTTAAATGGGAAATCGGGTTCAACACTAATTCCAATGGAATTACCTTGAAGAGTGAAATAATAATTCCGCTACCATTTGGAGGTATATGGGTATATTTTTCGAAATCTAATTCATTGATTATTCATCGGTTTAGTTTGCAGGAATTGGTTTTTACTTTAATTTGTTAATTTTTATTCATTTTATGTTAATTTATGTCTTTTTTCTTAAATTTGTCTACTGATCTGAACTCAATAGCATATAACAATCGAATATATATTAAAGTTTTTTATAAATTCCTTTCTGTCTTTTGTATGAATTCAACTTCACCCATTAGCATATAACAATTGAATAATCAAAATCAACAAGCTTCTTTACATTTTCGTTACCCTAACAACCATTACTTTCTGTAATTGGATAATATTTGATATCCTAGAGCCAGAATTATAAAATATTACTACTCTTTTTTAATAAAATACTCCATGCTTGGAATTATACCAAATTACATAAAACTTTCGCTCAATCTACCTTATTAAACCGTATATATTTTACTATAGTTTCATTTGACTGGACTTATTAAAAAGGTATTAATTTCCTTTTACAAATATTAAATTTAGGCCTATAGGTTTTCTTACAACTGTTATAATATTGTTTTGTTTTTAACTTAATTTTTCTTTACCTGACCTACTGTACAAATAGTCACTGGTTTATGGCCACTTACATTAATTTTAATTTCCTGGTTTTAATTCCTTATATTAATTAGTTCATCCTTGAACCCTTCATTATTTTATAACATAACTATAAGAACTACTTGCCAATTTTTTAACACTTATTGCCTTCCTGGCCAAGTTTACAAACATTAATTCAAACATCTTCATTAATCAATTACAGTAAATACATTCAACATAATATAATACCTAACCCATGTACTTATACTTAATTATTCAAATACAATTTTAACATAAATAAAAGGAGTACCGCAGACTAAGTACTTCTTTAAAGCAACAACTCCACTCTTACTATCCACAAAACATAAGATAAATATTCTGTAAACACTATATCATGTTACAGCATAACACCAAGTACATTTCATAACATATTAAATATTAATTTGAATAGTATTTTATAATTTATTCCTACACATTAAACTCCTCCCATTAGACACAATGTTTATGTTTTACATCCCATATTATTTATTACATTTTTTTAGATTTAGGTACACTTTAGATGTTTTAATTACTTAGTAACCTTACTAGGTACCTCTAATGTATTCTTCAGGTGATATGGGCCCTCTGCTATTCAATTATAACCGGCTTTGGGTATTGTTCTAAACCATATTTACTTCATTTTTTATGTAACGTTGGGGACCTCAACTCTGTTACGTTACAATATATATATTATAACATCGCCAAATTCAGATCATATTTGATAACAATAAGTATGTAAGAAATTCTAAAAAATAATATATTTTAATAAATAAATAATGAAGAGAATAAAAATATAAAATGTAATTAAGAAAGAAGGAGGAAGTATGATAAACTAAAAGTGATTATTAAAGAAACTTACAGACTAGACTGACAGACAGACGACTTTGACCCAACCCCAGAGATTGGCCAGATAAGAACCAAAATAAAAGGAAACAAGATGAGGAGTGAAGGAGAAGAAAAATAAAAATAAAAAGGGAACAAACCAACTATAAAAGGAAATAAAATGAAACAAGGCGAGAAAACACAGACAAGTAGTAGAGAATAGAGAAGGGAGAAATAATACAATCAAATATAATAAAGGGAATGAAACCGGTAAAGAACCAATCTAAAAAATAATTGTTAGTATTGAATGAGTGACAAATGTAATTAATCATTGATAAAACTCAATAAATAAAAATACACTAGCCAAAGAATTAGAAGTAAATGTAAATAAGAATTAGAGAAAGACATGAATTTAATAAGTATATATAATATGTGTAAAGAAAGAGAGAGATATTAAGATAGTGAGAAATAAACTGAAATTAACTAAGTGACAAAGAAAAGTAATGATAGGGATTACCCACTAGAAAACACTCAAATAAAAAGTTTAAGAAGTGCCCATAGTGAAAGTGAAAAAACCCTAAAGTAAAATGATAGAGAAAAAAAACACTAAATAAATTATAATAAACACAAGATAATTTAAAAGTGAAAGTGATGAGTAAATAAAAATATTGTCAATGATAGCAATAGGAAAAATAGTGAAAGCTAAGATAAACACTTAGTAAAAAAGTAACAAACACTAGAGGTTTAATAGTGAACAATAATAATATTTAAGAAAGTTGTTAAGAATAGCATTTAAAATAAACCATTAATTAAGTAGTAATGAACACTGAAGAGTGATGTTAACTGTATTGATTAGAAAAGAATATTATTGTAAAGTTTAAAAGTATATAATAGAATTTAAAGGTGAGAACCCCATGAAAGAGTAATCAGATAGTGTTACCATGGAGTGAAGGCAAAGAGTATTTATAAAATAAGAAGTTTAAAACAATCAATAAACACCCATGTTATAAGGGATGATTATTGAAGTAAGTTCAAAAGAGGTGAGGTTGTTTATCACCCAAAAAATAAAATAAAAGGTAATGAATTGTACACCAATATTACATATTAAGTGTTAGATAATTGTTTAAGCAAACTTATGAATAGGATATGGCTAGGGTAATTATACCAACTATAGACCTAAATGTTGTATTTTATGTGATAAAAAGATAGTAATTAATAGCCATATTGTTGACATTGGCGGAGTAAATAAGTAAGAAACGAAAGCAATGTTTGACTTAGAAAACGAGAAAACCAGTCAGTAAATAATTAGCAATACATGATGTATAAAATTGTAGTAACATAAAGATAACACAAAAACAGAACCAAAACACATCAAAAGGTAACAAAACCAGTTATAAAAACAAAATAAAGCATTAGGCTAAAATGAGAGGTAATATATATGAAATAAGTGAAAATCAGTAATGGCTACTTAGGCTCAAGAAAGGCCTAACTGTCAAACACAAACAAATACTAATTGTACGAAAATAACCAAGTAATTAACAAATCTAAGGTGATTAATCAACCAAGGATAAATTGTAAATCTTATTAAAAGCAAAATATTAGAATAAGGATTTAAATTAAAAGAGAACTGTAATTAGGAAATATTTAAATCATTGGAAAATTATAAAACATGAAATAACCCAATCTTGTGGGATACAAAAGTAATTTTGGAAGAAAATACAAATAACAGTGATAATAATTAATACTTAGGAAGGAAGATAACGGAATGAAAGCAATCAGAAGATATACAAGGATTTTGAAAGGAATTCAAATTTTGATAACAATGGGTTTATAGCCAAATTAACCAATCAAATTTCAATAGTAACCATAGCAACTGCCGTTAGGAACGGTTTTACCGTTGAATATCGTTACTCGTAAAGTGACGCTCTTGGAAAACAGAAGCCAAATTTTGAACAACCAAATATTTAATTTAAAATGTTATAAAAGTTAACCAAATGAACACAAACGAACAAGAAGGAAGCAGATGATGACTGAAACCAATTAACTGATGTTGAAGACCCTTTAATTCAAAAAGAAGTGAATAAATTACTCCGATAAAATTGAAAAAGATGCCCGAAGTCCGAACAATTGAAATTTGAATACGATTGCAGCTCCAGTCCTTTTTACCAGACCAACTGCTTACCTCCAGTCTACTAAGTGGTTAAGTATTATTTAAATTACCCAAATTTCTGAAAAAACGCACTTTAAATATTTCTCACTATACTATGAAATATCACTAACTGAAATTATTCTCTTTCAAAGATTAAATAAAAAACTAAGACACTGAAAATTTGTCAACTTATAAAAATAACCTATTGTTAGTTTACGAACCTTTGAAACACTTTTACTACACTCCAAAAAACCAATTATAGCTACACATTATAATATTTAAGTAGAAATATTGTAAGGTTGTGTATTTTTATTATTGTAATTGCATCTAATCTTTTATCGTAATCTAAAGAATCCAGACGATCGAACGAAATTATTTGTAAACTATTTCGGTAGAACGCCATTAAGGTGTATCTGTTACGTTCAGAATCGATACGTCAAAACCCAGAGAAAAATTGTCTTAGATTAATTTAATTGCCGGTGCAAAATAATATAACAAACCAAATATAACCTGTGTCAATGAAAAAGTAATAACCATTAACTAATAAACCATTACTGTGTGTAACCAATGTGTTTTATTTTCATTAGGAAAGTGTATTATTAATGTTGTACATTGTAGCGAACTGCTACGAATTGGCAGCTAGCGCTCAAGCAGTGAACACAGCAAACTGCTGGCTTGATTGTAAAAATCGATAAGCGGCGGGACCAGTTTGAATTCTCCATACCGCCTGAGCGGAATCGCCTATAATACTAATTTTTTTAATTGTTTAAACTAAACAATTTGGTGCCACCCGGTGTTACGTTCTATTCTTTTACTTACCAATTTTCACCACGTTACTTCTACTTACCTCATACTTACACGCCACCCTGACTTACCGATCACAGAAGATTCCAAATTATTTATAGGTCGCCACAATATTTTGTGGTTTAATATCGAAACCTTGAAACACTGTTTCTTTTTTGCCAGGTTCGTTAGGCGGAATTTTTCATACGGGATAGGTGATGTTAATGTAGCATAATAATTTTTAACACATGGTTACGCTACTAATTCATTTTATTGATATTCAGTTTTGAACTTTACTTTTTCTGTTTGTAACTCTTTAACAATTTATCAAATTCTTCGCTCAATGTTGTACTTTAAAACATTCTGTGAAAACTAAATTGATTACTCCAATTAAGCAGTCTACATTTTAGTTTGTTGGACAAATGCTTCATTTCTTTACTATTCTTCCTTCCAACACATTTACGTTAATCATTAAAAAAAATGCAAAATAATAATATGATGTGTTACCTCCTTTTGGTATAAAACCTATATGAAAAAACAAAAAACTTAAACTATTTTAACTCTATTTTTAGATGACCCAGTTTGCTCACACACGACATTCATTCACATTTAAATCCCCATAATTTATTTAGAGCGCTCTTTTAATTTAGAATAATCAAATTGAGAAATGGTTTGTCTTCTACTTAGCTTTCAGCGTCCCTCTCATCGACACGTGCTGCACTAGGTTGTATGTCCGAAAGTTTTGTTATTTAACACATTGTTGATTCTTTATTGGTGCACTACACTTCCTTCATTCTGGTGTACCGTTTGACTATTTTTTATCGTTTTCTATTAATAGTTAAAAGTTTTTACTTGTTGGTTTGCCTGGCCAGCCAAAAGGTTGTTCGGTAACTGCGCAGAACGTTACCAACGTGTGTCACTCCACTGTGACTCAAAACAGAAATTGCACAGCCTGCCCATTAACTTAAATGCTCAGTAACGTAACGATAAATGCCGTTAACTTACACAAATACGGTGTTGTCTATGTGTCAGGCATTGACGATATTCCATTTTGACAAGGCCGTAGACTCAGATGGGTGGAGTCTTACCTTGATTTCCGTCATCTCAAACCACGTGGCGAGAAAATTTTACAGCTTAGCCATTTTACTTGGCGTGGCTCGAGGCTGTAAGTGTCGCATCCGTGCGCATGCTGGTGTTCGCGCGTACTAGTGCGTAACACAACACTTGATTTCTCGGAATGCTATTGCGTTCTATTGCCACACCCGCTTGCAAAGCTATGTCACTCTTCATTGTTTGACTGCTGCCGTATTTTACGTGGGCGTTACAATTGAAAATTATATAAAATTGATAAAAAAATAAAACCTCCCATTCCGCCCCATTACAAGACCCCCCCCCCAATGAGAGGTCTTCTGCTGAAACAGAAGAACTCTCATTGCTAAACCCCTAAGAGGATCGGTGAGGATATGGTGCCTACAACCCCCCGTTAACTTCTAAACACATCATGGGTAAACTACCCCCCTAGCTCGGTGACTATGGCTGCACCTGAACGAGATTACTGGACTTCTCTGTTCGAGATCCCAACACCATAAAATCGGACAGATACTCACCATAGTACACCTAACCTTCTAACATTCCACTCCAAAATCAATACCCTGGCCTTATACCATACCAGATCCTCAACCAATATGTTCCCCCTTTACATGCATACTGGGTTGCCTTTAGCAATTACTGGGTGCGTACACATATTCATTATTACATTCTAAACAAACTCCATACTTTTAACTCATAAAATATTCTATCTTTCAAATCTCAATTTCTTTTCGCAAATTAACGTTACGTTTTCAAATCAAAATAAAGCAAACAAATTAAATTCAAATGATTAAAATTTGTTCAAAATTTAATCTAAGTTCAAAATCAAAATTTCATATTGTTATTGATTTCATCATCTCCTTTCATTTACCATTAATTTAATTAAAATACCAAAAATCTTTTATCTGAATCTTCCATTCTTCTTCACTACTACTAACAATCATAAAACACAAATTGAACATCTTATTAAGTCATAAATTCACTTATCATTACATTTGTTACAACACATACAATATGAATAATATAAATCAGTTAACACATTAACATACAATCAACAATATACCCTAAACATCAAAACCCCATCTATACAGCAGGCACAATAAAAAAATAAATTTTTTTTTCCAAAATTTTAATTTCCCAAAATATTTCTTTTATCAGTATCAAAAAAATAAAATTATTTAATTTAGTTAAGTAACACCATTGCATGAATTAATTACTAGAAACTGGTCCTGTCTCTAACATCAACCATCAGCTGATCTCTCTGGGTCAAGTGAATGACCTTGACATATATACACTACACAAAGCTACACCATAAAATACATGAAACATGTTTGTAATTTTTACCTTCAAACATAATACAACATAATAAACATAGAACACTCAAAAGTAACATTGTTATCATTACTTTACAATAAACAATAAAATTCCTATTTAAATTGACCAAAATTACACACTTTATAACTTTAATTTGTTTCCAAATTCTACTCAATCTTTCACTTGTTTCAATTATTATTACATTTTAACTATGATTCTATCTTTAACATTTTCATTCTCCATTAGTTTGGGTGACTCAATTATTCATAATAATTCGGCTTATAAATGGGCGATTAAATATAACCTCAACCCCTTCTAACTTTAACACTTACTAACAGATTTCATCTAGTATGACACCCCTCTCTCAAAACATTTATCTCCACTAACTTACTACTCTAACTCCCATTTACTCCTTCTACTCTTATAACAAAATACCCTCTACCCTGTTTGTACTTAGGATGTGTTCCCTCCCTATGCTCATTCCATCATTGGTTCCTGGTCTCCCCCTAGGTAACCCCTCCGGCGCACATACGGTTCACCTCCCACCACAACGCTTTTCGTTGAGGACTCCTTATCACACCACCCTCTCTACAAAATTTCCCCATCATCTAATTACTCTTTAATCCCATCACTTTCATCTACAAAATATCCCCATCTCTTTACTACCTAAATATATCACTCTCATTACTCTACATGTACTCCCCATTGCTACTGTGTCCCTACTAATACTCAATTTTCTATCTTACTTTTATTCCCAAAAATCTTATTCTGTTTAACACCCATCTAAACTTAACTTGGACTGATTAATTCAAATGCCTTCTTTATGCTTGTCACCCAAATTCTAACATTTACCACATTTTACATTACATTAACCATTGAAACTTCAAAACTATCTCAAATCAATCTCATCACTTACTTAAAACATTACAAGTTTATTATTGAAACATTTAATTACGTTGAAAAATCGGCAAATCACTTATAAGTGACATAATACATATATAACCCCAACAGTCAGCTGATGTCTCACTGTCATGTGAATGACCGTTCTCTAGATACATTTCAAAATTTATACAAAATACACATGTTTATAATTCTTACCCCTAACATACTGCATACAATTAACACAAATATACAAAATTACATAGTTATCATCATAAAATATTGGTGGATTTAAAATCCTTACCATTAAACCTAGTACTTAAAATCGTTTTGCTCTCATGCGTGAAATACATCACTAATCATTGAGTCATAGTTATAGCAACAGTTACTGAACAGCCCTCTGGGTTGTCAACCCCCAACTCTCTCTATAGAGCCGTATAAGCTGACCGCCCGCTATTTACAGAGGTCGTCACCCTCTCACTGAATTTTCAGCTGCCCTCCTACTTCATCAATTCCTTAAAGTCCCCCCTTTACCAAGTTACAATTAGGTAACCACCCGCCGGGTAAACCGGATTGAGCGTTTGCCTTATGCACAGATGCGTTATCTGTGCCCCTGGCTTGTAACGGCCAGCTCCTTTTCCACACACACTATTGTTTCCTGGTGTTGGACTGTGGCGCCCATTTGCATCCCCAAGAACTGAAGTTTACATATATAAGGTATAGACGCTGCCTATACCGTTCTTGGTTCAGCGTTATATAAAATTCGGCATTACTGATGTCCGAGGACACCAGTAATCCTACTAAAATGATTCACACACCCTTAAAACGGCACTATCGCCACCTTCGACAATAGCCGCTGTTCCATAGTTATGTAGTTTCCCCTCGTTACCCCCCGGTCAATTTCTATGTTCACCAATTTAGAATATACTTACATAAATCCACGGTCAGGGTTCGGTGAAGCCGTGACCGCCCGAAATGTGGGGAAACTACCAAAAGATATATAAGGCTCACACTGACACCGTTACTACAATTCACGGATGGTCAACTCTTATATGTGTGGTTATTTATTAATTGATTTTCATGTTTAACCTCTTTTAGATTCATCTATACTTTTAACTTTTAAACATCAAACATTTCACTTTCCTTAACTCGTACTACAAACTTCATAATTATACATGGTCACTTATTTACTTAAAATAAAATATAACTACTGACATAGATTTAAAATATAAAAAAAAAATCATCTATTTTACATACACTGTAACTACTGTCATCTGCAGATTTTGCCAATGACACTCTTAAAATTTATTTAAATACGTTGCCTCATAAAATTTACCTCCATTAAAATTATTTACATGCACTCTTAGGCAAATGTGGGTACGTGGTATTGTGCACCTTATCTATGCACCTTGAGTGTAAAATATTTTATATCACATACCTTATGGGTCCCCCTCCCCGTTCAATAGTATAGTGAAATTTCTACTCCATACCAATTTTGATGGAGCCGGACCATCGTCGTTTCACCACCCGAAGGAAGTTCCGCCAACCATGGTCCGCCTCCAAGTGCCGAAACCCATGGCCAGGACTGGTAAGGTCGTGACCGCCCGAAAATGGGGGAGGATCCCTTCTAAAAACAAAACAAAACATATTAGATTCAAATTCCTACCTTGACCAATATAATTTCAAATTTGTAGCATTCTGTGTACCCATTATTTCTCGTGTCTCCCGGTTCTGTAAAACATACGAATTATTCATTTTAATTTCTATTATACGAATTATTCATTTTAATTTCTATTATCTCGTAGGGGCCTTCGTACAGCAAAAAGAACTTTTTTATCTCCTTGTCTTGAGCATTTGATAAATCATGGCGTTTTACCAACACTAACTGTCCAATCTCATATTTCATGCACTTACCTTTCATATCGTGTCTCCGTTTCCGCCTTTCTCCTTTCGTCAATAACCTTTCATTTGCCAGTCTCAATTTTACGTCCTGGTTTATTGTACTCATCTCTGGTGGAAAATCGAATAACTGCTCTAAAATCCGTGGTGGACGCTTTCCTCTTACCAGCTCGTAAGGTTTGAACCATGTCGACTCATGTGTTACGCTGTTCCAGTTCTCAATTCTCTGAATGTACAAGGGCCACTCACTATGTTTGGCGTGACAGTATGCTCGGAAAATTCGGCCCAACTCCCTCATGACCCTCTCCACCTGGTTGGACTGCGGATGATATACTGCCGTGTGTTTTGGGATGATACCTTCCCATCCGAGAGTCTGGCGCCATTTTCCACTGATGAACTGTGGTCCGTGGTCTGACAGGATTACTTTTGGCTTTCCAATGTTGACCATGTAGTCGCGTGTGATCTTCTCACTCAGCACCTTACTCGTCGCTCTCTTCACATTATACAATCGGACATATTTGGAAAAAGTATCAAGCACAACGAAAATATACATAACACCACCCCTACCCTTTGTCAATGGGCCATACACAAATCCACTGCTACTAAATCAAACGGTTTCTCCACCTTAATATAATTTAACTCACCTTCTACCCTATAATTCACCACTTTGGATTTTTGACATAGTTCACAAATTCTAAGTATCTTTCGCACGCGTCTTTCCATATTTCTAAATATACAAGATTCCCTTAGTACAATCACACACTTTTTTGCCCCAAAATGTCCATACCTATAGTGACAGTCCCACACGATTTTTTCTATCAATTCCTCCAGTATTACTAACCTCCAATCCCTCTCTCTACCCTCTACTCTTTTAAATAAACTCCCATTAAACACCTGAAAATATTGTGTATACCGAAATTCATCTAATTCTGACTCTACACCGGTTATAATTTTATTTAGTTTACTATCAGCTCTCTGCATTATGTTTATATCTTTTAATTCTTCCCCAAAAAGTTTATCTTCCCTGGATAGCCTATAAATCTCTATTTCCTTAATATCTCTACCCGTTCTATTTCTATCTGTGTCTACTCGTGATAATGTGTCAGGTACCCTGTTCTCTACCCCTTTTATATACTCCCAAGGGAAATTATATTCTTGTAGAGCTAGTACCCACCTTGTTAGTCTGCTGTGCGTGAGTTTACAGGTGTTTAGGAAAGACAATGCCTTGTGGTCAGTCCTGACAATTGTGGTGTTTCCCAGCAGGTATGTTCTGAATTTTTTGACCGCGAAGACTATACTGAGCAGCTCCTTTTCTGTTGTAGTGTAATTCCTTTTGGCTGCTAATAAGGTATGACTGGCGAAAGCGATGGTGTGATGTTCCTTTTCGTCGTCCTCCTGGTACAGCTCTGCACCCAATGCGATGTTACTAGCATCGGACTGCAAGTAAAATTTACGTTCAAAATTAGGATGATTCATCATCACCATACTTACAAACTTCTCCTTTATCTCGTTAAAAGCATCCCTCTCAGTTTCACTCCATTTCCATTGTTTATTTTTCTGTAATACTCTACTCAACTTTGCAGTTATGTGTGCGTAATTACGCTGAAATGTTCGATAAAAATTACATAAACCTAAAAAACTCTGTAATTGTTTAATATTTCTTGGTTCTGGGAACTTCAAAATAGACTCTACCTTATCTGGATTGGCTTGAATGCCCTCAGGTGTAAAAATAAACCCCAAAAAATGTATTTCTTTCTGCAAAAAATTTGACTTCTCCCAATTCACCATCAACCCACCTAGATACAATTTATTTAAGACATATTCTATGTGCTCTATATGTTCTTCAAAAGTTCTTGATGCTATTAAAATATCGTCTATGTAAATAGTTAAAAAATCTACATTTTTGGGTTGCAATATCTCATCTAAGCTTTTAATGAAGCTGGCAACGCTGGTGTTAAGTCCGAACGGTAACCGTTTGAATTGATAATTTTTTCCGTTGAACAAGAAAGCTGTATATTTTCTACTATCTGCTGCTAACAGCACTTGCCAATATCCTGCGGTTAGGTCTAATGAGGTCATATATTTTACGCCACTAAATTTCTGAAAAATTTCCTCAATAGCTTCGGGTGATTCCCGGTCTGGAATAATTATTTGATTAATCTTTCTCGCGTCTAGACATAATCTAACTCTCCCGTCTTTCTTTATAACTACCACTAAAGGGTTGGAATAGGTTGAAACCGACCTCTCTATAATACCACCCTCTAACATTCTATCCAATTCTAACTGCACTGCCCCCCTTTTTGAATATGGTACCGGATAACTTCGTTGTACATATGGCGCATGCTCCCTCACCTTTAATTCACACTCATAACCTTTTGCCCTTCCTGGTTCCCCAGCAAACACTCCCCTAAAACCCTCGACTACCTGCCACAATGCTTCACGTTGAGAACTCCCCATTGTGCCACCCTCACCACAAAATTTAACCGCTCTATCCGCCCATATTTTCTCCTCACTCTCTTCACTCACTCTCTCTCTACATATATTCATACTAAACTCCGTGTCCCTATCTATGACCCCATTTGGTATAACCCTTATACCTGAAATCTTTACTGTATCTAACACCCGCTCAAAATTAACTGTTATTTGTTTACCTTCATTATTTAACTCTAAAACTCTCCTTCTAAAATTGATTATTGCATTATTCCTGATCAGAAAATCATTACCCAATATTACTTCTAAGTTTAAGCCCCTTACAACTAAGAATGTATTTTCATAACTTTCCCCATTTATTAATATATTCAACTGGACTTGTGTTGTAACCCATTTACTTCTAACACCCGTAATGCCTACAATGGTTACCCCCGCAACTGGCAAAGATGGAATATTTTTATTAGTTTCTCTTAACTTATTTAATATGTGTTCTGCTTTTACCGATACTTCGCTGCCTGTGTCTATTAGTGTCGTAACTGGCTTACCTTCTATTTCCAGTTTTACCTCCGTCAACCAGGCTTCCGGTCGCATCGTTCCCGTCTCCTCTTCTTCCATTAATTCGGTCGCCATATCGGTGTGAATTGTGTGATTCCTGTATCTCTCTCCATGGACCCCGCAGTTATCTATCGACAATGGCCGGGTCTCCTCATCCATTGTCCTTTTCAGTTTTCTGTCCGCTCAGCCGTACCTCTGGGTGTGTACACCCTTCCCGCTTGATAATTTCCTCCTTCATTTCTGGGATTTTCTGCTCGCTCTTCACTGTTTCTCGGATGCGTGTTGTTATATCTCTGCTGCGTCTGTGGCTGATGACCGGGCCTCGCCTTCCTACATCTATAACAAAAATTACGGTCAGCATAATTTTCCCCAGGACACCCATCACATTTCCACATCGGATATTGTCTGCCTGGTTCTCGACCATTGTATGTAGTTCCCACATTTTGTCCTCCTTTTTGTGTGTAATTCCCTTCACTGCTCATATTGGGTTGTTGTGGACGTCTGCTGGCTTCCTGGTCCCTAATACTCTGAAAAACATCCAATACTTTTTCTAATTCATTGATATCACTCACCTCTCGCGTCATCAACGTGATCTGGACCTCTCTCCGTAAGTGTTTGCTGACATGGCGTACAAACGACTAGAATGGCAACGGTGGCTCTAAGTATTTTGCTTCGTTAAAAAGTCTCATTGTATACACTGTAATATTATTATTATTTCTCCCAAATTTCCCAGTTCCTATTATCTGGCTGCGCAATATCTCCTGCTCCTCTTCTGACCAGTATTTATTACGAAATGCTGTTTCAAAATTTTCATACCTCTCCCATTCATTTCTATGTATTTCCGCCCATATCTCAGAATTACCCTTAAAACATTTTAATATTTTTATAAGTTTCACTTCCCAACTACTACCGTTAAACTTGTTAAACTCCCGTACTCTATTTAAAAACTGCATTGGATGCACTCTACGATTCTCGCTACAAAAAGTTTCAAGTTCAATTTCGTTATTTACATCTCATGTAAATACTACTTGTTCGGTCATATTATTTAACTTTTGGTTAATTGCTAAACTCAACTCATCTTTAACATTACTAATACTCTGTTCAATTGAATACAATTTTTTATCATTAATACATTCGGACTGAATGCTATTTTTGGTTATTACACTAACTGATTCATTTAACGCCTGTATTTCTGTTTTACAGGTATTTTCAATTTCACTGATTCTAATATCTGTATTATTTTTATGCTCATCAATACTTTGATTCATTTTTTCCATTTTAACCACTACACTATTAAACTTATATTCGGTTTCAGTATTACATTTATTTATTTTAAATTCTATTTCATTATTGTAATCATTTATTGAACTTATTAATTTCTCATTATTCTCATGTATTTGTTTATCAATTCTTTCTGATACATTACTCTCCATCTCATTTATTTTAACATCTAGGTTCTTTATTGAACTATCTACTTTGGCATTTAATTCACTAAACTTATTGACAAATTCTTCATTAGTGTTTTCGAAATGCTTATTGACCTCATTAATGTGCTTTTTAATTCACTAAAATTGCTTTCACATTTTACTTTCTGTTCATGTATTTCACTACTCAATTTATCAAATTTTTTGTAAAACGATCATTTAATACATCAAATTTCTTATTGTTATCACTAGACATCAGTTCAATTTCCCCCATTATCTCATGCAACCAATCCTCAGTTTTATTACTTTCTCTAGCCGAGACGGGAGTTGAATGAACTCTCGCCTCGTCCATAACAGCTGATTCTGTCCAGCTTTCTTGATTTACTATAGGAGTTTCTGACTGAATTTCTGATTCACTTATAACAGTTGAGTCAGACAAACTGACTTCGTTCTCTGTATTTTCCATTTTTTATAAATTTAATTATTCTTTATTATATATAACTTAGTTATTAGTTATTATATAACTTAGTTACTATCTAAACAAAATCTCATAACTTAACTCTTTAACAGTATTTTACGTCTTAACCTCTACTCACACATCTCGTAATTTTTTCTATTACAAAAAACCGCCTACTATCACCACCTATTTCGTACTTCAAATCAGGCCTGAACCCATATGAATTAATTCATTTGAGTTATACTGGCAGGGATCGCCATTTGTTACGTTCTATTCTTTTACTTACCAATTTTCACCACGTTACTTCTACTTACCTCATACTTACACGCCACCCTGACTTACCGATCACAGAAGATTCCAAATTATTTATAGGTCGCCACGATATTTTGTGGGTTAATATCAAAACCTTGAAACACTTTTACTTTTTTGCCAGGTTCGTTAGGCAAAATTTTTTATACGGGATAGGTGATGTTAATGTGGCGTAATAATTTACTTAACACATGGTTACGCTACTAATTCATTTTATGGATATTCATTTTTGAACTTTACTTTTTCTGTTTGTAACTCTTTAACAATTTATCAAATTCTTCGCTCAATGTTGTACTTTAAAACATTCTGTGAAAACTAAATTGATTACTCCAACTAAGCAGTCTACATTTTAGTTTGTTGGACAAATGCTACATTTCTTTACTATTCTTTCTTCCAACACATTTACGTTAATCATTAAAAAAAATGCAAAATAATAATATGATGTGTTACCTCCTTTTAGTATAAAACCTATATGAAAAAACAAAAAACTTAAACTATTTTAACTCTATTTTTAGACGACCCAGTTTGCTCACACACGACATTCATTCACATTTAAATCCCCATAATTTATTTAGAGCGCTCTTTTAATTTAGAATAATCAAATTGAGAAATGGTTCGTCTTCTACTTAGCTTTCGGCGTCCCTCTCATCGACACGTGCTGCACTAGGTTGTATGTCCGAAAGTTTTGTTATTTAACACATTGTTGATTCTTTATTGGTGCACTACACTTCCTTCATTCTGGTGTACCGTTTGACTATTTTTTATCGTTTTCTATTAACAGTTAAAGGTTTTTACTTGTGGTCAACGAGTCGTTGGTTTGCCTGGCCAGGCAAAAGGTTGTTCGGTGACTGCGCAGAACGTTACCAACGTGCGCCACTCCACTGTGACTCAAAACGGAAATTGCACAGCCTGCCTACGATAAATGCTCGTCAACTTACACAAATACGGTGTTGTCTATGTGTGTTAGGCATTGACGATATTCCATTTTGACAAGGCCGTAGACTCAGATGGGTGGAGTCTTACCTTGATTTCCGTCATCTCAAACCACGTGGCGAGAAAATTTTACAGCTTAGCCATTTTACTTGGCGTGGCTCGAGGCTGTAAGTGTCGCATCCGTGCGCATGCTGGTGTTCGCGCGTACTAGTGCGTAACACAACACTTGAATTCTCGGAATGCTATTGCGTTCTATTGCCACACCCGCTTGCAAAGCTATGTCGCTGTTCATTGTTTGACTGCTACCGTATTTTACGTGGGCGTTACAATTGAAAATGATATAAAATTGATAAAAAAATAAAACCTCCCATTCCGCCCCATTACACCGGGATTTATACACCCCTAGTGAACAACAGGTAAGGACTTCAATACCTGGTTAATTGTACGTTCATGACGGACTCAATCAGCGGAAGTTATGTTACCGAGCGACGATGGATTGGTAAGACACATTACACAGATTACACTCTGACACGTTTACACTCTTGCAGAAATAGACGGACGGCACACGAGTTATTACAATATATATTGCAACAGATCAAACTTTATTATTCTAATAAGGATATAGTGAGTGTGTAAAAATCACGAACAAGTCTATTATGGAGGAGATGAAAAATTATTTATTATACACATAAATATTGTTTTTAAAGATGTATATTGTATTGTAAATTGTCATGTATTGATAATTGAAATAATTGTTTGTATTGTTCGATAATATAAATCGATTTTACTTGGTTTCTGCAGCGTCCTCCTCTCCTCTCGTCGCTCCCGTCCTGGCGTCCTCTTCTTCAGCGTCACTCCTTCCTGGTGTCCTCTTCGTCCTGGCGTCCTCTTTGTCTTGTCATCCTCTTTTACAGCGTCACTCTTTCCTGATGTCCTCTTCGTCCTGGTGTCCTCTTCATCCTGGCATCCTCTTCGTCTTGTCGTCCTCTTCTACGTCAGGCAGCTCCAGCGGCGATATTTCAATGAGTCTCGTTGTTATGTTTGACTGCTAACATTAATTAGTTTCTTCATAAATTGTTCACTCACAATGATTATAAATTTCACTCGTACAGTTTATTTTTAATTTATACTTTCTATTTTCTTAATCTCAGGATTTATATGGGTGTTACTTAATGCGGTGCGTTTAATGTACACCGTCCACGATAACTTGAAGTGTCTTTAAATTCCCTAAGCGGATATCTTAACTTACACGAAAACAGCACTGTATTATATTTTAAATTTTATCTAAATATTTTACCCACTCGGCTCTTAACGCAAAACTTCGTTAAGAATTACCAAGGTTTATTTTATATATATCATATATCTACGTTCGTAAGAGAACAACTCTCTTCACCGGGCACAACTTCCCCTTACAACTTCTACAGACAGAATGTGTCCATCCTAACTCTGCAACGTATGAATCTCACTGAATTTAGTGTATTCTGATAGGCTAAGCCCAAGTCACATGATTGATGGAACAAACAGATATACAAATTTCATGAAAAACTTTGTATAATTTAGCAAAGTCCTGCATGGAAATTATCTCCAAATTTGATTACCCTATCATTGATAAGAGTTACAGTTGAGTTTTTCTTAACTTAAAAAACCATATTTCTAAAATAGTTATGAACCTCAGAGTATACACAAATTGAAGCTATTTACCTAAATAATTCCTTGTCAAAGTTTCACGTCAGTCGGTTAACTACCACAGAAGCTATAGCGATCACAGATTATCACACCCGCACACGCGCACAAATTCACACAAAAAATACATGACAATATAGAACACCTTTTTATGAAGAGTTTGGTATACCCTACATGCTTATCCATTTCTAAATACAAAACTTACGGCTAAAAGACAAAATATTACATAAAACAAATTTAAACAAGAAAATGCTCGTCATCCATGTGCTCTGATATAAACAACATAGCTTATCATCCTGTGTTCCGTTGCAATATATATATATATATATATTTTTTTTTTCAAACACTTTTTGCTACAGTCTATTTCTTGATGTATATAATATATTTAAAATTTATATTTACTTTACCTCAAGATGTTATTTTTCCCTTATTTGGAACATGCTCAGGACCCTTAGTGTTCCCATCATCAGCCTTCCTAATTTTGAATCATGTGGAGTACCTGTGTGCTGGTTGGCTGTTGTTATGGCTTCCCATCGGTTTCTGGTTTTTTAAATTGTTATTATTGTGTGTGATTGTGGTGTATATATTAGTATTTTGTGTATTTTTGATGTTGAGTGCTGTGAACATTGTATCATGTTTTGTACTGATTTGTATTTGTTCAGGTATTAGTTTGTTTAGTGTTTGTATATTTGTAAGTTTTCTCAAATGTTCATTATGGTGCCTTGGTGTGGTATCTGTTTTATTAGTGTCATGTTGGTTATGTCTGGGAATTCATGTCCAGTGTTTATTGGATGTTTGGCCAAATTAGATTTATATATTTCTGGTTTTTTGTATGCGTTTAGGTGTTCAAAATAACGTTTTATCAATTGTTTTTTTGTTTGTCCTATGTAACATTTATTGCAATCTTGACATTCAATTTTGTATATAACATTGGTTGTTGTATTATCTTTGTTGTGTGGGTTATTTAGTTTTTGTAAATTATTTTTATTAGTTTTGTATGCTATTTTATTGTCTGTGTTTTTAAATAGTTTTTTTAGTTTTGTCATTTTATTATTTATGTATCTGAATGTGGCCCATTTTTATTGTTGTTATTATTTATGTGTTGTTCATTTTGATTGATTCTTAATTGTTCAGTTTTTATTTTATATTTTGTTTACAGTGTTTTCTTCTGTATCCATTTTCATAAACAATATGGTATATTATATATTTCTTTCTTTGTCTGTTTCCTGTTTGTTTAGGGGTATTTTGTACATTCTCTTAAATAGTGAATAGAATGCTGCCATTTTATGTTGTGGTGGGTGGTCAGAATGGTTAGGTATAATGATGTTAGTGGATGTTGGTTTTCTGTATATTGCATATTGTAGATGGTTATTGTTTCTTGTGATGGTTGTGTCTAAATAGTTTATTTTGTTATGTTTTTCTTTTTCTTCTGTGAATTATATTTTTGGATGTATGTTATTGATTTGTTTTAATATGTTATATGCATTTATATTTTTGTTATTTGATACATGTAGCCCGTCATCTTCATATCTTATTTTGGCCGACGTTTGATGAATAGTAACGACAATTACACAGATTTTGCTACAAATCTTATACCCATACATGTTTGTAAGAAAGGTCAGTACATGAGTGCTGCCGAAGAATTTGAAGTGTATAAGGCATATAAATTTTATCCCAAGCATTTGTTAAACGACCAGCTGAATTTTTCATTCCAACATATTGTATGATACAGCATTGCAAGTTTCAGAATGCCTGAAGCCCGCATCACAGTTACCGCACAGACTACAATGACAACAGATGGCAGTATCGATATTACATCGTACGGTGCACACTGTTAACTGTTAATTAGTTTTTTGTGTTTAAGTATGTGTTATGTCTTAATGTGTTGACAACCTCCAACGAGTGAAATGCACCTGATGATGAAACATAAGTTCTGAAACGTGTTGTATTTACATCTTTAAATTTTATATAAGGAAGCCACAGGACGAACTAAGAAGATAATACTTATTATTTAGCTTATTCTGTTGTGGCTGGGATAAGAATATGAAGTTTTTCAGATTATTTTAAGAATTTTTAAAGAGGGCAAAAACAAGGGGTGGTGCAGATCAAAGCGATATCGAAGATCATGGGAAGAGGGCTCGTGATGTGGTAACTGTAAGTCATCGTTTAACTGCCGAGACTTTCCAAGAGAATGTGCATACATATAAGATCATAAAATTAAATTTTGACCAAAAAATTTAAATGTATCGTATGACTGAAAAATTCTTACTGCATTTGTTGACAATGATCAGAAAGACACCCATTTTGAAATAGGTCAACAACTATGTACCAATGCAAATGGTAATGAAAACTTTGGAATGCAATAGGAATATAGCTCTGTAAAGATTTTACGAAGTTAGCAGCAAAATTTTATACACACATGTTGTGTTAAGATCTTCATTCTCACTTCGTTATAAATCTGCCAGACAGTGTGTGCCCGTGCCCACTACAGCGCGTGTAGCTCGAAGACTGATGATCATGACAGGATGGAGAAAATGGGATTCTGACGTCAAAACCTGTCGCTAGCAGCACTTAATTGTGCAGCTTGCTCTATGCACAGGTTGATGTGCTACACAAAAAGTTCGGTCTTTTTTTGAACACACCTCATGTATTCTGACAAAATTGCTTATTTGTCATAGCCTTGAGTGAAGTATGGTCTAATGCAAGATTCATATTATCTTGTAAAATTGTTTAATTAAATTACTGTAATTAGACTAAGGATGAAATGAAAAAATTGTGAAGTGTTCAGTAATTACATATATTTGTAATCTATAGGCAGTGGTAAAATATTTGTCTCAAGTTAGAGACAAAATTACAAATAACTTTGTTAAAATGTGGAGTGTTAAAATAGCTTTGGGTGGGTTAATAACAGAAATTTTATATATGTAAGAGATTCAGAAAGAAGCTGAAATCACTCACTACAAACACACATACAATAATATTTCACTAACATAATAATTTAATTAAATCCATGGGCAAATTGAATTGATCAAATACATATTGATTTTAGAAATCATGCACTGTAATTCAGCTGAATAGATCACACACACACATGCATCACTGTTAGCTCATAATTGAAGGCTCTGAGTCAGAGTTAAGAATGTTATTTATTAGCTTAAGTTCAGTACCACTTAACATTTTAATATTGAAACATTTTAGTTGTAGCCTTCAATCCCTAATAGAGTCAGTATCTCTGAAATTATTGATAAGAAACATGAAGATATTTTTAGAATACATATGTACCACTGCAAGAGAGGTGGGATATTTGTGAACATGAGGAACGGGCAGTGTTTCAATGCCTTGCCTCAGTAGCCTCTATGCCTCGTCGCAGTAGACTCTCTCCACCCATTGATCATCTTAGCATGTTTATAACAATTTGTATATTGTGTTGTGTAGGTTACTTGTTCTGTAATGTGTTGTATTCAATTTGTTAACAATTATTATTCTGTAGGATAATTTCATCATTAAGTTAGCTTAATGAAACTAAGAATTCAAGTAATCTCTTACTCCTAGAACTTGGACACTCTCCTTAAACCTCTGCACACTCTCATTTATTTTCTGTACAAATGCCCATGTAATTCCCATATCATGCTACATTCCCAAGTCATTCATACTTACATCTTTAACAAATTTATTCAGACTTGCTGTAGAATCATATTGTCAGTGTGCAAAATGTAATTAGTACAGTATTTACATTATAATGAAATAAATAAATGTTATTAAATAACATTATAATAAAGTATCTATTAATATTAAATACGTGTTTTATAGCTTTGGATAAAGAAATGAGAAACTGGGAAATTTACTTACAGTTGGAAGCTGTAATTAAAAATATGATTACTGCTCTCAGAGCTGTTACAGAACTTCAGAACCCTGCAATCAGAGATCGTCACTGGCAACAACTTATGCAAGCTACAAAGGTCAGTCCAGCATTTGTATGTTTGTTGTGTGTGTGTGTGTGTGTGTTTTTTTTGGAATGGTACAAATTGTATGAACAATGTATTACGATGCATATGTAAATTTTAACAGACATTAAATATGAAAAGTATATTGATCACCCTGTACAGTTCTAGAACTAACAATCTCAGACAAGCATATCACATGATGTGAAGTCAAGAGAGGTGAGATATCTGTGTGTGCATTGCTAAACACTGTAAGTTTTTAGTGTGTATGATGTCAGTACCAGTGGTGTAACAGATGGACCTGTGCAAACATTTCCCTTAATTTTTGAAGGATGGAATAAATCATTGAACTTTAGTAAAACCAAATTTCCCCATACTAATTTAACATAAAAAAATACATTTATGTTTTTACTGTTATTTTACCAGTACCTAATGATGTAATTTAGAGTACACAATAGAGTGGTAATTCCAGTTAAGAATGTATCGAGGCCTCTAGCAAGGAGTATTATTCTGATATTGGCTGCTTCAAATTTAACCTTTAGAGGCCATACAGAGAAGATAGGCCAGTCCAATAATGGAAACGTTTTGGCAATTATCAATCTTTGAGTAAATATTGTTATGTAATGTGGGGGGGGGGGTGTTATGTAGTACTCACTCATGGACTCACCCACATCCAGCATATTAGCAGAAGTCTTTCTCCAACACATAGAAAATACAAGAATCCTCTCAAACAATGGCAGCCACTCACATATTGGCACAGATATGTTGACGACATCATAATTCTATACAAGGGAAACAAAAGACTATGCGAACAGCTACTACTAACCCATATAAACAAAATACACAAAAACATAACCTTCAGTGCTGAATACGAGTACAACAATAGCATAAACTTCCTAGACCTCTCCATCACAAAATTTGAACACAGATACAAATTCAGTTTATACAGAAAACCCACTACAACTGACACACTAATACACAACTCCTCCAATCACCCAGTACAACACAAACTAGCTGCCTTCAGAACTATGATACACAGACTAAACAACATCCCACTAGATGAAAAGGACTATGAAAGACTAACTAAACACAATAAATATCTAGCAGAATCCAATGGATACAACGGAACAATAGTGTATAATTCCTACACAAAATACAAAACAAACAACAGACAAAGATAGAAAACAACAAATTCATAACACTAACATACATCAATAACCACACTGAAAAAATAGCCCACAAATTTAAAAAAGCAGGATACAGAATTTAAAAAACTATAAAAAAAAACACAAAGAATAAAACAAATTTGATTTACATGGTGTTTACAAACGAAATTGCTGATTGCAATAAATTCTACATAGGACAGACAGGATGTTGCTTCAAACAGAGATACATTGAACACACAAAGGCACTACACTCCACTATCAAATACACCTTTGCAAACCACCTCATTGAAGTAAACCACACATACACAAACATTGAAAGCAACATGGATATTCTACATATACACACAAAAGGCTGAAAACTAGACACGCTTGAACAACTGTGGAAATATACAAACACACAAAAACACATAAAAATGACATCCTAAATGAACAGACACAATTCAAATCACTCATATTATTCAAACATATCACACCCCACACACACAACATCGATCTTTCAAAAGAAGGCGCTGTCACCAAGAACAAGATGGACAACGCTTCCAGTGGCAGCTTCTGACAAAGCTTATAATAAGCGAAAACTGGTTCAAGCTATAAGGTAAAAATTTTACCTTATTACTGAGCCGGCCCTATCCCCTTCTCTTTTTTTTTTTTTTTTTTTTTTTTTTGAAAAGGCGAGAGACGTCTCGCGATATTTAAGACTAGGCAGAATCACCTAGAAGGAAGGATAAAAGTGACGGGCCTCATATCACAGGACTTGGAAAAAGTAACTCAATCTTACTAACAAATAACAGCTTTATATTTAATCAATTTTCCAAATATTACAACAAATATTACAGCACATAACATTCACAATCATTGATCTGACAATTAGCATTAAGGGTCCTTCAACTTTCCTGTTATCAGCACATAACATCTTGTTTTAAAGATTTACATTAATAAATTGAAATAAATCATTATTACCAGTACATTAACATAATTAGAATGGCACCTAACATCAAACAAACATGTCATCATAAGCTACTACATAGCACTATCATCATAAGCTGATGGTCCCCCAGCACATGGAACACAAACAAGAATGGTAATCTTTTTTTAACCCTTATAACCTGAACACCAGAAAAACGGACTAAATTCCCATGTTTAATAAATTTCCAGAAACTTGAGTATAAAAAAATCAGATTATCACTGAATGGAATTAACTGCCTGTGTACCATGTGTTCAGGACGGCCCTACCATATGGGCAACAAAAAAATTTATTTAAAGTTTTTCTTTTACCATCACAACAACAGCCCACCTTGACCAAGACCATGGGCATGGACAACACGACTTTAAAAGAGAAGTACCCATTAACCATAATGTGGAGCAAAAGAAAAATACAAGCAAGAAATAGACAGAACATGAATGGACATACCCAGGGAGTGCATTGAGATAAAATAACATGCCACAAACCTGCACATTTCTGCATGACCACTTATGTGAAGAAACCAGAAGAAATAACTGGCAAAAAGAAGGAAAATGAGAAATAGAAAGCAATATAACTGTGCAGGCCTTAACCACCAAAATACTCAAAGCAATTTCTTAAATTCCAGCCAGCCGGTCTGGAATTGTACCTCATACCTATATATCTAACTCCCCAAGAAAATAATTAAAAAACTTAGTAAATCAGGATCTGAATAACGAGTGCTAACCCATGCCCACGATCTGGTGTACAATTACTGATTCATAGCAAGAGTGAGTAACATACAGCCCTCCGGCTATGTGTATAATACATATTGTAACGTAACAAAGTAAGGTCCCATACGTTACACAAAAACTTTATCACTATCAAAATAAAACAATACCCAATGTGTGCAATAATTAAGGTCAGGAAGGTAAACCTTCGTATAATAAACAGATTAATAATACCTAGTAAGGTTACTAGGTAATAAAATAATAAAAATGTCTATAAATATAAAATATGGAGTGATCAGTGGAAGGTGTAAACAATAAACATAGTGTCCAATGATGTGGAATTACCATAGACAGTTTGAACTGAGAGGAGACTAATTAATTAATAATATATATAATACTTTCACTATGAACTTACTGTTGTCACTTCCCAAACGTTTCAAGATCTTGTTTCTCTTCTTCAGTGGGTTTAATACTGATGTCGATTACAGAATAACCGTTACGGAAAAATGGTGTGTATGGTGGGGGTTGATGGCGGGAAGGGATTGGCGTTAAGGTTCGAATTATGTGTGTGGATCAGTGTGTCAAATAGTGTATGTGATTTGTAATGTATTTGTTCATTTAATATGTTGTTTGGTTGTAGTGTGTGATATCTGTATATTTCAAATTGTTCAGCTGTGTTTAGTTTTCTACTTTTAGGTAAGTAGTGTAATATTTCCATGTTGTGTTCTATGTTTGTGTAACTGTGGTTTTCGTTATGTAAATGTGTGGCAAATGTGGAATGTATGTAGTTTGTGGTGAGGGCTTTTATTTAATAAAGTGAACGAAGAGGATGCAACAACAAGATAACTAATTAATTGTTATTTAAAATGTTATGATGATGTGCATGTTATTATACTTTGTCATGTTATTTTGTTTGCATGATATTTATTCTGTATTTTGTATGTAGCAGGTGTGAAGCAATTGCTTTAAGAAAGTATCAAGTAATTGATACTAATTTCATTCATGTTAAAATTTATAAGAATAACTATTTGTGTACTTACTTTGAGTAATTAATGGAGACATCGTTAGATAATATTTGTAAACTTGGCCAGGAAGGCAATGATTGTTGATTAGATGCCAAGGGGTCATTGTAATTATATTATAAAAAGATGAAGGGTTCAATACTAAAATAAATAATAATAAATTGAAATCAGGATAAAATAAAATTAGAATAATTGGCCATAAGCCAGTGACTCATTGTACAGTAGGTCAGGTCAGAAAAGTTAAATTAAAAATAAAAAATTATAACACATGTAATAAAACAAATAGGCCTAAAATTAGTATTTTGTAAAAGGAAAATAATACCTTTTAAACTAAGTCGATCAAGAAGAAAATGTAGTAAAATGTATATAGTTTAATAATGCATATTAGGTGAAAGTTTTATATGATTTAATGTAATTTTAATAAGGGAGTATTTTATTAAATAAGTGCAAGAATATTTTCTAATTACGGCTCTAGGATAACAAATATTATCCAATAACAGAAGAAGAAATGGTTGTCATGGACGACTGAATGCAAGATATCTTGTTGATTTCAACACTTAATTGTTATATGTGAATGGGTTAAGTTCAGTTGATACAAATCCAGAAAAGAAACTAAAAACCTAATGAATAAAGTATAATAAATGAAAATTCAAAAATAGTAATCCATTAAAAGGACAGTGGATCGACTGCCGAAGCTATCCCTCAACAAATATAATTCGATCTACTAATAAATTTAACGAATTTCTAAAAAACAAATTAATCAACCCATTAATGGCAAATGAATAATAATGAAGAGTAACCAGAAATAAATGAAGACAGCCCATAAACTGGAGATGCCAAATTAATTATATATATTAAAAACACAAAGAAATTTAAATAACGTCCAAAACCTCACTTTACAAAACCAAACGAAGTCTTAATACTACACAAATTCCATTGGGACCTGTAACCACCAGAACCGTGAAGATTCATGAAGATCAGAACGGAAACTTCTACTACATCCTGGGACATCAATACCAAACTTTTATTGAGAAGACCGAGGCTGATATTTTCCAGATATTGAATCAACATACTGTTCTCATCTCTGCGTAGCGAAACACGGCCATATTAAGTACCTTGTCAAAGTACGGTAAAAAACCAGCTTATGTTTGAACTTTATATAACTTAATAAGATTTTATAACTAAATTGTAATACCTAGTAACCTTAAATTGCATTACCTGACCTTACTAATAGTCACAAGAATTCCATATACCCTGAGATAAAAAACAAATTAAAAAATATAATAAAATTTTAAAACATCTAAATATTAATTCAATGACGAATCGATTCAATCCTGTGTAATCGATGTGTTGTATCTGTGGCATGAGGAAGCATCTGTTTTGAATTAAAAAAATATATATATATAAAATAAAGAATCCTTCTTGAATTTGATGATTTCTTGTTATTGGTAGAGTAATTAGTGCATTTTGAATAAGTTGCAATTTACAGAGAAAGGAACGTGAGAAATACAGCAAGCGGAACAACTTAACCTAGAATAACAGGCCGATTGTAAACAACAGCGCTCATCGGCGGACAGCTGGTGAATACGGGAGAATAGAAAACTAATTTGTTTCATCCATTCTCCTCTCTCCGCTCTCTCGATAGTGTATGCAGGCTAGGCTTGAAGAAATATATTGAATTACCCAATATATTAACTGGAATAGAGCGTTATTCCTTCGTAAAGCACTTAAATACTATCTAAAATAGAGATATTATCAATAATTGAATAATATCAACCATATAAAAAATATTTTTCTTTATAAATAGATTAACATTGATTCGCGGGAGACCTCATCGATAATAAAAGATAACAAATTGGTGAACCCAACAGTGGGGCTTAAGAAATAAACTAAATACAGGAGTTATTATATAATACCTATAAGTATATTTATATTACAAATACTGGGGCTTAATTAGGCGAGAGTTTCGAAGAGTATAAGGAGACTCTTTTAAATAGCAATTACATACTCTCTTTATCATATTCAACTACTGATTATTCATCTGGGCTGCTTAACAGAGTTTAACTAATTATACAAAACTTTTCATGTACTACCAAAATCTCGCCTCGTGCTAAAGGCAAAACTCGCACACACAGAGTCTAAATCTCAAAGCATCGGAGTCATATTCCAACAAAAACATCCTTTCTTCCATTTAACTAAAACAGAGAACATAAAGTTACTTACCAGGAGTACTTTACTGGCTAGCACGCCATAAAGAATAGGAAAAAGAAGACGAGACGAAAATGCGCTGCCAACTGGAGTGAGAACGTACAGGACGAGAGTTAGATGATGACTAAGATTTTTTCCTTCAACAGAAATTACTTCAGCAGAGATTGCTTCAAGGCATCCACCAGAATGCGTGCCGATCACGGCACTACGCCGACACTACTCCGAAAACTTACCCCCAACATACTAATTCGAACTACCACGGAATTCCCGAAAACACCCCGATACCAAGTAAAGCAAATGACGTGGCCGCTATTTCTTTAAGTAGCGGCATATTACCAATAAAAAGGTTTGTGTTCTGAGTCGGTAGTGTTATACTTATAAGTAGGAAAAAAGAAACACATTTAGCAATCGATGAAGAAATTGTCTCCACAAATTAGCCTCTTTTCTTATCTGTAATTTTAATGACTTGTCCACTGCATTCCCTTTTTCCAAGTGTCATACACAGAGCATGCTTCCAAGTGCAGTATTGTTGATTCATGTGTAGTAATTTTTTTACTAAGTCCTTTCCAAGTATTAATGCCATCACCCAAGCACAGGAAATTAATTTACTTCTATCGGCAAACAACCAGCAAGGTTCACAGTAACATTTACTTAAATTTAGATAACAGCAAAACTAGCTTCTCTTAAATTCTACTTCATAAATTTTATAAGATTAGTGGTATTCTGAAAAGGATCGTTTTTTACTTGTGTCGTCGGTTTTAAATGGCCTACTTGGTCAACATGATCCACACTATAATAATTAAAAAAAAAATGTTATCGTTAATAGTGCATGCATAAAGTCCATGATCATGGGAAAATATTTAATATGGGCAACACTTTTTAATAACTGTTCTGTGTCTGTATGTTTAACCTGTTCATAATGATCAGGCTCCTAACCTACTTGCTGCATTCCTGGAAAAAGTAGTGGTTGAGGAACTAGCATCTGTCACAGTCACCAAATTTTCATTGGTAATACTATCAATGTAACTGCTACAAGATGGTGTCCGCTGGCCTCCTCTGTCCAGGAAATGACTGATATTAGAATGTTTTTTTACAAAAAAAAAACGTATTTTTGAGAGTTTTGATGTCTGTTTACCATTTTCATTGTTTTCTTTTTTCAGAACTCCGCTCCAGTAAGTTTTTTTTTTCTCAGACATTTTGATGCACAAGTATAGTACTGTTGTGTCAAGTCTAATATAAAGGAATATTCAGGAAAGCCGCATTCAAAAATATGTCAGTTATTTATATTTCATGATTAACTTGTTGAAAAGCAATCAGGCATTTCCCATCTTTTCTCATTTGTATTCTTTATCCTATGATTAAGGTTATGACATATATAAACAGCATTTACGGTACTAAAAAATACAGTTCTCAGTTGAAGTGGAGACATTCCATTCCTAGAGCTCCCACATACACAGACAGATACTTATCAACATTTGGCATAGCTACAATCTGTAGTGAAGACTCTTACACCAGCCCCTACACTGGCTTGAAGACGAGGAACAGAGGAAATGATACATGAACACCTTGAAGAAGATGCTGCTTTTAAATGGACATACCTCACTTGATCTAAACAGAGCTATCAAACAAAAGAAGATAAACAAGAGGCAAGCAAAGAAAGAAACACACAGGGGTAGGTCAGCACTTTAACATTACTATATATAAAGGTACAATAGACACAATAAAGAGAATACTCAAGAGACATCACATCAGGACAACATTCAACATGAGCAAAAGAAAATCAACACCTTTCTACAAAACCCAAAAGACCAAATACATTTAGACGGACAAGGTGTATACTAAATACCATGCAAAAACTGCAACCGATTTTATATTGGCCACTCTAGAAGAAATATCCATCAACGTGTCCACAAACATGAATTGTCAGTAGCAAAATTAGAATACAACACATCCCTGATGAAACACACCAAAGAAACAGGACACACATTTTATTTCAAAAATAAATACATTTTTGCATAATCAAATAATAAGAAAATAAGACAATACAGGGAGGGAATTGAAATAATAAGGAAAGGGCAGGTAACCCTTGTCAAGGGTTTGTCTACCAGTCAATGACAGAATTAAATATACTAAATTAGTGACAGGTTGGAAATTCTTATCTGGCAGTTCTCAGAATATCACCCAACAAATAGCCACATCACACTTACCCCCATTCTCAAATTTATTATAAGGAAAATAAGTTGTACAATTTATATAATGAGTGCTATAGCCAAAATCAGTACACTCTGAAAATAGTCCATGATTATCGAACGAAACATCAGCATTTTGAATATTTCATACATGGATGTACCAAAAACCTGCTTGTGTGTGTGTGTGTGTGTGTGTGTGTGTGTGTGTGTGTGTGTGTGTGTGTGTGTGTGTGTGTGTGTGTGTGTGTGATATAATGCAATTATATATAATTGACATATTGTTAATATAAATATTCGTATGCCTTCATTTAATTTGTTTATTATTGTAGACATAAAGATAATAAGAAACTATCTTTAATTTGTATATGAATTTAGGCTTCCAAAAATTTGTACTAAGGGTAAAATAAATTTGTATAAATAAAAATTTATATTTCTGTTAGTGTACTAACATTTTGTTTAAATTTTTAGATGACATTTGTCATAGATGATCACACGACTTTGGCTGATCTGTTAGCATTGAATCTGTATAAAATAGAGGAGGAAGTGAAAACAATTGTAGACAAATCAGTTAAAGAAATGTCAATGGAAAAAACTCTAACTGAAATGTCACATACTTGGGCAACAATGGAATTTGAGTATGAAGTACATCCTCGTACAGGCTGTAAAATACTTAAAGTTAGTGAAGAACTAATTGAAGTGCTTGAAGATAACCAGGTAGAACTAAATTTAATATATTAAGAATCCGTCATTAGCAATTTAAAAAAAATCTTTTAAATCTATAATTTAATGGTGTTTTGAAATGCACCTTAGACTAAAATAATTTAACTAAATATAATTAAATCACTACCAACTCGGAACACAAATTTTTTTGTGGGTAAAACTTTTACATTTTTACCCATAAAAAACTTTGTGTTCCAAGTCGGTAGTGATTTAATTATATTTACTTAATTAACGGACACATTATTGACAACAAAATCCAAGAATAAAATAATTTATTATTTTGTAACCTCATTGACTTGGGAATTCTTGTTTGTGTATGGTTCAGTATTTGTTAATACACTCATTGTATCTTTTTATACACCAGTGGCCTTTGATTCCTCCAGTACAGGAAAAATTTATTTAAAGTTATTACTATTTTTTTCAAACTAACTTACTAACTATAATATTTAATAAAGTAAATGGTTGATTTTCAATTAAATGAAGACAACAGATTTAACTACAACTACTTACACATCATAATTTGAATCACAAGACTTAAATTCATTTTGAATGAATAGAAAATGATAATGGCATGTTTGTATTTGTAGTTTTAAAGAGCATACATGAGATGTATATTTGACATTTCAGCAAACCTGTAGTCAGCAATTCTCGGCAGTTACATAATAAACAACACACAAGGAAAGGAAATTAAGGAACTATCTTTAAGAAAATTAGCTGACAATATTATTTAGTTAAGCTCATGTGTTATAACTGAATTCACTAAAGTAAACAGATTATTTATAAATTGGAACATTCCATTATCATTTTCTATTACAAAAACATTTTTAATATTTTTAATTCAAAAACTGTGTAAGTAGTTGTAGTTAAATTTACTAAATGGTATCAATTTCATTGAAAATTGATACTTTACTTTGTTATAAATTTATGTTACTTAGTTAATCTGGAAAAAATAGTAATAACTTTAAATACATTTTTCCTATACTAGAGGAATCGAAATCAGGTACAAAAAATCAATAGTAAATATTTATGGATAGGCAGTTTTCTGCCATTACTTGGTCATTTGGGTACAAATTTGAACAAACAAGATACTGTTCAGTTCACAATAAAGTGCTTATCTTGTAGAATTTTAGAGAGAGTTCTAGAACAAGCTATTTATAGATCATTATAATATACAATAACACATTTTTATTTTATGAGCCACTGTGTTAACACAGTCAACAAGAGATTTGTTGTAACTAGTTGCTCTTTAGATTTTCTGTATTGCCATTACAATCTACTCTTTTAAAAATTAATGTGATTGAATTTAATACATTAATCATGTATATATCCATTATACCCTTATAACTCTGCAATAGATATCTTAATGTCAACATAAAATATCAAAAAGTACCCCAAAAGATTTTTTTACTATATCAGACTGTAGCGGGTCAATTTTTGGGTGTTTTATTTAAATCGTTTGGGGCAATTATATAATTTTATTTATTTCGTTTTCGGGCGGGTTTGTATAAAATATTACGAAATAAATGTGTTATTGTGCAACTTTATTTTCCAAGCAACAGCACGATGTTGAGAAACAGCGTTTGGAACAAAGGCGCTGCGCAATTTCAGTGGTGTAATGCGGCAGAGGAATTTGCATCTCCACAAAATTCGCAGAAATCTGTACTTGCGTAAACAGCACACAGACGCAACTGTATCACCACAAATCTGAGTGACGCATCCAGACAAAAAACCGGATGTCCTGGGACGAACAAAATCCGCAATGTGCCTTTTTGACCGGTAGGAAGTGCCGTTTACGTCCGGTTCCTATCATGACGTCAGCCAATGCCTATAGAAGATCATATGCGACTTTGACTCAAAAAACAACATGCATAGCATGGGCCGAAGCTTCGGCGACGAAGCCCAAGGCTGTGATTTCCATCAAAAAGTATGAGATCACGTTAGCTACACCTGCGACGTTTTCCTGCCCAGTTAGTCGTTGATCGTGTCGGCCTACACAGCGCCGAGTGTGCTCTGCTAACTCTTATCAGTTTTTATTTGAAGCAACAGTGAAATAACAGTAAAAAATTAGGTGACTGCGGTCAATTAAAGGTGTAGAACATATTCAGATAATTTTCGGACACTGAAAACAAGAAATCTAAAAGAACAATGAGTGCGCGCGAAAACCACGTTGCCGGCGGGTTTCATTATAACAAAAGTGTAAGGTCTGTGGGTTATTAAAATGGTCTGGGGCTTTTAAAATATTAAATTCTAGGTATGTGAGAGTGTGCGGAGTTGCAGGCTGGGCTCTGTATATATATATATATTCGTATTAAATTGTGATCACTAAGGTAAGACGTTAGAATAAGTAGTATGTAGCAGAGGCTAACCGAACAAAGAAAATTGTAACAATCTGTAAAACAATGAGCAAAAGTTTTGAACAAAATTTAAATATGATTCTGATTAATTAAAAATCGTAAGTTCTCTTCAAAATGTGTCGAGTTAGTTATTTCGATAACCTTTAACACAGGTTTGCATCTGACGTACATGTGATCGAATTCTGGACCCGAATATAAGAAACTTAGCAGGTAGGTGGAAACTGTATTTTTGTATTATATATATTTAAAAGGTATTTGAATATAACAAGACAGAAGAAATTGAAATTTGGATACCATCATTCGTTTTCTGATATTGTCTCCTATATTTTTTTGATCTGCTGGATAACTGCAGCCAACATCTTCCTTGGTTATCAGCTTATCTACATTTGGACAGAGCTTTAACATCACCCTTTTTACTGAATTCACCAGACCCTTAGTATGTGGTAGCTCTGTAAAGTAGAAGAGATCCCCACTGACAGTTATGCAAATCTTAACAACATTCATTTTAAGATGATCAAGATCAGGGTCACATTTGAGTTTACTTAATATTTCTGTATAAGAGATACTCTTCTTCTTATAGATTAATAATCTATTTTGCGATCAGTTCTTGCTGAGGTTTCCTGTCAGTAAACTGTAAGACCTCAATTACCTTTATACAAGCCCATAAAGATTATGATGTCTCTCCTCACCTGATGATCTAGTTGCAACATTGGGCAACTGGAATATCTTTAAGGTATTCCAGATATAGGACACAGCTGGTAAGCCTAATTTCTTTCTAACCAACTAACTGTTTCTGAAGTCTCAATCCTCTTCCAATGTTCTCCCTCAACTCAGTGTTACTTGTATAATCAATACTTGTACAATTATAGCAAGAAAAAGAAATGAAAAAGAAAATATAAGGCACATTAGCCTTCACAAAGTGACATTATAGGAATTGGAAGAAAATAAGAGATGTCCAAGGATGGGAAGACTGAATAGTAAAAAAAATCTAATTACAAGTAACTGGAAGTAATGTCAAAACTAAGTTCAGAACTCTTTGCTTTATTCTGTGTACAAATGTGAAAGCCCTAGAAACTCTATCCATATGCATATCTCAATCCGTCCGTCCGTCCGTCCGTGTGTGTGTGTGTGTGTGTGTGTGTGTGTGTGTGTGTGTGTGTGTGTGTGTGTGTGTGTGTGTGTGTGTGTGTGTGTAGAATCCACTAACGTTCTTTGATTATAATTAATTTTGAATATAAATTAAATAAACAAGCTTTGAAACAAAAAATTATTTATGCTCCAGTAATGTTTTGTTTAGAATGTTAAAGTTAAATATGGTTTCTTTCTTAATATGCTAGCATACTTATATTTTAAAGTATAAACTTCAGGTATTCAAGTATTTTAAGACATGTAAAAGTTGTTAAAATACACAAATCATTAACAGTATTTGACAATATTTTCTAAATTATAAATTTTTATTTTTTTTTTCTATTTTCAACTGTGACAGGTCCAATTACAAAATATGATGAGCTCAAAATTTATTTCCTTTTTTCTGGAAGAGGTATCAGAATGGCAGCGGAAACTATCAAATGCAGATCAGGTTATTCATATTTGGTTAGAAGTCCAAAGGACATGGATGCACCTTGAATCAATTTTTATTGGCTCAGAAGACATTCGTAGACAGCTACCTGAAGATTCTAAACGATTTGATAAAGTGGACAAAGAATTTAGGGTAAGTTAATATAATCAAAAGTGAGAA
Organism: Magicicada septendecula; assembly: GCA_034769895.1. NCBI lineage: Eukaryota > Metazoa > Arthropoda > Insecta > Hemiptera > Cicadidae > Magicicada > Magicicada septendecula. Next base: position 815,772,177 of record CM068367.1, read on the forward strand.
ATCTTGTATACAGGAACAACTCCTGTAAAGGAGAGCTGAAAGTGATAGTTTATCCATTAACTATCACATCCCAAGTTTCCACATTAGCATAAGCATGCGTGAAACTTACAGTAGTATCGTGATTCATCATGAAGGTTCCACAGATATAAATATAATATAAAGCAGAAAGTCCAAGTAAATAATTTTAAATCCTTCACGGTGATTATTACCTTTTTGAGGTTGGCTGTTATTATAAAATATTAGATGTTATCTTTACCATGAGCATATACAGAATTTAATTTTGGGGGTGTAAGGAATTTAGTTTAAAAAAGTGGAGGATTAATAAATATTTTGATAAAGCACCTACTAACAATATTTTTTGTGGATAGACAAAATTAATTATTATTCCTTCTTATAAGTAGTAATATTTAGATCTATCTTTAAATCACATTAAAACGACACAATATTAGTGTTTTTAGCTGAGTAGAAAATTTTGAGGGATGTGAGACCTCAAATCCGTGATCCACACATCCCAGTACTATAACTATACTAAACTTATTTTCTGTATGCAGTAATTGACAACAGAATCTTTATGGCTTGATTATAATTTACAGTTTATGTTTTGTGCTATTGTTAAGTTACGCTTCTTTTCATACATAATAAATAATAATAATACTTATAAGATATTCAATTATTATGTATTTCGCATAATCTATCTCACATCCGGAATAACACGTGTTCAGCTCATTTACATGCATTAGGCTTTTTGGTCCAGAGTTGCGTTAAGCAGAAAGAGGCAGAGGTTGTTGGGTATTGAAATGACCAGTTACACAGCATGAGGTTAATTAATTCTCTTTTATTTAATTATTTGTGATATACGTTATTACACTGAGAGTCAGCGATAATGGTTAAAATTCAAAATGGCGGCGACGTCATTTCCGCCCTTGCCATATGTTCAAGGTTACATGCATGTAATTTTTTACTTGATTTAAATTAATTCTTTTAACTTGCTACTGCAATTATTTTCAGCTCTTTTTATCTTTATGTTTTTTAATAATTATTCTTACTATCGTTCACAAACCAATGCCTCAGGATAAGTATTTAAGTTGGCCAACAATAACGTTCACACTCTCACTTTCCCTCCCACTCATACTGTAATATGCACATTTTTTGATTATCTTGAATTGAGCTCATTATATTAGGTTTTTACAATTTAGAAAACAATTTTGTAAGGGCTTCCCTGCATATGATGTGGCGTAGACTCCTCAGCAACTTTCCATGGCGGTCGGCAGGTGTTCGGCCGAACTTTTATTGTTGTTTAGTCCACTGAATCTATTTGAATCTCATTTTGTTTAATGACTGACTCTACGTACTGTTACTGTTAAATTTTGAACACATTATTTCATCTTTGGTAAGTAATTATTGCATTTTGGCAAAATCTGCCCACTGCACTAATCGAGCGTGTATGCTCGGTTGACTGCTTTTGATGAACTGGGCGGAAGCAGACGCAATTGTTATGCAAAGTGGTTGCATCTGACGTCATTATGTATTGTTCTTTTAGCCAACGCCTGGTTTAATACGTAATTGTTTCAAGCCGTCATTGTTTGTTTGTGACGATCTGGCGTTGTGGACCAATGAAAAGTTCGTATTATCAATTTGTTTCGCGTATACCGCCATTACACATATTAATTTCTGCTCGTACTCCGATGACCTTGGCTTGTTTCCCCTCTGGTGAATCTGCGTAGTTATTGGGATTTGTGCAAAACTAACTTTGCCCTTGTTAACCTTTATAATCATAATAAAATTTACAATAAAAATATTCCTAAATACCATAATCATGGTAACAGGTAATTCTGTACTGTCACAAAACCCCCTCAATGAAAGGTTTGGTGTCGAGACACAAAAACTTTCATTGACTCGTTCATACGTTTCTAAAAGGATCAGTCCAGATATGTGGCCACAACCCCCTGTAGTGTTAATATATAAAAAATTTCAATCACTTACCCTTGGTCCTATAATGCTGCTCGTACCCTCTGACCTTACTGGACTTCTCCGGAGAGATCCCTACACCATAAGGCCATGAGGCACTGAACGCTCCCGTTCTGACGCTCCGGCCAGCTCAGGACCGCGGTCACAACACCACAAAACTCTGAAACATTCAATACAAAATTTTAAAATAGTGGCCTTATTTACCCACATATTCGCAACTGATATGTCTCCCCTTAGATGCATTGGTTTGTGATTTGAGGCGTTGGTTTCTTTACTCATAAAATTTCAAATAACACAAAAATTATAACAAGATTTAGACAGATAATCCTTCTACTTTTCAACACTCCTATATATTTTTATCAATTTCTCTGACTCCAGCCAATATCAATTTACTTCTCTCATCATAAGAAATTATACTATTATACTAAACATAAAACAAATTCTACTCTCAACAACAACTACTATCTCTACGCATTTATTTCAAATAACATCAATATATTTAACTATCATGACAGCACTTTAAAACTATTTAATTTCTTTACTCACTTTCTTTACGTTAATTTTCTTTTTATACCAGAATCGTTACCAGAGATTTGTTAACCAACATAAAATTTAGCATTATTACCGTCACTACCCCTGTAGTAGCCTCCTAGCCTATTGTACCATTAACATAATAAAACAATAAAACATTGTACATCATAAAACATTAAACACTAACATTGAACAATTCACATTACTTAATTCACATTTACATAACTTGTATAAAACTTTATAACACATTACTATTATCAACTCTTTTCAACTCTTATTATTTAACATTCCTTATCATTAGATTCTATACAAAAATTTTCAAATTTATCATTACCTTCCTACTATGAATTTTCCTTTTCTAACCCTTTTATTCTTATTAGTTTGGGTGACTCAATTATTCACTATTCTCTATCTCTTATTTTGGCATTTGTCAATCTAACCTTACTCACCTCTTTTCTACTAACAACCGCTTCTAACCATTAATATAATATGACACCAATATCTCTATAATAACCCCCTTCACTAATCCCTTTTAAAACCTCTGGCACCGCTCATTTTTGTACAAGGATGTATGTTCCCTACCTGGCCATATCCATACCTAACCATTTGCCCTCCACCAAATATCGGCAAACACTCTAACCCAAAATTGCTCCGCCTGCCACAACGCTGCACGCTGTCCCTTGCCACGTCGCTCGTTGATCATTCCTTACACCGGATCCTTACTACAAAATATCATCAACAACAACATATATAATTACCATTCACATTACTCACCTCTACATATAATCACTAACTACTGTGTCCCTAAAATATCTAACACCTCTTTATATATTATCAACATCTCAACTTTCCTATTTTCACTAACTCCCATTTACTCTATTTTATCACTATCCCCAAACCTCTTTTACAACATTTCACCTTAATATACCACTAGAAAATTCATCACTTATCTACTAACAACAATACCTCTCAATATCCAAATCTATCACCTGCTTAATCATTTATTAACCATTAGAATCTGAATTCCATAATATCATTTAAAATCATTATCAAACTTAATTATTCTTCAATATTTAAAATTCTACAATGCATGGTTTACAAAAAAAAATATATAAAATACACAACTACAAAATACACAAATACATTGACATCAATATACACAAAAATATACAATCCACGTTATCATTATATCATTTACCAAAACTCAGTCATAAACAGTCCATCCTGAAAAACACTGTCCACATAATTAAATGTTCATAACACAATAAAATAATTAACCTCCATCGTCAAATAACAATCGAATCTTAAAACTATATACATTGTTTAATATTAGGTATCTTATACTATCATCAATGTACATACTATTCAAATTTTTATAATTTTCCACAATCTCATATAACTCGTGATCGGGTATGTTTCTGTCACCTTCAGTAAAATCGGTCATAATTCGGTATTTTGTAAAGTCATTTTTCTCATTATCTCCTACTCCTAACCTTTCCATCAACTCTTCATAATCTCTACGTATCTTAAAAATTTCTACTTCTCTATTTCTCTCAATATATCTCTCACTATCATACCATCTCTCTCTCTTAAAACATCTCTCTCTTTCCACATTTGCATCGGGCACTACTACTCCATAAAACCACCCCGTGGCCTCACCAGGTACACTAACACAAAAAACTAAGGGATCATTTGGAGACCACACGTCTCCCACATAAACTCTAGAGGAACCTCCCTCCTCAAATAACAATTTCGGAGTCTTTACTCCAACTATACCACTGGGAAAATTTGCCCTCTGCTCACTATACTCACTTAAACTCTCCTTACCCCCACTTTCACTCTCATCTACAACTGTCACCTCACCATTAACCTCTATTCTCATTAAAATCTCACTATTACTACCAACATCCACACTATTATCTCCTATTACCATATTTTTATTTATTTTATCATAATTTCCACTACTACTTACCTCGTCATCTTTGTTCAATTTTAATTTGTCTATTACTTTCTTATTTTCTGATTCTATTTCGTCTAACCGTGTCTCTATTTTACTTAATCTTTTATCATAATGACAGCTTTGGTTCTTAATTTCTTTTTTAATGTCATTAAACTGTTCATCAAATTGGTTTAATTTACTATTCAATTGACCATTCTGTATTTTCATTAACTGAAAGAGATCTTCCAGTGAGACTTTATTGTTTATAATAGGCGTCGAGTTCGCCTGTGGTTCGTTCAACACCAATGATTCTGTTGCTGTGTTTTCTATATTACTACTTTCATTGTTATCTGCCATTTTGTTGTACTGATGGTACTAAACTTTGTCCTAATTGTTATACACTTCTCTTTATACCATACATAACCTACAGGGATAACCTCTCTTGTTATGTTTATTTCTCTACCCGTCTACCTCCGCTTTTCTGCTTATTTATATAATTTTAATTTTATATAAAGTCACCGTTCGGGAGCCATCTGTTAAGTTACGCTTCTTTTCATACATAATAAATAATAATAATACTTATAAGATATTCAATTATTATGTATTTCACATAATCTATCTCACATCCGGAATAACACGTGTTCAGCTCATTTACATGCATTAGGCTTTTTGGTCCAGAGTTACGTTCAGCAGAAAGAGGCAGAGGTTGTTGGGTATTGAAATGACCAGTTACACAGCATGAGGTTAATTAATTCTCTTTTATTTATTTATTTGTGATATACGTTATTACACTGAGAGTCAGCGATAATGGTTAAAATTCAAAATGGCGGCGACGTCATTTCCGCCCTTGCCATATGTTCAAGGTTACATGCATGTAATTTTTACTTGATTTAAATTAATTCTTTTAACTTGCTACTGCAATTATTTTCAGCTCTTTTTATCTTTATGTTTTTTAATAATTATTCTTACTATCGTTCACAAACCAACGCCTCAGGATAAGTATTTAAGTTGGCCAACAATAACGTTCACACTCTCACTTTCTCTCCCACTCATACTGTAATATGCACATTTTTTGATTATCTTGAATTGAGCTCATTATATTAGGTTTTTACAATTTAGAAAACAATTTTGTAAGGGCTTCCCTGCATATGATGTGGCGTAGACTCCTCAGCAACTTTCCATGGCGGTCGGCAGGTGTTCGGCCGAACTTTTATTGTTGTTTAGTCCACTGAATCTATTTGAATCTCATTTTGTTTAATGACTGACTCTACGTACTGTTACTGTTAAATTTTGAACACAATTATTTCATTTTTGGTAAGTAATTATTGCATTTTGGCAAAATCTGCCCACTGCACTAATCGAGCGTGTATGCTCGGTTGACTGCTTTTGATGAACTGGGCGGAAGCAGACGCAATTGTTATGCAAAGTGGTTGCGTCTGACGTCATTATGTATTGTTCTTTTAGCCAACGCCCGGTTTAACACGTAATTGTTTCAAGCTGTCATTGTTTGTTTGTGACGATCTGGCGTTGTGGACCAATGAAAAGTTCGTATTATCAATTTGTTTCGCGTATACCACCATTACACATATTAATTTCTGCTCGTACTCCGATGACCTTGGCTTGTTTCCCCTCTGGTGAATCTGCGTAGTTATTGGGACTTGTGCAAAACTAACTTTGCCCTTGTTAACCTTTATAATCATAATAAAATTTACAATAAAAATATTCCTAAATACCATAATCATGGTAACAGGTAATTCTGTACTGTCACACTATGTACATCACATCATTAGGTTTTTACTCTGATAGGTATATATTAGGATACTTCTTTGATCTGTACCTGGGAAAGGTCAGTGTGAGTTCTGCTCCTATTTACAGCTCTAGTTTTATATACAGAAGACAGAATTGCTAATAGAATGAACTCTGACAAGAAAAACTATAATACTTCTTGTACCTCTGTCATCTACTTTATTTAGTAATATATATTTAATTACTCGAAGATTAATTCTTATTCTGATGGTGAAGAATGTTCAATAAGAAATTGAAAATAAACAATGAAAAGGATTGACTGCCCTTGCTGAATGATGTGTTTTGTTGTAAGTATTAAAGATACAGGAATACTCATAAAAAATGACCTGAATTGCATTTGGCTAGAAAGTGCTAATTGCCATTTAGCATGGACAGACAACCATCATCTCATCTGTAGGTCATTATCAACCTTAGAATCGATTGCTTTTTGATATATTTATACCTTAAGCAGAATTTGAATAAGATACGTTCAATTAGTGTATATGATAGTATAAAGTACTTGTTACAAATTATTTAAGTTATTTCAAGTTATGTAAGAGGTATTTAAAATTAATATTTATGTTATTTGTGTCACAACAATAAAAATTTTATATAAAATATGTCATAGCTTCTCACAATGCAGTTTTTGTGTGTGAGAAATGTATATAAAGAACTTGTATAAAGAAATTTATAATATCACTTACTTGCAGAAGAAATCTGATATAATTGAATACTATAATTAAATCATTTTATTAAGATATTAATAATTAAAATACTATATTTAAAAAAGTAAGAAAACCTTATTTTTATAGGAATTACTTAAAGAAATTGCACAAGTTCCAAATGTAGTTAAAGCAACAAACAGACCAAGATTGTATGAGAAGCTGGAGGCCCTACAAAATGATCTAATCAAATGTGAAAAAGCTCTGGCTGAGTATCTGGAAACTAAACGCTTGATATATCCTAGATTTTATTTTGTTTCATCTGCTGATCTTCTTGACATTCTCTCCAATGGTAATCAGCCTGAATTAGTGTGCAGGTATTAGTTTTTCAAATATAATGTTGGTAGTATGACATTTGTTTATATGTTGATGTCTGTTTAATATGTATACTAATTACAACACCATTTTTCAGTTTAACAAATATTGTTTTATTTCTCTTGCAACCAAAGTTTTGCCCATACTACAATGAGATATGCTTAGGGTCCAGACTGAGCCTGAGCACAAAGTCTTGATCCACCCCTATTTATACATTATAAATGAGTTACAACAACAAGTTAATGATGCAAAATGGAATCATCCAGGCATAAAGATGTGAATTTAAATTCGATTGATTTACTATTAGGGAATAATGATATTCAGGGTAACAGGTTAAGGACAGGAAAATGGAAAAAGCGTCTGCTGTATTTGCTGTTCCTGTAAATGTTTACAAGAATATAAAAGGACTCTACCTGACTTACAGTAAGATAAAGATAAAGAAGATAGTATAATATAATGAAAAAGCTTTATTAATATAACTTTTGAAGAGCATATCAAGAGTTCTGTGGTACTTTTTACAGGTGCTTCAAACTTTATAGAGGGTCATAGTAGATTCCAAAAATACCTTGTAATTGTCTAAGTTACATCTAGCAAGATGAAAATATCGGTATGGAGAACCATACATGACTTCCATATTCTAAGATTTATATTTAAAATCATTTTCAGCCAAACAACCAGGCTGTGTCTTACCTGCCTTTTTATTGCTGTATTAAATGAAAAATATTATATTACATTAAAATGAAAAAATTATAATTTTATTGCCTGGCAACAAAATTATTTTATTTTTAACAATTACCATTGTTTCAAAAAGTTTAAATAAATTTTCAAGTACTTTACTCTTGTTAAAACGTAAAAGGTTGCAGGTAAACTACCCCTTCCCCTTAACCGATCTTCACCAAAATCGAAAGTCATTGAGACCTCTACAATTCAGGGACGTATGCAAAAAATTATTTCATTCTGTTTGAATTTGCGGCTGTTATCGTTTGCCATAGAAAATACGCTTGATAAAAAAACGTTGCAGGTAAACTACCCCTTCCCCTTAACCGATATTCACCAAAAACAATAGGTCTTGAGTACTCTACAAATCAGGGCTGTATGCAAAACATTATTTGATTCTGTTTGAATTTGCGGCTGTTATCGTTTGCCATAGAAAATACCCTTGTTAAAAAAACGTTGCAGGTAAACTACCCCTTTCCCTCAACCGATCTTCACCAAAAACAATAGGTCTTGAGAAATCTACAATTCAGGGCTGTATGCGAAACATTATTTGATTCTGTTTGAATTTGCGGCTGTTATCGTTTGCCAAAAAAAAAGAAATTTCCCTTGATAAAAAAAACCGTTGCAGGTAAACTACCCCTTCCCCTCAACCGATCTTCACCAAAAACAATAGGTCGCGAGTACTCTACAAATCAGGGCTGTATGCAAAAAATTATTTGATTCTGTTTGAATTTGCGGCAGTTGTCGTTTGCCATAGAAAATACGCATGATAAAAAACGTTGCTGGTAAACTACCCCTTCCCCTCAACCGATCTTCACCAAAAACAATAGGTCTTGAGTACTCTACAAATCAGGGCTGTATGCAGAAAATTATTTGATTCTGTTTGAATTTGCGGCTGTTATCGTTTGCCATAGAAAATACCCTTGTTAAAAAAACGTTGTAGGTAAACTACCCCTTTCCCTTAACCGATCTTCACCAAAAACAAAAGGTCTTGAGAACTCTACAATTTAGGGCTGTATGCAAATAATCTTTTCATTCTGTTTGAATTTGCGGCTGTTATCGTTTGCCATAGGAAATACCCTTGTTAAAACATAAAACGTTACAGGTAAACTACCCCTTTCCCTTAACCGATCTTCACCAAAAACAATAGGTCTTGAGAACTCTACAATTCAGGGCTGTATGCGAAACATTATTTGATTCTGTTTGAATTTGCGGCTGTTATCGTTTGCCAAACAAACAAAATTACCCTTGCTAAAAAAAAACCGTTGCAGGTAAACTACCCCTTTCCCTCAACCGATCTTCACCAAAAACAATAGGTCGCGAGAACTCTGTAAAACCGAGCTGTATGCAAAAAATTATTTGATTCTGTTTGAATTTGCGGCAGTTATCGTTTGCCATAGAAAAAAAATCTACAGACAGACAGACACACAGACACACAGACAGACAGACAGACAGACACACAGACACTTTTCGGAAAACGACTTTTTTTCATGTTTTGAGTGTAGTAGAATCAGAATCTGCAATAATCTCGAACACGATTTTTTTTGCCATCACCATACTTCCATTCCTTAAGGAATATGGAAGTAAAAGTAAACAACGAATTATTAATATGTTTATTATTTTCTTATTTAAATAATATTTATGAAATGTATCTTACACACTACAAAATTCAGTTTTAGCTTATGTAAACATACAATTTATTTCTTATAGAATACTGAAGATGATAATTAAAGCTAAATTAAGTGTTTATCTAATTTTAATTTCATAGATTAATATGGTAGTTAACAGATTGATTTTAGTTGCAAATAACAAACATACTTTAACACTATAAATAAATTTTAATGTACTTATAATTGTTATTTAATGAAATTAAGTTAATCAGTTTTGTTAGTAATTTGACTTATTCCTTATTTAATGAGGGAGTATGTATATATAGTTGTAGATTTTCTGAAGGTTTTTTTTACTTGTAACATATTGTATCAAAAACATTATATGTATTTGGGAAGTATTATACATTCATAAATTAGTATGTAAATTGCTAATACCTCTAAAAAACCATATTAGCTGTTGCTAAAAATAAATAACCCAAAAAGTGTTAATACCATTGAATATTTATTAATTAAATATACATCTTACTGTATATGATGTATATTTTATATTGTTTATTAAAACAAAAAAAATATGTAATTTTATTGCAACACGATAAACTTTTAATCAGTTTTTCATTTAGATTGTACTGTACTATTTAATCCTGAAGTCTTTAAATTGTTTAATATCCTTATTTTTCATATTCCCTTCTGAATATTACCTTTGCAAGTAAGACAAATTATGTTGGAAGCCTGTAATAAATGCACATAACAACACAAGCACAAATTTACCTCTATATATTATCCAGACTAATGTTTAAAGCATGATTTAATTTTGTATAAAAGCATTTTATTTATAACAAACAGAAACATTATATAATACACTCATGTATTATCTAGCCCATTAATATTAAAATTTGCATGGTTCATGAGCTTATTAATATTCTAGTCTCATTTATTTCAATATACAGTTGAAATTGTGTACATTTGTGTGTATCTGATCACCCAAATTGACTGACTTTGAGTCTGATAATCACAGTTCTGTCAATTAATACACTATTCAACAATTATGACAAAATTATGACAGACTCATTGTTAATCGAACAGTTATGTAGATAGGGAGATCTTTCAACATTTGGTTTGCACCACTAGGAATGCCCATGCTAAACCGGTGGCTCTGTGATTTTGCAGTCATTGAAAGAGAAAAGCAGAGATTCACTAATCAGTAATTTACCATAGCCTACTAGTACCACAAACGTATAGGTGCATTGGGGGAGCTGCTATAACTGCTGATGCTTCTAAAAGACTATTTTAGATATGGAAGAAAGTAGGGGCAGGATCCAGTTCATTAACTACGATAGAGTCAGCCTGACAGATCTCATGAGTTTCAGACTATGTGGATGATCTATGGTCATGTTGCCTTTAAGATGGGGAGTATGGGTACTAACAGACTTAATTGGTTTTCATATACTCAACTTAGATCTCTAATGAGCCTAACTGATACGATGTCAGAACCTACCTATACAAGTAACTGCACCTACTGTACCAGTAACCTAACTACATAAAAGGTATTTTAGCACTGGCTTGACCAACATAAGTAGGCAATGGTAAAATATCTGTGTCAGTGATACAGTCCAAAAGGTGTTCAGAGAGAAGGTGAGAAGGATTAACTGAGGAAAACTATGGCAGAAAATTTCAGATGGGGACTACCTATTATTGTCATCAAAAAGTGTTAAAGGTGTTTGACACAACTAGGTAGTAGCTACGTCTCCATGCTGTTAGATCATGATGTGCAATTAGGAAGATTCCCAAACCATGTGGAATAAGATTAAAAAAGTGAGCAAGGAAAGAAATTATAGTATGTAGCTATGATATTGTATGCTCCAGACTACAGTTGTTAATAGTCATCATCAGATATTTATAGATGGACGATTTAATTATAGTTTACAGAAAAGGCAGATAGCTTGGTGCAAACAACCAGGCAGGATCTGTGAGAGTCCTTGAAAAATTTGGCTCTCAAATTTGCTATCAGAATTTGGTGCATTAGTCATGAAGCTGTTCAAGGTTAGGTACCAGACATCCAAATACTTTACTGACTCAGTCCTATACTCTTCTCCCCTGTAGAGAGAGCAACTAAAATAAAGAGACTTGTGTTTCAATTAAATTGCCTTGACAGTCTCTGTAACAAGCCAACTATTTGTCTACAACATAATGGAGTATATTATATAAGATACTATAACAATTTCTTTGTAACTATAACTATACTACACTTATTTTCTATATGCAGTAATTGACAATAGAATCTTCATGGCTTGATTATAATTTACAGTTTATGTTTTGTGCTAGGTACATCACATCATTAGCCATTATTATGCTTTTTGTAAAGTGCTCTTAATAGAATGCCAAAGATTGCTGCAGTTTTTTATGCATCTTATGCACCTATGACTTCAAAATAAAGATAAATATAGGTAAAAAAACTAAGTATTTTGAAGTTGACATTTTTAATAAGCTTGTATTTGTTGCAACTTATATGAAAGTAAAAATAACAACTATGTTTTTGTTATTAGCACTTCTGTTCCTTAACGTTACTTCTCTACTTCCTTCTCTGAATTTTTATTTTTGTTTAGTGTAATGCTGACAGTAACATTGTTTCTAACAGGCATTTGACAAAGCTATATGATTCAATTGCAAAATTAAAATTTCGCCAGGAAAATAATAAGATTACAAAAATTGCCAGGGGTATGTGGGCAAAAGATGGCGAATATGTAGAATTCAGTGTAAACTGTGACTGTGATGGACAGGTAAGTAATGTACATTGCATAAGTTTTTAATTTGGTATTAATCATCATTTTAAATAAATTCAGTGTTTTATTGTCACTTCGAAAATGATAGCAATTAGTGTGAATGGTACAAACTAAAGAATCTGTGATAATATTATATAAAGTACTTAGTACTGTGATTATTAAGTACCAGTCTAGAACTAGACACTCTAGAACAATTGGAAATACACAAACACATGAAAACAAATAAAACGACATCCTAAACGAACAGACACAATTCAATCACACGCATTATTCGAACATATCACACCCCACACACACACCATCGATCTTTTGAAAATCGATTCCGTCGCCAACAACAAGACGGACAGTGCTACCAGCGGCAACCTCTGAAGAAGGTTTTTATAAGTGAAAACCAGTTCAGGTTGTAAGGTAAAACTTTTACGTTTTTACCTATAAAAAGTTTTGTGTTCCGAGTCGTAGTGAAATAATTATATTTAGTTAAGTAACGGACACGTCATGGACAACGAAATTTAAATACCATATTGGCCGAATATAAGACGATGATTTTTTCCTTTAAATGGCCTTCTAAAAACCATACTTGTCTTATATTCGCAACCTAACATTTAAAAATTTCATGTTAAGTGCCTAGCGTATTTTTTAACACTCGCCAGCTGCACAGGCTTTTGCCATGTGCGTTGTGTGAATCAACACGCACGTTTTATAATGAGCTCAAGGTGAAATTCCCAAGCATACAACTTGTGTACTTTATGATGGCCGCCAACCTTGGTGAAAGCAGTGTACGCAGAACCCTGTTTATGTCAGTGTAATGGCACGTCTCACTGAGTGCATAAGTGTTGATGCGTTTTCAAAAACATTTACCTTGTAGGCCTGTATTTCATTTAATTATTTAGTTTGTATCATTACTAGTATTTAGTAATATCATTTAATATTGTCTGTGGTTGTGTTTTCAGACATCACGTTAAGTTAAACTGAATTTTATTTTGCTTAACGTATTGTTACTTTTATAGTACATTTTATTTCATTATGTAATCAGAAAAAATGCCTCCTATTAAATCGAAGTTAGGTAAAAAGATTGTGCATAGCCAAGCTCGGGAAGTCATTTCTAATGTATGTAAATTTATGGAAAGTGAAAAAAGTGGAATTAGTATTCCACTTAAAAAGGTTCAAAAACGAATAGCGTCAGCAACAGGAGTTTCTGAAAGAACGATCCGCCATATTAAAAGTGATGGTATAACAATAGAAAATGAACATCACCACACTTTATAACACCTCGTAAAGAAAGAAAGAGGAGGTCAACAAAATCTAATATTGATGATTTTGATAAATGTGTGATAAGACGAACAATTTACAATTTTACGACAACAGAAAAAACATATCCTACGCTACGAAAACTCCATCAACTTCTGAAGTCTAGTGTGAACTTTCAAGGTAGCTTATCATGTTTAAGGAAAGTTATTATAAACTTAGGGTCTAAGTGGAAGAAGATTAGAAATAATAGAAGTGTATTAAATGAACGTCAAGAGATAAGGGCAAAAAGAATTGAATACCTTAGGAAAATAAAACAATTCAGGACAGAAAACCGGCCAATGATTTACACAGATGAGACGTATATACACACGTCTCATGCAGTAAAAAAGTCGTGGTACGACGAAAGTGGTGAAGGAGTACCGTTAAATAAAGGAGACAGATTCATAATAGTTCACGTGGGTACAGATCAAGGGTTCATTGATGGTGCCTTATTGGTTTTTAAATCAGGACAGAAAACAGGTGATTATCATGGGGACATGAATAGTACAAATTTCAAGAAATGGGTAGTTGAAAAGCTAATTCCGGGATTACCAAAAAACTCAGTGTTAGTATTAGATAATGCACCATACCACAATTACCAATCTGAAAAATGTCCCACATCAAATTCTTCAAAAAGTGAGTTAATGAAGTGGTTATCTAATAAAAAATTTCTTTTACACCTAATATGTTTAAACCAGAGCTACATAAGTTAGTAAAAATGAATAAACCATTAGAAAAACCCTATAAAATAGATAGTATTTTAGGAAATCACGGCCACACTGTTATTCGTCTATCTCCATATCATCCTGACTTAAACCCCATAGAACTTATTTGGGCTCAATTTTAACACTCTGTTGCAAAAAACAACACCACTTTTGATAATAAAAACATAATAGATTTAACTAGGCAAGCATGCCAATCAATAGAAAAACAACAATGGACATCAGTGTGTGAACATGTAATTAAAATTGAAGACGAATATTTGGAAAGAGAAGGATTAATAGATGAAATGCAAGATAGGCTTGTAATTAACTTAGACGAAGATGATGATGATGATGATGACGACGACGATGACCTATCAAGCGCTGAATCTTCTTCAGATGATGGCAGCTATGTCTTCGGTGTGAAGCAATTTTGGACAGAGAAACATCGCCAGACTTGGAGAATGATTCTGAATTCCCAGTTCATTCTGACTTCGTATATACTTATTTATAAGTCGGTAAGTTACTTACATTCATTACTTATATATTAATTTTAAAATTTGTATTAATAAATGTATTAAATGCAAGAAAAACTAATGGGCGCGATTTTATGTGATATTTTATATAAAGTATGCATATTTTTATGCATGGTTACCCACTTTTACCCACTTTTTTCGTTTAGGTCCTATTTTAGCAGCACTTGCATAAATCATATTTATGGTCAGTTTAGATTTATATTTCTCTATTTCTTCTATTAGTATTCCACTTGCTTGGTTTACACTAATAATTATTATTATTTACATTATGTAACAAATAACATTGTTGTGTATTACAAATACATATTTGATACAATTTCGAGTAATACTGAGTAGAATTATAAATAGTAGTTAGTTGAATGAAATCCGGAAATGTCAACAATGTGTAAAACCCGAGTTGTAATAATTAAATAGTTAAGGGCACCCATACAGCCGGCTGTAGCAACAGTAAACGGACGTTTTTGAAATGAAGTGTTACAACTTAGCACACTGAGTCTCCCCACTACCCCCACTTTTCGCGCAGCTATGGAGAGGCCACCATAAAGTAACGTGATTGTAGCTAGGCTATCCACATTATCTTCACTTCACAACAGAGAGTGCTGCAGAAGAAGTTTAATCTCGTTTCACATAGTTTGTTGACTAAGTTCATTGCTTAATGAATATTAATTGCTACACTTTCACATGTGAAACTTACTTTGTTTATTTTCCTCGTACGATGTTTCAGCATGATATTCGCCTTCCTCAGCGAGGTATGATACAGAATGTCCTGAACTTGTAACGGTTTTTTTCTTAGTTGGTAGGTTGTGTGGGGGGGGGGGGTGGATGTGGAAGGGAGTTGCGTGGGATTCCGAATTATTGTATGTTTTGTGTACAATTGTGTCAAAGAGTGCATGTGATTTAAAGTGTAACTGGTCGTTAAGTATGTTGTTTGGTTGTATTGTGTAGTGTTTGTATATTTCATATTGTTCTGCTGTGTTAAGTTTTCGACTTTTAGGTAAGTAGTGTAGGATCTCAAGATTATTTTTTATATATATATTAAACTTTCACTGTGAACACTTACTTTTTGGTTTTGTTTCCCAGACGTTTCGACGTGGTGTTCGTCTTCCTCAGTGGGATTTAAAATACTGAATGTCTGTACAAAGTAACGGTTATGGGTTGTAGGTGTGTGTGGTGGGGGTTGCTGGTGGGAGGGAATTGGCGTTGGGATTCAAAGTGTGTGTTTGAATCAGTGTATCGAAAAGTATGTGTGATCTATAATGTAATTGTTCATTCAATACGTTGTTTGGTTAGTGTGTGATATCTGTATATTTCAAATTGTTCTGCTGTGTTTAGTTTTCAGTGTTCACAGTGAAAGTTTTATATATATATATATATATATATATATATATATATATATATATATATATAATATATAATATTTAAAAAAGTGAATGAAGAGGATGTACCAACAAGATGATTATTTTTTATTTAACATTCATGTTCGTGTTGGTATCCAACTCACTTTTATAATTATAGTAAATTATTACCTTATATTCGGTCCGCCATGTGACTTCTCAATTTGGTTTACGTCAAAAGTTAAACGTTACGCGTTTCAAGGCATATGCCTCATCATCAGACGTTAAAATTTAAAAACTTTGAAACACACACATCACACAAGAAACGTGTTTGCCAAAAATAAAATTGCAGATTATTGGCATATTATGTGCATTTGTTATTGGGTGCGCACCCGTTCAGGTACTGTCTGCTACTGATCGGATATTGTTAAGCAGTCTCAAGGCTGTATCATACAGGCGGTTAGATTCAAAGTTCAATTGTTCATTCAAAACAAACTCGCGACTGCTATCATTACTGTATGCATTATAAATTTCAAGCTCTTCCAAGGCATTCATAAATCGGCCCTTGCTGCATATGTGCAATGGCATCAGATTAGACTTAAAGTCTGTATAGCTGTGATTATGTAGGGTCAGATGTAGAGTGTAATTAGATTTTATATAATTGTAATTATATGTCTTTTTTGGTATGTGTTCACGGAAGCGTTTATAAAAACCTCTTCCGGTCTGACCGATATAGAAACTGTTGCAATCATTACAGACCAGTTTATAAATACCCGTTTTTTCTTCTATGGGTAAGGGCATTTTAGGTCTAAGTATATTTATCAACTTATTATTGGTTCTGAATGACATAGTAAAACCAATATTGTTCATCACTGAAGACAAACTTTTTGGCATAACATACGTGTATTTTGCAGATATAAACTTTTTCTGTGTTTCATTATGTGAATGGGGCTTAAGTTGAATGTTATTATGTTTCTTTAATAATTTATCAATGATGGAGCTACTGTAACCATTGGAAACTGCGATAAATCTTATAGTATTTAGCTCAGCCTGAAAATCATTATTGTCAAGGGGGACTGTCAGCAATCTGTGGATTAAACTATTATATGCTGCCATTTTTTGTGAATATGGGTGGTGGGAGTCTGCATGTATTGTATGGCTAGTGGCAGTAGGCTTCCTATAAATATTGAATTTTAATGTGTCCATTCATCTAGTGAGGGTCAGGTCTAAAAAGTTGATTGTGTTATCATGCTCAGTCTCTAGGGTAAATTGAATATTCTTGTTGATTCCATTTAAAAAATTTTTGAAGGAGTCAGCTTGTCTCAGAGTACCGTCAAAAATAATGAACGTGTCATCTACATAACGTGAATAAAATTTTATCTTATTTGTGTATATGTTATTATTTAGTAGATGAGTATTTTCATAGAAATTTAAGTATACATCGGCCAATAGGCCTGAGAGGGGTGAGCCCATAGCTAGACCACCATATTGGCTATAGAATAAACCATTAAATGTGAAATAGTTTTGCATTAAAATGACTTTAAGCAAGTCAATCAGCTCATCTATCATCTGTGCACTCATGGAAGCATTATTATGTAAATTGTTCTTCAGTAACTGTAAAGTTTCATCGGTTGGAATATTCGTATATAAATCTACTATATCAAATGAGACCAATTTATAATTAGGTTTTAATTTAACAGTTTTGATCCTATTAATGAAATCAATATTATTTGTTATGCTATGATTATTTCTTAACTGTAAATTGTCTTTAATGAATTGTACAAGAATTTTTGCCATTTTGAAACCGGGGCTGTAGTAAAGTTAACCAACGGTCTTATGGGTGGTGTGTGGTTTGTGGATTTTAGGCAGTCCCGTAAATATCGGAGCCTTCGCGTAAATTGGCTTCAAATAGCGTCGTGTATTTTCATTGAACAAACTCGTACATTTGTTAATACAATGGTTAAGGTTTTTGATATATTTATCGGTAAGATTAGAGTTTAACTGTCTAATATTATGACCAGAAATAAAGTCGTGAACTTTGGCATTGTACGAATCAGTATCCATGCTTACTAATGTATTCCCCTTATCTGCTTTAATAATACTAGTTGTTTGTTTTTACCGGTTGGTGGGAGATTATAATTAAGTCCTTTATTTAGGAGCACCATTTCATTATCGTTGAAGTTTTGACAAACGATGTCAGTCTCTAGGCGTAAATCAAACTATACGTAAATCAAATTAACTATGTAAACTTCGTAGATTAGAACATAAACACCGCCTAGAGACTTGACATCATTTGCAAACATACATTCCATCCTAGAATAATGAATTTAACTAAAATAAACTTTATCTATACCACTTACTTGACATAAACCGTGATAGCTAAGCTAATGTACAACATATATGTATTAAATATACACATAAATGTTCCTCGATAGACACTCTATCTATTGGCGAAAACTTGAATAAAATCCGTTCAGTACTTCCTGAGATTAGCGATTTCAAACACAGAGAGAAAACAGACCGACTTTACTTTATACTATGTATAGATTTAATGTTTAATTCACTAATTTTTACTATACTATACTGCTAAGCCACTTACTAAATTACATTTATTATAGTACGCGTGCACGCATATGAAAGAATGTGTGCGTGTGCACGCGTCCGCGTGCGTGAGAGAGAGAGAGGGATGGGTGAGAGGGAGAGAGGCGAGCGCGCGTTTGCTACACACATGTAAATATGTTAAAACAAAACTAGGTACATCAATACATCAAAACAATTATTTCTACTGGAATTTCAAAATCGATTTTTTGTAAGGATCGCTTCGCCTGATATTAAAGAAGTAAAAATATGGAATTGTATTGGCTGCTGTAAAACACTCAAGATCCGTTTTTTGCCTACAGAAATTTAGAAAGTCTACCTATGTTTGAATATCACTTATTTTGTGCTAAACAATTCTTACCTTTAAGCGCCTACAGTGTTTTTCGCAAGTTTAGACTATATTAAGCATAAGCACTAAGCACGACGAGAATAATAAACGCGGTAAAATGTTCAGACGTCTTCGTTAAAATTCATACCATAATCAGCTAAGCTCAGTCATCGCCCCACCAGGCTGCCAGATTACAGGCTCAGCACGATCTTATGGCTCGCTGGCAGACGCAAGTCGTGTACCTAAACAACTCGTCCGATATTTTATCGGATGCATTTCCTAGGACACCGCAATATATGTGTTTGAGTACGGAACAATAAATTTATCGTACGACAGTGCATAAAACGGCCAATTTGTTTCTGTGTTTCTATATGACGTACGAGTTTTTATTGTAGGTTATCATACGATATAAATCGCATGCATAAAAGGGGCCCAAGGTTATGTCAACAAAGTGAATATTAATGGCCAATCCACAAGTAAAGGATAGCGTTGAACAGAGGGCGTTGTTGGCGTGTTGAACAGAACAAATGCTGACCAAACACCAGTGTTTTTACTTCCATGTTCCATAAGGAAATGGAAGTATGGTGATGGCAAAAAAAATCGTGCTCGAGATAAGGGCTGATTTTGATTGTACTACCCTCAAAACGTGAAGAAAAGTCATTTTTCGAAAAGTGTGTGTGTAGATTTTTTTCTATGGCAAACAATAACAGCCGCAAATTCAAACAGAATCAAATAATTTTTTGCATACAGCGCTGAATTGTAGAGTTCTCAAGACCTATTGTTTTTGGTGAAGATCGGTTAAGGGAAAGGGGTAGTTTACCTGCAACATTTTATGTTGTAACAAGAGAAATTTTTTCATGAACGATAACTGCCGTAAATTCAAACAGAATCAAATAGTTTTTTACATATATGCCTGATTTGTAGAGGACTCAAGGCCTATTGATTTTGGTGAAGATCGGTTATGGGGAAAGGGTAGTTTACCTGAAACATTTTTTGTTGTAACAAAAGTAAAGTACTTAATTTTGATAAATAAAGTATCCTGATAAGAAGATTTTAATAATCCACTGTAGAAACGTAGATGAAATATCTATAAATGAAGAGGCTAGTTGAACGGGGTGGGGGTAATTTTCTATAAACGAAAATTATAGTTGAAAGGGGAGGGGATAATTTTTATGTGTACTACGTTATCGGCAACAAAGTAGTAGTTTGTTGTTAAAATTCCTTCCCGGCCTGTTTGGCCGTAGACCAATGACTTCCATCATCAGTGAAAATCGAGTGCGATAACGTGAGGTGGTATACGTTAGTGACCACAGTACTAAGGGGACCCGGTAGGCAAAAAATCAAAAAAATTCACATTTTCTATTAAATTATAGAGTGTTTCTTTCTGAACATTTTGATATATAATATGTGGTATTTTGGTTGCTATAAAGCAGTGAAAAAAATTAATAATACTGAATCGGGACCTGGTAAGGTCTACCTTTTACATGTAAAATTGGTAAATTTGGTGCACACTTTTCTCAAAACCTACTGGGGATAACTGAATGAAATTTTTACCATGCATTCTTTGAATCTTATAGTACACTTTAACACAGGGATTTTGTTATTTGACTTTTTTTTACAAAAATATAATTTTTTCTATGAATGTAACTTTTTGGTTTATAAAATTTATTGATTAAAAATGTCTAAAAACAAAATTTGGGGCTCGATCAAAAAATCCTTGTGTTAAAGTGTGCATCAGTTGGTAAGGAAAACATGGTGAAAATTTCATCCTGTTATCTTAATTAGTTTTTGAAAAAGTGTGCACCAAGTTGAAAAAACACAGTTTTCGGCAAACCGCAATAGAAAATTAGGAAGCTAATAATAGCATAAAACATAGAATAAGCACTTACTTTTTTATTTTAAAACATCCCAGCTCCATAGGTTGGATTGTCTGGATCTTCTTCTTCATCTTCTAACCTTCTTTTGGCCTGCCTCTTTGCTTGCCTTGCTTTTTTTTTCGTCTCCGCTGTTGCTCGTAGGGAGTTTTGCAGCATTTCCTTGTCAGTCGCTTTCATCGATTCAATTTGTATTCTTTCCCACATCTATTCCTAACTTACTTAAAACTTTACATGTAGTAATCTGTCCACAATTGAATGTAGATACAGCTTCATACACTCCAAAGTGTAGGGTTTTGACACTAACAAAGCCAACCTTTGGCAGTCTTGCCCAAATCACACTATTCACACTTTCATTTGGATTCTGTGTTTGTTTATGCAAACACTTTTTTAGTAGCTCTGTTTCAGATAGACTTTTGAAAACTGGCTTTATGAATTCCATAATAGCTTCTGGAATACTGTTTTTGTGGTTGTAAGTTTCACCTGCCTCTATGGCTTTTTGATACTTACACCAACTTTCTTTCCCTTTTGGACACAAGCCATGCTGGGGGTTAGTGTCTGTTGATATCTTGTGAAAATATAGGGCCCAAATAGCCTGTCTCATGTCATTTACTGTTGAACTTCTTCTTATGGCAAGACCATAATATGTTTGAATTTGATCAATCACACTGGATGATAATCGGTTTTTGCCACCTAACGTTTTACCATCTGACAATTTGAGGCCCTTATTTTCTGCTTTTAGCTTTCTTAGCCTAGTGCCCATCCTTTTCTGAATGTGGCCAATGCATTCTAACTTACTAACAGGTGTTTCATTTCCATATGGCTTCATGTCTTGTATAGCTTGAAATCCATTTGAGTCGCCGTCACCCAAATATTTTGTATACTGGACATTGTATGCAGACACCGAGTTTTTGAAAATTTCAACAGCCCCCTGAATTTCCATTCCCCCACTGGATCCTCTGTAGTTAGCTATGCTGTAATTAAGTAATTAAATAATAATAAGGTCGGTAGTTAAATAATTTTCCCCTCTATTATAATTATCTTCTCTCCCTTGGGCACCACCCCTAGGACCCCGACACCTATAACACTGATTTCGAGAACTATTATAGTTGCTAGCTCTACAATTAGGGTGTGGACATAACCACGCACCCCCCTCTGATCTACTTATATTATTATCATGTCTAATAAGATGGTCTGGTTGTCTTAATTCGGTATTTATTGGTCTCGATTCTCTATCTCTAATATTTATTGATTGATATTTATTGTCTTCTTCCTCCTTCATACTCTGGTAAGCTTCTAAGATTTTCTCTAATTCAGCTATATCAGTAAACTCCCGGGTTCTAATTGTGGATCGTACGTCTTTAGGCAAATGTTTACTGACATACCTTATAAAAGATGAAAGAGGCATTGGTGGTTCTAAATATTTGACCTGGCTATATAGTCGCATCACATACGACGTAATACTCATATGTTTAATATTGAAACTACCCCATCCCATTATTGTGCTGCATAAACCCTCTTGTTTTTCCTATGACCAATATTTAATTTTAAACGCCCGCTCAAATTCATCAAAGTCTGCCCAATTATCATTATGAGCGTCCGCCCACTATTTTAGCATCCCCTTTAAAATATTTCAAAATTCGTACTAATTTTATTTCCCAGCTTTCTTTGTTATACTTATTAAAACTCTTTATAGAATTTAAAAATTGTATGGGGTTCACTCCCTTACCCTCATTACTAAAATAACCTAATTCAACATCAACATTCACTCTCTCACACATATTTGTTAGTTTTTGATTAATCGCTAGGCTTAGATCTTCTCTAACTTTAATTATTTCTTGTTCATGTTCTGTGTGCTTACTTTTCAAATCAGTTACACTAGTTTTAATTGTATTAAGTTGTTCAATGTTACTTTTGACTTTATTATTCACACTCTCTTGTAATTTATTTGCTTTTTTAATCTGTTCACATTCATCAATCACACCTTGAACATTACCTTCAATTTTGTCATTTTGTCTTTTAAATTTATCATTAAATCTACTAGTTAACGCCTCGAATTTTTTGTGTGTCTCTAGAAGTTTCTTATCCTGCTTTTCGCTAATTATTTTTATATCATTTTTGATCTCGGTTTGTATTTCATTTATACTTATAGTCACTTCACCTTTCACTCCCGCAATAGTTTTACTCTGTTTTTCTAGTTTATTATTTATTTCCACGAATTTCTCACTCACTCCATTAAAATTCTCACTTAGACTTTTAAATTGGTTATTCATACTTAATTTACTCATTTCTATTTCGCTTCTTATATTCACGAATTCGTTATTCATGTCTCCTAATTTCTCGTCTTGTTTGTCAAGTTTATTATTCACTTCATTCATTTCAGTTTTGAATTCATTTAAACTCGTGTTCAAATTATCATTATTCTTATTCAAACTCGCATTCAAATTATCATTATTCTTATTGTGTTGGTCAAACTTATTATTTATTACTTCAAACTTATTATTCATTACTTCCATAATCAACGCTAATTGGTTGAATTTTTTACTTCGTTATTTCTACTACATTCAGCTTTGACTGTTTCATTTACATTCACTATTTCGCCTACGCTCTCGACATTTTCACTCATGGTTATCATACTATCTTGTGTAACATTCAACACTGACCCTACATCTATACTTTCATCTAAATTTGTATTTGCGTCTTTCTCTGCCATTTTTTGATTAAATTGTAAATCAACTTTAATTTAAATAATGAAAATTTACAATATCACTGTTACTCGGGCGCCATTTGTAGTCTTACTCATTAATTGACTATTAAAATTTGTACCTTTTCAGACGTCAACTGAAATCTTATCGGTTATTAATAATTAAATGAATATGATTATATGTAATGTTTGGTCAAGGGATTCGTTTAGTGTACTTAGGCAGAGAACAGTGGGCAAATACAAATAACAAAATGCGTATATCAAGTAAAATATAACATTATTTATTTTCTCTCGAAAACATGAAAAAAATCATGAACACACTTATTCTGCCTCAAGGCATAAAACTGATTATCAACAAACTACGACATCAAAATACTACTACGTATATCAAAATTATGCAACTCAACACTTCTTGTTAGGCCTATATGCATATGCTTCACACACACAATCATACACATTTACATACTTTTTTGATTTTGTTGAGCTCAACTTTATAATTTATGAAAAAGCCAGTATTTTAATTATTTTTGAAATGTCTACTTTCCTGTTGATGCGTAGACATTCGACACCTGGGGCGTCTCCTCATGGCGTGCACTGTTTGCTGTTTTATAGTTCTCACTTTCACATTTTATGGCCGAACTGTCAATTTACTGCAATTAGTCACTATTATGGATGAATATTTAACCAATGTTCGTATTTTGAAATATATATAAATTCACATTTTCAGATTTACGCTTTGTGCGGGCGCCCGCGATCGCTGCTGCAGACAGCAAATGTTGGTGGTCGACTAACTTTTTTAGTGTTAATAATTTCCGTTTGTTCCGTCTTCAAACTGGTTCACCCCGCTCCCCGCTATTCATCTCGTCCTCAGTATTATAACTTTCCGTTGAGTTGGGTATCACCTTTTTAACTCGTAATTAGCTGTTTCTCGTCAACAACATACTGGTGGAATTAATCACTGGCTATAAATAGATTTTCGTCTTTTGCTGCATAACCATACATGGTCATGAAAATATTTACTGGCTATCGCGTCACCTCAAAGGGGCCTCATCTTTACATGTTATAGAATTTATGACATTACACAATAATATTTAGGTAAATTTAGACCCATTACAAACACACCAAACCACTGAAATTCATACACTGACTGAAAAGCTGTAATGTGACTCCATTTATACAACTATAATGAGAATTTTACGTGCTGTTGATACAATTGTATGTAAAAGTAGCTTTACCCTTAAACAGTAGTTGTGAAATTATGCACAGATCATATTAATCCATTCACAAAAACTGCACAGTAGCAAATCTTGTATCTGAAGTTACTTTCCACATATGAAACTGACAAAATTCACACCCAATATTTAAACACATACACAATTGAAATCAAAATTAAATTCTTACATACACAGATTAAATTCACGTTTGAAACTCATACAAACACAATTCAAACAGCCAAGGGACTATGAGTACATAACATTATTTATAGACAACAATGGGTCACATTCAAATTAGATATTATGGATTTTATAAAAACAAATTTGTACTTGTTATATATATGTTGTTATAATTTGGAAGTTAATCATATATATATGTACACATCATTATTTTCGTTTGCATGTACACTATAAAAATTGTGCTCTCTGATGTCTATTTTGTAAAACATATTTCTGCATCTCAAGAGATTGGACGTATTAACAAAATTACTATTTGAATTTTGAATTGTACAGTATATTTTTTATTAGTGTTAATCCAATTCTGAATTCCAATGTTACACTACTACTCTGTCTTCTCTATTTAATTCGCCTCATGTTGTAACTTTATTTTATTAGTTATTTTTTATTATTTGTAATATCGATAATTTTGAAATTCTCATCGGGCGCCATGTTGTCACACAGTACAACAAAATATGTATACTTACCTAAGGTCAGAATTCGTGTTAGCGAACCAGTACTTGCGGAATGTATTACCTGAAATAACTCACTCTGGCTTATATTGTTTACCAATGACATTACCTTTTATTATCAAAAAGACTCTACGTACATATGAAAATGATTCTACTGAACTATGTGCCAAACACGCACGTTACTATGCCTCGGGGCGTAGTCCCATTTATTTTGTAAACATATAATATCCCTTAAACATTTTATAAGCCCTCCAAAATAACATGTTTTATACTTATTACATAATAAACGTAATATATAGTTATTAAAAAATATGACTTCACAACCCAGCACTTATTAATTGTTGTAATGAAATATCCTCTCTCTCACTTGCACTCTCATTCATGGTACAAAGTTATTTTGTAAAATTGAGCTCATTTTAATTAATTTAATTTAAAAGAAAAGATTATCTAAACCCTTAGTTGGACCTTTTGGAGCCCCCCATTTTTATGACTTAGCTGGAAATTCTTCGAAGATGTCCCATCGTTGATCTCACACTCTCGATGTTTTTGTACCACAAAATTTAGGGTTGTTCTCGTTACAACTTGTTCATCATGCACTAAATATTATACAAAGGATAAGAGATGGTCAATTTCAAAAATTATTCTTTATTTTATATTTTTTTTCTTCTTGACAACAAAGTTCTTCCTTTACGAGGATACAAAAATCGATCGTACTGGAATTAATCGATTAATTATCGAATTCAGGATTATATATTATTTTTAATTATTATTGTTTTTTTTTTAACACAGGGTGTGAAGGTTCTTTCAACTATTAGTAAGGTCAGAAAATGCATAAATAGGATTACAAGGTATTACAATCTATTACTAATTTCTTATTAATTATTATTTAAAATAAGTGGAGTTTACCGTCCGATGGCATCGTTACTTGTGATGGCAGTGCACAACTAACCTCGTTCGATGTGTTTAATCAACAACAGGATACAGATGAATAAATCCTCGCCAGTCTTCACTCCAAGTTCAAAATAAAGGTTGATGTCTTGGTCCTGGGATGATGCAGAAATGCTGCTCCTTACTGTTCACCAATGTCCAATTCTTGTGTTTACGGGTTTCAATGTATTTTGGGTCAAAATATGCTTTCTCTATCGAATCGTGGAAAGTGAGGTTCGAGTACAATTTTGAATTCTGCTTTCGTTCTTTAGAATACTGGATTATTTTATTCTATTCAGGTAGTTATTTCTCTTCATTGGTTTATTAATTAAGTTTAAGGATTACTCATTACACTGAGTTTTATTGGTAGAGTTCTTCCCTTAGATTTTCGTCAATTTTGATTTATAGGCTTATTAGTACTCGGTTATATGTGACCGTCAAAAGTCAAAAGTAACCTTCTTATGGTTATTTATTACTTAATTTTGTTTATTTTATTTTATTTTATCGTTTTTTCTAAGTTCATCAAAACTAAACTGTCCTCGTTGTAATTATTGACTTTAATTACATTTGTAATTAACTGGTTATATTTAATCTGATGTAATATTACTATCGGGCGCCATGTTACAAACAAATTATGTATACAGTACTTACCTAAAGTCAGAATTCGTGTTATATGAACTAGAGTCGAGGAACATATTACCTGAAATAATTCACTTGTGTTTCTGTTTGTTACCATTGAAATTACCTTTTATTGTTAATTACGTACAAATGAATGTGACTCTACTGTGTGTAAAACAAACACGCTACTATCCGCCATGAGGCGTAATTCAATTCTTCAAGTTAAATTCCCCTTAAACATTTCACAAGCGCTCCAAAATAAAGATGTATTATAATGTTATAATATTAAAATGTTAAACATATTAAACATATATATATATATATATATTGTAACATAACAAAATGTTACCTAACCTAAATGTATGTTATCAGACTTATAAGGACAAAACAACAATGTAAATAGGGATATAGTATTAAGAATAACCAAGAAAGGAGAAATCAAGAAAGAAGAATGAAGCAGAAGTGCCACATGAAACAGTAACCCAAAGACTGTTTGACACTACAACCATACAAAGAGTAAACGTACATTCAGCTGTCAATCAAGTCAGTAATTAATGTAAACCGAATGTTATATGTAAATAAAAAATGAATCAATAAGCATCTAAATACTGTGAAATCAGAATTAGCATTTTGCTGATAATAAATTTGACCATGACTAGTAAATTATGAATGCCAAAACTAAAATTAGCAATGGCTACATAGTGAGAACAAAGATGTATTTCAATATCAAATATACTTGTGAGAAAGAAAAACTATTTATAAGAGGGAATCTTATACAAATAAGGTACCTCCACAAATTACCGAATTGAGAACCAATGAACGTTGTTAAGGCAAAATTCCAATATGAGCGATATATCTTAACAACGCCTAGACCAGGCATTAGTCAGTGAATTGTTTATTGGGAGTTAACATAAGTGTAAATTAAAATACACACAACAATTGTTATGCTCTGACGTAACAAAAAACATTATTAAAATGATGTATTTAATCATAATTCAATTGTTAAGTAGTAGACTAGAACGTGTTAGCATAAAACGAAATGTCATAGTAATTAGGATCATTCATTACAATGTATAAAGTTTAGGTGTACTCAAAATGTTCAGTAAAAATGTCAGTACAGAATTAATGGTGTTCCCACATAAACGTTTGAATAATAAAATGATATGTGAACACAAACAATATTAACCCAAAGTGTAAAATCGGCGGTTCAGAAAAAGCAGATGACAGTGAAAATGGTGTACCCGAACATTGATTTTATAACAATGTCGGTCAAAGTGAAAGTAATTCGATATCGAGTGATATCGAATTAAAGAAGAAAAAATGATCTTTAATTTGATAATGATATCGACCCAATCGCAACTGTATTTAGTGCGGGAGGGATGTTAGCATCATTCGCAAAATATGCACCAGAGATTTGTTTATGAATAACAACAACAATGAAAGCTATCTGTCACATCAGCGTTTGACGGTTAAAAAAACCGTTATCAACGGCCAAAATAATAATACGTCATACCCTTCACACCTGCAAGAACCAATCAGAAAATTAGTTAGTAATTAACATTTTTACCTAAGACCGATGGACAAGGAGAGTATATAAGGGAGACGCGAGCGTTTCTCAACAGACACTGACCGACTCCATACAGCACAAGACCTGTGCTTGTTATCTCTGCATTTTTATTAACTATTAGCGTCATCTACATAATACATCGAAACAACTAGTTCAACACCAAGAAACAACTACTTCAAGTTAATCTACAGCAAACAACAGTGATTATGTGCAGTATTATTTCAATTTAGTGCGGGAAAGAATGAACAGAAAATAATTAATTATTACCATTCATGATCCATTTAGTCAGAAGAGGATCGCAATATTCTGTTCTTGTGCGTGTGTTGTGTAAAACCCAGTAATCATTATAATCCGATTACTGAAGTGATTAATGAGTTTTAATTAAATAATTAAAACCCAAAAGGTAACAGTGCAATCATTATTCAATTTTTATCTGAGCGCCATAACCTGTACATTTTTCTACACTGGTCTGTACTGACGCAAAACACAGAAACACCATGTCTCAATTTATTATATGAATTTGTTATTAGGAAATAAGCTGTATGATAGTTGTAAGTGTTCTCACATGATAATTTTTGTAAATCAAAAAGCAAGCGTTGACGAACCCAAGGCCAGCAACAGGTCATTTTTACTTTGTTTACTTTACAAAAGTAACCTCAAAAAACGTTGTTGATCAATTTTATATCAAAAAGATTATTGGATATTGTGTAGGCATAATTTTCTTTTTCGTGTTTCAAAGAATTCACATCTGAGATTTTCATATTTTTAAAGTTAAAATTAAATAACATCTGGACTTAGCCAGATTTATAATTCATGTTCTGAGCAAGCCGTATAAGGCATATAATAACTGATTTATAATTGTACAACTTTGTGTATTTTCGTTATATTTGTTTTTGAATTCTCTATAAGGGTGTAAATAAAACCCATTATTAACAGCATCACTTGATTTGATTTATTTCTATAGGATAATTAAATATTTTATTTAGAAAACTTAAACAACCTTCAGTTGTGTTTTAATGTTTTGGAATAGCATTGCCAAAAGGTGTTACACAATTATTTTAAAATTTTTAATCATTCAGTAATTCTATTTGTGGGTTTTACACGGGATTTTCCCTAAAATAAATCCGTGTGGCGCCCACTAACTAACAAACAAGGCAATCTAACCTTGCTACCAAAGTGAGTTGGTGTTTGTAAACTGAGTTGACAGCTTAGTGAACTTCTAGTAAACACGACCAGGTACGTAAAAGTATATTTTTGTTTATGATATTGTCCAGACATTACAAGACGTAACGTACTTAGACTACTTGCAATCTGGAGAAGAAGTTTTACAGCCAGTTTCAACCAGACGATCATCATTAGCAAGCAACCAACTGTTGTACTTTACGTCTCAACTTAAGCTAATTTAGCATTTAATTATTATCAACCTAACTATTCTATTTGTTTAATATAAGGGAATTCTTTTCAAACAAGTATAATTAAACCGATGTAAACACACTGGGAGTAACCTCGAATGTTACATTATAGATTACTTTACTATATTAGCAACCTTCAATTAGAAACAACTATATCAAACTTTGATTTATCTCAAAAGAATACTTCACACATAATTGAACTTTGAATAAACAAGACCTTTAATATTTTAAACGTAAACGTAATTTTAAATAACAACAACAACACTTTTATTTTATTACAAGTTAACGTATACCCCGATATTTCGTTTACTTACAAATTGGCTGGCCCAACAGTGTGGCTTTTAAAAGAGATAATTAAGTTAAATTACAAATTGGCGCACCAGCTAGTGTGGCTTAAAAAATATTAAATAAAAATATTTTTTATATTTTATATCAGCCCGGTAGACACGAAAGAATTAACATGCCGCACACCCACCAATATGATACGAGATATAAGGACAGTCGGGTAAGAGAAATGCAACGGGATACGGAGGATTATGAAGCACAACCCGTACACGAAACGGAAATTATTACCATCAATAATATCGAAAATCAACCTGATGAAACACTCCAGGTAGAACCGGAAATAGAAGTGACAGTTGACAACCAACCCGGACGGCCTGAAGAACTCCCACAACCAAACAAACCGACTGAAGAGATGAGATGGGAAGCGATGATGAGGATAATGATGGAATTAAGGGAAGACGGTAAGAAATCCCATAAAAATATGAATGACTCAATGAATAAAACTACGGAATCGATCAACAAAAATATGGAAGCATTACAGGAAGGTGGTAGGAAATCCCGGGAAGAGAATCAAAGGAACATCGAGTTATTAAATAGGAATATAGAGTCAATGAAGGAGGATCATCGTGATTTAAATAAAAATATAGAGTCGATGAGGGAAGACCTGAATAAAAAGATTGACAGTGCCCATAAATCCATGGACACGCTGAACAGTAAGATAGATGATAACAGTAGAGCTATCAGAGAAGAATTGAACACCGCCTTAATGAAAATTAGCCAAAAAAAGGATGAAATGAATAACCGGAAGTGGAGAGAAGAACGGAAGGTATCCGAAGACAAAAACATGGAACAAATGAGTCCAGAGCCTGAGAATAATGAAGAAGGAAAGGACGATGACAAACCAGCGATAGAAGAAGTACCAAATGATGAAACCATGGAAGAATTAAGTCTACAATCCGAAGACACTGGTAAACAAACTGAGAATAAAGAAGACTCGAAAGCATTGGTGCCTGAGGATACACACCACAGGAATGAAGAGAATATTCAGCATAAAGAAGCCATCATTAAAAATGTAAGGAACAAGATAATTAAGAAAACAGGAGAGAAAGAGACAAAGATAAAAGGGATAATACGCTCTAAGAAGACAAGGATTACAAAGGAAATATTAGAGATGACTAGGAGTGGATTAATTAACTTCGTGGGCAACCCAATTATTCGTCATAGAGCAAGAATCGACGGTAAGAAGTATCAACAGGACTTCATGAAAATATTAAAAGTAAATCACCATAAAACCGTGGGTAAAAAATTAAATAAGAATCCAATTAAATTAAATGTACCAATAAATAAAACACACCAAACAAGGTCAATTGATTCCTTAATGAATAACCAACCATTTAACTATTTAATTAATAACCCAGATGACGGAACGATTAAGACAACGTTACATGCCAGTGACTATGTTATGACGGAGAAGGTTATAAACAATGAGGTATTTAAAGTGAATACTCCTAGAAGAAAGAAGCTTCGTAGGAAGAAGGAAAATTATCAAGAACAACTGGACCAGCTCATTGAAGGGTACGCCCAAAGAATAAGGGAAATGCGGCAGAAGAGGGACCAAGCGATGGAAGAATCCAACCAGGAAATGAACGGAGGTCAACCCGGATTAGAAGAAGGGCTAGACATCAATAATAGCCCTGGCCCAGAGTACAATGGACACAGGGATACCAGAGATGATGAGAGGAAAAAGGCAAGGAAACGGGGAGCCAATGACTATCTGGTAGCCGCCAAGTGGAAGAACCGCCTGATAGGAAGGTATCTCCAAAAGTACTAGTGCTAAACATAGGTAAGGTATCCCGAAAACGTAAACTAGCAATAGAGTGGGAAAGGACACCAGTATGACGTAATCATCCCCAATAATACGCCCAATAGAGTGGAAAGGCACAAATGACCCCATGAATACCAACCATAAAAAAAAAAATGATTACTATTAAGAACAGATAATATGTAGTAGTAGGTAACAATTATCACCCGAATGTTTAGGGTATAAAAGAGAAATATATGTTTAAAAGCAATTACTATAAACAAACTCATTTAATGTTTAACAGAATCACATACTAAGATACAAATTATTGAAGGTAACTAATTGACTATAACAAATCAATTTGCCCTATCGAGTTACAAAAGTGTGTAGAATTAAGATATAAGCCAGACTATTTGTTACTGATGAAAAAAGAACCAAATCTATCACACCAAAAGATAGAAAGTTATGTAAGGCCAACTAAATGATTTAATAAGAAAAGGGACATCTATTATGTCACAAAGAGCCAGTAGTGGCA
Source organism: Magicicada septendecula (assembly GCA_034769895.1). Classification (NCBI taxonomy): domain Eukaryota; kingdom Metazoa; phylum Arthropoda; class Insecta; order Hemiptera; family Cicadidae; genus Magicicada; species Magicicada septendecula. The sequence goes on from CM068367.1 coordinate 815,804,954, forward strand.
TATAACTACAAGTACTATACTATACTTAGAAGAAAAAATGTGTATCCAAATGAATATTCTATGTAACTTGATGGTTATAAAATGATTATTGCATACCTCTCATAAAACTCAAATATTATATAAAATCGTCCAGAATAAAGGTTCACCCAACTAACCTTTGAAGGAGTAGAGAGGCAGAATAACAAGGTGTGTAAAATAAAAGAAGGATATTATTATGGAAAGTAAGGAAAGAGAAAAAATGTTTATAAAACAAACCATGTAACCCCAAGAATGTCTATAAATTAGATATTAGTATGTCATTATATTGTCACATGAAATTGTAATTATAGAATATTGTATATTATATAAAATCATCCAGAATAAGTGAGAACCACCATCACTTGAAGGAGTAGAGAAGAAAAATAACAAAGAGTGTTAATTGTAAAGATAACTATTGTTATAATGGAATGAAAGGAAAGAAAAATGTTTGTTAATTATCAAATATTGTAAATCACAGAATATGTCAAAAAAAAAAAAAAAAAAAAAAAACCATTTAGTATACGAACATTGTGCGACCTGATAATTCAGGATAAATATAAATTGTTAAGAAAATCTTAATGAACTATTGTGAAAAAAAAAACCAAAGCAAATTGTTAACTAGTACAAAAGTAACTATATAGCTGATAAAAGCACAGCTAAGAATATCAAGTCTAAAAAAGAAATAATTACCTGTAAGAAAGAAAGTATGTTAGCTAGTATAAAGATGGAAATGTGATCTAAATGAAAACCTCTGATACCTTGAATATTACAGTGGATATATTATATTATTGAAAATGAATGTTATGTGATATTTTATGAGTTGTGATAGTGCAACTATTGCCAGGTGCAATGTTTATTTTTTTCTCAGACAGAGAAGAGTAATGCCTCTGAATCTGAGAATGTGTATTGAGGAACGGCAGAGGATGTTAGCCACAGTGAGCCACCCTGATTCCGAACCCTCTACAACAGTTAGGGAGTTATATTGTACTAATGTATCAAGGAGTATAATAAGAAAAATCTGTGAGGTATAAATTATAATAACCATTAAGATAATCACGAATGTAAAGATATGTAATAAGAAAGTAGATTGTGAATAAAACAGGAAATTGTTAACTTAAGGAATGAGATCTATTGTAGTTAAATGACTTAGAAAGTAAGCTACTTGAAAATACTAGTAAGTTAAGAGTTGTATCACTAGACAAAAAATCAAGCTAGAGTAATACACCGATAGTATGTTAAAAAATCAAAGAGTACAAGAAAAAAAAGGGACTGTAGAAGTATACTAAGAAACTGACATGAATTGATAATTTTATAAAAAATAAATTTTTCTCAAATGATCAATTTTAAGGAAGGTGTATATGTAACATAACAAAAGTTACCTAACCTAAATGTATGTTATCAGACTTTATAAGGACAAAACAACAATGTAAATAGGGATATAGTATTAAGAATAACCAAGAAAGGAGAAATCAAGAAAGAAGAATGAAGCAGAAGTGCCACATGAAACAGTAACCCAAAGACTGTTTGACACTACAACCATACAAAGAGTAAACGTACATTCAGCTGTCAATCAAGTCAGTAATTAATGTAAACCGAATGTTATATGTAAATAAAAAATGAATCAATAAGCATCTAAATACTGTGAAATCAGAATTAGCATTTTGCTGATAATAAATTTGACCATGACTAGTAAATTATGAATGCCAAAACTAAAATTAGCAATGGCTACATAGTGAGAACAAAGATGTATTTCAATATCAAATATACTTGTGAGAAAGAAAAACTATTTATAAGAGGGAATCTTATACAAATAAGGTACCTCCACAAATTACCGAATTGAGAACCAATGAACGTTGTTAAGGCAAAATTCCAATATGAGCGATATATCTTAACAACGCCTAGACCAGGCATTAGTCAGTGAATTGTTTATTGGGAGTTAACATAAGTGTAAATTAAAATACACACAACAATTGTTATGCTCTGACGTAACAAAAAACATTATTAAAATGATGTATTTAATCATAATTCAATTGTTAAGTAGTAGACTAGAACGTGTTAGCATAAAACGAAATGTCATAGTAATTAGGATCATTCATTACAATGTATAAAGTTTAGGTGTACTCAAAATGTTCAGTAAAAATGTCAGTACAGAATTAATGGTGTTCCCACATAAACGTTTGAATAATAAAATGATATGTGAACACAAACAATATTAACCCAAAGTGTAAAATCGGCGGTTCAGAAAAAGCAGACGACAGTGAAAATGGTGTACCCGAACATTGATTTTATAACAATGTCGGTCAAAGTGAAAGTAATTCGATATCGAGTGATATCGAATTAAAGAAGAAAAAATGATCTTTAATTTGATAATGATATCGATCCAATCGCAATGTATTTAGTGCGGGAGGGATGTTAGCATCATTCGCAAAATATGCACCAGAGATTTGTTTATGAATAACAACAACAATGAAAGCTATCTGTCACATCAGCGTTTGACGGTTAAAAAAACCGTTATCAACGGCCAAAATAATAATACGTCATACCCTTCACACCTGCAAGAACCAATCAGAAAATTAGTTAGTAATTAACATTTTTACCTAAGACCGATGGACAAGGAGAGTATATAAGGGAGACGCGAGCGTTTCTCAACAGACACTGACCGACTCCATACAGCACAAGACCTGTGCTTGTTATCTCTGCATTTTTATTAACTATTAGCGTCATCTACATAATACATCGAAACAACTAGTTCAACACCAAGAAACAACTACTTCAAGTTAATCTACAGCAAACAACAGTGATTATGTGCAGTATTATTTCAATTTAGTGCGGGAAAGAATGAACAGAAAATAATTAATTATTACCATTCATGATCCATTTAGTCAGAAGAGGATCGCAATATTCTGTTCTTGTGCATGTGTTGTGTAAAACCCAGTAATCATTATAATCCGATTACTGAAGTGATTAATGAGTTTTAATTAAATAATTAAAACCCAAAAGGTAACAGTGCAATCATTATTCAATTTTTATCTGAGCGCCATAACCTGTACATTTTTCTACACTGGTCTGTACTGACGCAAAACACAGAAACACCATGTCTCAATTTATTATATGAATTTGTTATTAGGAAATAAGCTGTATGATAGTTGTAAGTGTTCTCACATGATAATTTTTGTAAATCAAAAAGCAAGCGTTGACGAACGCAAGGCCAGCAACAGGTCATTTTTACTTTGTTTACTTTACAAAAGTAACCTCAAAAAACGTTGTTGATCAATTTTATATCAAAAAGATTATTGGATATTGTGTAGGCATAATTTTCTTTTTCATGTTTCAAAGAATTCACATCTGAGATTTTCATATTTTTAAAGTTAAAATTAAATAACATCTGGACTTAGCCAGATTTATAATTCATGTTCTGAGCAAGCCGTATAAGGCATATAATAACTGATTTATAATTGTACAACTTTGTGTATTTTCGTTATATTTGTTTTTGAATTCTCTATAAGGGTGTAAATAAAACCCATTATTAACAGCATCACTTGATTTGATTTATTTCTATAGGATAATTAAATATTTTATTTAGAAAACTTAAACAACCTTCAGTTGTGTTTTAATGTTTTGGAATAGCATTGCCAAAAGGTGTTACACAATTATTTTAAAATTTTTAATCATTCAGTAATTCTATTTGTGGGTTTTACACGGGATTTTCCCTAAAATAAATCCGTGTGGCGCCCACTAACTAACAAACAAGGCAATCTAACCTTGCTACCAAAGTGAGTTGGTGTTTGTAAACTGAGTTGACAGCTTAGTGAACTTCTAGTAAACACGACCAGGTACGTAAAAGTATATTTTTGTTTATGATATTGTCCAGACATTACAAGACGTAACGTACTTAGACTACCTGCAATCTGGAGAAGAAGTTTTACAGCCAGTTTCAACCAGACGATCATCATTAGCAAGCAACCAACTGTTGTACTTTACGTCTCAACTTAAGCTAATTTAGCATTTAATTATTATCAACCTAACTATTCTATTTGTTTAATATAAGGGAATTCTTTTCAAACAAGTATAATTAAACCGATGTAAACGCAATGGGAGTAACCTCGAATGTTACATTATAGATTACTTTACTATATTAGCAACCTTCAATTAGAAACAACTATATCAAACTTTGATTTATCTCAAAAGAATACTTCACACATAATTGAACTTTGAATAAACAAGACCTTTAATATTTTAAACGTAAACGTAATTTTAAATAACAACAACAACACTTTTATTTTATTACAAGTTAACGTATACCCCGATATTTCGTTTACTTACAAATTGGCTGGCCCAACAGTGTGGCTTTTAAAGGAGATAATTAAGTTAAATTACAATATATATATATAAATTTACAGTGGCACAACCCAGAACTTTTTAATATATATTATTATCCTCTCTCTCTCTCTCTCTCTCTCTCTCTCTCTCTCTCTCTCTCTCTCTCTCTCTCTCTCTCTTGTACAATTATTTATTATGAGCTCATTTAAGTTAATTTTGTTACTTGATTACTTTTGGTCATATTAAGAAAGATTCTTTGTATACTTTCGAATATTAAAAATTTTATATAATTTGGTTACAGCCAATTTGTACTTAGCTGTCACTTCCTATACTTTTGAGTTATCGAAAACGTCTCATCTTGATCACACACTCTCGAATCTGGACTGCCTCATCATCGTTGATCACACGCTCCCGATTCTCTAGCGTCCCATCTAGATCTCACTTTTGCCAAATCTGTAGCATTCCATCGTGGATTAGACGCTTCCGATGTTTAACTCAACAAATGTTAATATATAATTGTTATTAATAAACTTTTGGTGTTGTAAAATTTAGATAATCACACTTCGTGAATTCGCCGGCCGTGTGTATTGGCCTGCCGGCCCACTTCACGGTCTGGACAAAAATGACAACGTTTCTCCACTGTGCATTGCAGAGGTGGGGCAAAACGACGTCACTGGTTCTTTGTTCGAACTGCCCAGCCTAGTTAAATACAATTGTATAATACTGCGCCTTGCATGCTTTCGTCTGACGTAATCATGGGCTTGGCTTGTTTACCCGTTATTGTGACAAACAGTTTTTTGCTACTTTTGTAATTTTCCACTGAATTCGACACAAATCCTGTTAACTCAATATTGCATTGTTGAAAATTCTCACCAAAGGGAATATAAAATAAAATACAATAATTATGTTTTGGAACCATAGTTTCCCAAAATTATTAGGGTACCAGAATTGTACCGTCACAAACCCCCCCTCAATGAAAGATTTTATGCCGAAGCATAAAGACTTTCATTGACACATTCGTACTTCCTAAAGGGATCTGCTAGGATATGTTGCCACAACCCCCTTACTATTTATATGAAAACAAATACAATAACTCACCCGTGGTCCGATGATGATGACAATACCTGCATGACCTTACTGGAAATCTCCTACGAGATCCCAACACCATAAGGCCAATCAGGCGCGTAACGCTCCTGCTCTGACGCGCTGGCCAGCTCAGGACCGCCGTCACAACATCACCAAACACTGAAACAACAAATCAAAAATATCAAAATAGTGGCTTGGTATAATACTATATCCCTAACTGATCTGTTTCCCCTTAGCTATGTGCTGGTTTGTGTTAAGAAGCACTGGGTTTGCTTCAACTCAACAAGAATTATATAGACGTGCCATTCTCTTCATTGACTACCCTTACATTATAAAATCTTTTCGATTCCCATCGATAATAATTAACCCTTTTTTGTTTTCATAATTAATATAATTATAGAAGAAACGCAAATATTTATACAAATGAAACCTATAATCCAGAATTTATGGATACAATTACCAAAATCTCCCTCTTACTCAAACATTTTATATAAAAAATTTTACTATTATTATTATTATTATTATTATTAATACTATTATTATTAACAGTAAGTAATCTCGCGCTGTTAACAATATTTACCCCTCTTTCTCCTCCACACACACTATTTCCTATACATCATGTTCAAATTTCTATGTTAATACATAAAACATAATACATAATAATACACTCATCATTATATTGCAAGTATTACAGAAAAATAACCAATTCACATTTAAACTTGATTAAAATTTCTTTAAATTTGCGTATCAAATTATGAACATTACTCTTAATTAATTAATCAATTAATACTTTTAATTATTAAACTTTTATCAATTAACTATCAATTATTGATCATTTACTACCATTTAATTCTTCACAATTTCAAATTTATTGTTAAGATTCATATTACATTATTATTATTTCATTTCTTATTACCTCTCTACTCTGAATTTTGTACCTAAACTTTCACATTTTTATCATTGATTAGTCTGGGTGACTCCTGTATTCTCTATGATTTGACTTATTATATAGGCATTAACATTTATAATCTTACTCACCTTTCTTCTAACTAACAACCAAATTTACATATCATGACACCCATCTCTCAGTTATAAACACCTTCACTAATTCCATTTTAAATCCTATGGCACCGCTCGTCTTTGTAATCGGATGTGTGTTCCCTACCTGGCTATATACATTCATAATTTTTTGCCCTTCCAAAATGTCGGCAAACACTCCCTTAAACTACGCTATTACCTGCCACAACGCTATACGTTGGTCACTCCTTATCACCTCACCCTCACTACAAAATATCATCATCAACAAATATATGTTTAACCTTTACTTTACTCACCTCTCTATATATAATCACTACTACTGTGTCCTTAAAATATCTAACACCCTCTTTGTGTATTATTTTCTTCAAAATTCTTAGCTATCTAACTTCCATTAACTTTAATTGACTAACTCACATGCCTTTATTTTATTAAATTCTCACCCATGCTCTATCCCTTGTTAAACTTTACATTTCTGTGATCATTGACAATTGCATTAGAAAATTCATCTCTCACCTACTAATAACAATACATCTCGATATTAAAATATATATATATACTTAATCATTTATTATTCATTAGAAATTTTCTTCATTACAAATTGATAATTTAAATTCATTATACACACTTTCTTTTGTGTCACATTAATTGAGTGATTAATTTTCAATTATTTAATTTAATTAATTAAACTTTCATTATTCACCATTTGTTTAGTCAAAACAAAAACATGTTAATTATTAAAACAATTAAACTTACTGTTACATATATGATGTACATGCAATTTACCTGTAATACACAACATCGAAATACATAAATACATTGACATTAATACACATAAAAATATACAATCCAACTTGTTATTTTATCATTGATCAAAATCAGTTCATATGCAGTCCATTTCAAAATCACTGTTCACATATATTAAATGTTCATACACAATAAAACAATCTATCCTCCATCATTGAATAACAGTCTAATCTTAGGTCTATACAACTTATTTTTTAGTAAATAAATGATATTAATATTATCATTATAATATTTATCTACACTTTTATATTTTTCCACTATCTCATTCGTATTAATAGGTGTATTCCATATTAATTTATCATATACCATGTCACGATCGGGTATGGTTCTGTCTACCTCAGTATTATCTGTCATAATCATGTAAGTTATATAGTCATCACTATCGTCTACTACTACACCCTTTACTTCCCAAGGTAAGTAATTGTTATCATTATTCTCATCATCTACTATTATTGCTATCTCAATTTCACTATAAGGTAAGTATTTACTATAGTTATCCACCATCTCTACCCCTAACCTTTCTACAAATTCTCTATACTTTCTGTTTATCTTAAAAATCTCTATTACTCTCTTTCTCTCTCTATATATATATATTTCTCACCATAACACCAAGCTATACTCTCTCTTTCCAAATATGCAGGGGTCATTAACTCATAATTACTGCACCACCTATGAGGTACACAAAAACACCAGGGAACTCTATTTGTAGACCTATCGTCTCCCAAATATAAATCTAAGGAACTCTCGTCCTTGCTAAAAATACGTGAAGACTTTTCTTCACCCCCTACTACAACATCAAAGGAAAATTCAACCCCCTGCATCCCTTTTACAAATATACTTTCTCTACACTTTCTCTCTAACTCAACACACACAAACATCTCATTATCACTCCCAATATTCTCATCATCATTTTCTAACACCATATTCTTAATTATATCATTGTTACTACCTGTAAACTCATTATACAAATCATTACTGCCCCCACTATTATTCTTGTAATTCTTGTCTACTTTACTCTTCGGTATATCAAATATCTCGTCTACTAACGTTACTGTTTGTTCTGTCATTTTATCGAAATGCGTATGCATTTCATCGATTCTTTTATCAAAGTGGCAATTTTGTCTTTTAATTTCGTTTTTTAATTCATCAAACTTTACATCAAAACTATTTCTGATTTCATTTTTCTGCTCGTTAAATTGTTTATCAAATTTGTCATTCAAGTTATTATATTTAACATTAGAATCACTTTTTTGCTTATCTAACTTCATGTCTAACTTTAACAATAATTGCATCATTGCACTAATCGCATCTGTTTTACTTTCATCCCGAGTTGAGATGGCTGTTAATGGAACTGGATTTAATTCAGTGTCTCTGGTTTCACTGATCTGACTAATTGGGTTCAATTTAACGTCCATCTCGCTCGTAACTGTTTCGTCTACATTATCACCTTCACCAGTATTCATTTTGCTTATTATATGTCTAACACATATAGGTCTATAACGTAACTTAACCCTACTTTTCGCACGTGTTTACGTACTTTCCCAATTATCTCAGGTAAATATTCCGTTTCTCCAGTATATATACTCTACATAAAATTAGGTCTTATGTAGAGTCCCTGTTCGCGAAAGCCATTTGTAATTATTGACTTTAATTATATTTGTAATTAACTGGTTATATTTAATCTGATGTAATATTACTATCGGCGCCATGTTACAAACAAATTATGTATACAGTACTTACCTAAGGTCAGAATTCGTGTTATATGAACTAGAGTCGAGGAACATATTACCTGAAATAATTCACTTGTGTTTCTGTTTGTTACCATTGAAATTACCTTTTATTGTTAATTACGTACAAATGAATGTGACTCTACTGTGTGTAAAACAAACACGCTACTATCCGCCATGAGGCGTAATTCAATTCTTCAAGTTAAATTCCCCTTAAACATTTCACAAGCGCTCCAAAATAAATATGTATTATAATATTAAAATATTAAACATATATATATATATATAAATTTACAGTGGCACAACCCAGCACTTTTTAATATATATTATTATCCACTCTTTCACTCCCTCTCTCTCTCTCTCTCTCTCTCTCTCTCTCTGGTACAATTATTTATTATGAGCTCATTTAAGTTAATTTTGTTACCTGATTACTTTTGGTCATATTAAGAAAGATTCTTTGTATACTTTTGAATATTAAAAATTTTATATAATTTGGTTACAGCCAATTTGTACTTAGCTGTCACTTCCTATACTTTTGAGTTATCGAAAACGTCTCCTCTTGATCACACACTCCAGAATCTGGACTGTCTCATCATCGTTGATCACACGCTCCTGATTCTGTAGCGTCCCATCTAGATCTCACTTTTGCCAAATCTGTAGCATCCCATCGTGGATTAGACGCTTCCGATGTTTAACTCAAAAAATGTTAATATATAACTGTTATTAATAAACTTTTGGTGTTATAAAATTTAGATAATCACACTTTGTGAATTCGCCGGCCGTGTGTATTGGCCTGCCGGCCCACTTCACGGTTTGGACGAAAATGACGTTTCACCCCTGTGCATTGCAGAGGTGGGGCAAAACTACGTCACTGGTTCTTTGTTCAAACTGCCCAGCCTAGTTAAATACAATTGTATAATACTGCGCCTTGCATGCTTTCGTCTGACGTAATCATGGGTTTGGCTTGTTTACCCGTTATTGTGACAAACAGTTTTTTGCTACTTTTGTAATTTTCCACTGAATTCGACACAAATCCTGTTAACTCAATATTGCGTTGTTGAATAAAAATTTTATATAATTTGGTTACAGCCAATTTGTACTTAGCTGTCACTTCCTATACTTTTGAGTTATCGAAAACGTCTCCGCTTGATCACACACTCTCGAATCTGGACTGTCTCATCATCATTAATCACATGCTCCCGATTCTGTAGCGTCCCATCTAGATCTCACTTTTGCCAAATCTGTAGCATCCCATCGTGGATTACACTCTTCCGATGTTTAACTCAAAAAATGTTAATATATAACTATTATTAATAAACGTTTGGTGTTGTAAAATTTAGATAATCACACTTCGTGAATTCGCCGGCCGTGGGTATTGGCCTACCGGCCCACTTCACGGTCTGGACGAAAATGACAACGTTTCACCACTGTGCATTGCAGAGGTGGGGCAAAACTATGTCACTGGTTCTTTATTCGAACTGGCCAGGCTAGTTAAATACAATTGTATAATACTGCGCCTTGCATGCTTTCGTCTGACGTAATCATGGGCTTGGCTTGTTTACCCGTTATTGTGACAAACAGTTTTTTGCTACTTTTGTAATTTTCCACTGAATTCGACACAAATCCTGTTAACTCAATATTGCGTTGTTGAAAATTCTCACCAAAGGGAATATAAAATAAAATACAATAATTATGTTTTGGAACCATAGTTTCCCAAAATTATTAGGGTACCAGAATTGTACTGTCACATCGTTCATGGATAACATTTCAATAATCGAATCAACAAATTTTATTCTATTTTGTCGTCCTTGACAACCAGTCTGTCTTCTCTTATTGGATAATATTTATAATCCTATAACCATAATCATACAATGTTCTTGCACTTATTAAAATACTCCCTTACTGAATTTGCATTATATCATATTATACCTTTACATATTGTTTGTTACTAAATTATAATACATTTTGCTGTCGTTTCCTCTTAATCTACTTACTCTAACAAGTATTATTTTCCTGTTACAAAATATTACCTTTCGGTATCATTGCACTATTACATTTTGATATTTTATTTAAATTGAATTTACTTATCTGCTATCAGTAATTATTATTGATTTCTCCTAACTCATTATATTCTACTTAGTATTTTTTACAAATTTTGTTACCTAACTTTTCAGACCTGACTTACTATACAATGTTACTGGTTTGTGGCCTATCATTACATTTTTATTTCATTCTTATTTTAATTTGTTATTACCTACATTATTATAGAATCCTTCATTTGTTTATGATGTAATTACAATAAACCCTTTTGTATCTCATTAACAATTATTGCCTTTCTGGCCAAGTTTACAATTATAATCCGCATATTAAATAAGTACATGTCTACAAAACATTTAATTTTATAAAGTTTAACAACAGTTCTATAATGATATATTTGACAACATAAAAATGAAATTAACGTCAGTTAATTGATATTCTCTTAAAACAATTACCTCACTTGCTACATACAAAAAACAACATAAATATCATGATAATAACACAACATGATAAAACATAATAACATATACATTTTTATAAAATAAATCATGCACTAATCAATTATTCTCCTCTCAGTTAATTCATCAATCATTCCAAAACTGTCTAAGTTAGGTTTTACATTTCTTGTCAATGTTTATAGTTTACCCTTTTCACTGAACACTTAAGGTTGTATTTATAAACATTCTTAATTTCTCCTTGTTACCTTGTATTCTTATTATGGGATTATTCATTTATTTAATAATGGGTCACGTTTCTGACCTTTTATTATTACGGACATTTATTATTTTTATTTTTAGTTTGAAAATTATAAACTTTTTATATAACATAGGGGACAATATTTTCGTTGTTATATATGCTTCCCCTCCAAAAGAAGTTTAGTTTACCTGAATATGATTTGGGTCAAAATAAACTTATATTTTTTCATGCCTTGGAATATTTTCCTTTATTCATTGTAGAGTTTTAATGGTAATTCGTAGAAAAAGATTTTTTTGTTCGTAGTACCCTTTGGCTAATGGTAATTGATTTGATTTCCGAATGTAACATCTTTGACTAATACTCAATTCTCTCTATTGGATGAAAATTCATTAATGATATTAATTCTCTTGCTTGTTTTTTCAAACATTACTTGACAATGATTGGTCACAATAATCAGTAAAAACTAGTTTTAATACTCTCATTTTTCTATTTACTTCTATAAATGTGTTTCTCAATTGAGCTTCTGTCTGCTATCTTCCTTCTGTTTTCTTCCTTCGTACTGTTGGAATCTGATGTAAATCTTCTCAGTTGTTTTATTATCCCTTAAATATTCAATTTCCCTAACATCCCCTAACACGTGAGCTGGGGCAGTCCAGAGAGGCACTTTTGGCTACATACTCTGCTGGCCATACTACACTTAAATATAATACTGCTGGAATTCATCTACAGACAGTTATAAAAAATAAAATAATACCATAATAGTCTATTTATTTGACTAATAATAAACATCTTTGGGATTCTTTACGCTGTTGCGTTTTACATTTAATTATATATATTTCTTTTTCTTCTTGATTCCTTCTTATTTTCAGTAGCTATTTTCAGATAACATTATTGACAGTGATTATTTGTAAATACCTTTGACTTTCCTTCTTGTGCCAGATGTTGTCCGTACTATTTCTTCCTTCATCATTTTCAATTCCAAGAAATTCTAAATTGTATTTGCATTAATTATTATCATTCTTTAGTTTCATTGTACTTATAGTCATTAAATTATCCATTGTTCTTCTTATTTTACCTTCTTGTCTGAGCACATTACCATTAATTGTTTTTATATATTTTTTTTCTTATTTCATTTTATATCATCTTGTTTATAAATAATTATGTAATCTGTTCTTCAATTCTCTTGGCGTTTTGTCTTTTATCTTAAATCACATTGTTTCTAGGTATCTTGAGTAAGATGTCCTTACATAGTTTTTAAATTTTTGGGGTTTATCTTAAATATATTCAAAATAATTTCTTTGGAAACACATAGTAAGACGTTCTTACTTATTTTAGAATTTTGGGGGTTTATCTTAAATTATTCTCGTCCGTCTTGTTAGTCATTGATGATTGGTGATGTATTTCGTCATGATACTTTTTTATAGATTCCTGATTATATGTTCCCTTAATCTTTTTTGTGATAGGGTTCATTATTTCATAAGTATTATTGTCATTATTTTTTGTTATCACATAGGGTCCTGTATATAATAATAATAATTTTTTCGTTATTCCCTCTAGAGTACTGGGTAACTCTCTGTTCCTTATTAATATCTTTTCACCGACCTGGTATTTTATTGGTTTTGGGTGGTTCTTTGTATACTTCTTTTTCTGTTGTTCTGCTTTCTCCATTACTCTGTTATAGAATTTGATACTTTCAAACTGATAATCTGGGTTATTTGGAAAATTGATGATATCCTGGATTTCTCTAGGTGGAGGTTTTTCAAACATCACCATATAAGGTGTATTTTCTATGGACTGATGGTATGATATATTGAGAAATTCTTCGGTAGGTAACAAGTATTCGTGCCATCTCCTCTGTTGATCATGACAGTAAGTTCGGAGTATTCTGCCAACCTCCCTCAGCACTCTCTCCACCGGATTGCTGCTGGGGTGGTAGACTGATGTCTTATATGTTTTAATTCCATGTCTTAGAAGACTATCCCTCCATTTACTTCCCTTAAACTGTGTACCATGGTCTGTGATAATGGATGTAGGTTTACCAATCTCTGGTATGTAATGTCCAGTGACTATCTCTAGTATTTTCTTGGTAGTGGCTCTGCTGATAGCATAAAGTTTAGTGTACTTGGTGAAGTGGTCGAAAATAATAATAATAAATTTGTATCTATGTTTCCCTCCACTATGTGGGAACGGTCCACAGATGTCCAGGAATACTTTTTCCAGCTTATGGTTAGATGTAATGGGAATCATTACCCCCTCCTTCTTCTCGTTGTTACATTTAACCATTTGGCAAATGTGACAGGTTTGAATGGATTTTTGTACCTTTTGGTTAATATTCTTAATGTATACTTGTTCTTCCAGGGCTTTAACTATTTTTATGGCTCCCATGTGTCCATATCTTATATGATAATCTAATATTAATTTATTTTCCACAGCTGGTGGAATTACTAACTTCCAGCTTTCTTGATTAGGGGTAACTTTAATAAATAACCTATCATCATGTACACAATAATATTTTGTAAGGATTTCGTCTGCACCTTGCACTCTCTGATAGATGTTCATTAATTTGGGATCCAGTTTTTGGTGTTGTTTAATTTCATTTGTGATGGTTTCCAAATCTGTTCTACTTTTAATGATATTGTAAACTTTTGCTATTTGCTCCTTTTCTCCATTGAACGATTGGTCTTGTATGTTGATTCGGGACAAGATATCGGCTGCTATGTTCTTCCTTCCAGGTATATATTCCCAATTAATGTGATATTCTTGCAATGCAAGGACCCATCTAGTTAACCGACCATGACTGAGCTTACATCGTTTTAGGAATGAGATGGATTTATGATCACTCCTTACCGTCACTGGGTATCCAAGTATATAGGTCCTGAACTTATTGCACGCGTATACTACACTCAGCAACTCTTTTTCAGTGATGTTATAGTTGCGTTCACAGTTGTTCAGCACCCTGCTGGCGAAGTTAAAAACCATGTGATGTCCTTCATCTTCCTGATACAAAGTGGCTCCTAAGCTTACATTGTAATACAATTTAAGATAAATGTATTTATTTATCTTAGATTGCATCACAATTTAGATAGAAGGGTTTATTAAAGTCCGGGTGGTGCAGCGTAACTGTCTCTAGAAATTTCTCTTTTATAAGTTGTAGAACTTTATCTTGTTCCGGTCCCCATGCCCATTTATCTTTGGATGATAGCTGTTTTTGGAATTTAGCAGTTATTTCTGAATAATTATCTTGGAACTTGCAATAATAGTTACAAATTCCGAGGAAAGATTGTAACTGTTTTCTGTTTTTTGGAGTAGGGAACTGCTGAATTGCTTCTACTTTCTCTTGTGATGGTGATATACCTATCTCTGTTAAATTAAAACCTAAAAACTTCACTTTGTTAGCAATAAATTTTGATTTGTTTAGTTTAAGTGTTACATTATTCTCTGACAGCTTTCTCAGTACTTGTTCCACCCTTGTGCAGTGTTCATCCCAATTAGAAGAGGTTATCAGTAAATCGCCCAATATCTGGTCCATACATTTTACGAATATTGCGACAGAATTAATCAATCCGAAAGGTAATCTTTTAAGCTGATAGTTCCTTCCGTCGAAAAGGAACACTGTATATTTCCTACTATTTGGGTGCAACTCCACCTGCCAGTATCCGCATACAGTATCCCAGGTACTAATGTATTTGGTACCGTGAAATTTTTTCAGAATTTCTTCAATCTCACCAGGGGACGTTCTATCATTTATAATCATTTTGTTTATCTCCCTAGCGTCCAGGCAAATTCTTACTTTCCCATTCTTTTTGGGGATCACCACTATGGGGCTGGTATATGGTGATTGACTATATTCTATGATGTCATCCTTTATCATACGATTTATCTCCTCTCGAACTTCGTTTTTGATTGAATAAGCTATCGGGTAGGATTTTCTGCGAAAGTCTACTGGTTCTTTGAAGTTGATTTCACATTGGTAACCCTTAACTTTACCGGGAGCGTTGGAAAAGATATGTTTATAGGTATTGTATATTTCAATTAATTTTTCAGCCTGTGCCTCACTTATCTGTTGACCTGTTTTTTCCCTTTGGAACTCTCGTATTTCTTCCAACTTACTATGCCATAGTTCTTGATCATCGTCCTCATATTTGATTACTTCTGGCAGTTTATTATTTTTACAAAAATAGCTCTTCATTACATGACATTTGTCATTGATTGGAACGGTTCTGTTTGCATTCACTAATTCCGCTGTCCACACTCCTTCTTCGGACGTTAAGGACACTATTCCTCTACTCAGGTCTATTACTGCTGAATGTTGTCGTAATATGTCGCATCCAATTAGTACGTTGAACGGTAACCCCGTTGCGACTAGGAATCCTATTGGTATCGTCACATTATTATTTGTGAGGTCGAGCGATACTTGCTTCTTAACAGATTTATTTTGCCGTCCAGTAGTTCTGATTATTATTATATTATTCACCGGTAAAGTGGGTATAGGTATTTGACTTTCTCGTTGGATTCTCTCCAGTTCGGTACTATCAATTAATGAGATGTTGGACCCCATATCTATCATAACTGTCGACTGTATTCCATTTAGCTTAGCAATTATATATATAATTTCATTATTGTTATTGTGTACATGGGTATCCTCCTCTTCTAAGAGGTCCTCCCTGATATCTTTTAAATAATGGTTAGTGATGATTGTTATAGTCTGGTCAGTGGTACGTCTGGTTATTTGTCGTTGGTCCCCAAGAGATTGGTTCAGTGATGGGTGGTCTTCAGTTCTCACTGCCTCTGTTAGTTTAAATGAGGGCTTCCCTCATCCTCCCTGTTTTCTGGTGAGTTTTGAGGTTGGTTCAGTAGTGGTTCCTGTCTGTCCCCAGGATTGTTGTCCATCGGTCTACAATTTCCTCCGTATTGGTGGTCATCCTCGCGTTGTGACTGGTTATAATAATTGTGGTTCGTGTGTGTCCTCGGGTAGTACTGTCTCTGATTACCTTAAGGTCGGGAGTATATATAATTCACGTTGTGTCGGTAGTTGTTGGGTCGGTTGTCCCCGTCTCCTCTATTATGCCGATTATCGCGGTAATTATAATGGTTATTACCCCGATAATTATTATTCCATTGATTATTATTTGGGTGGTTAGTATGAGTTCTGTTCTGGTTACCATTTTGGTTTGTTTGATGATTATTATTATTACTGTTTGGATTTTGTTGGGGGTCATTGCCGTTGTATCTATTGTATTTAGTATTTATTATTCGGTTCCTTTGATACTATCCCTCATGCTCATAATTTTCTAAAAAGTTAGCCATAGCTTGGATAGTCTTAATCTGGCTATATATACGGGCGTTCTTTATCCCTTCCTCGTAATGGTATGAGAGTTGTATCACCAAACACTCGTCGCGAATTCTGGGCTCCAGATTACGGGCCATGCACACCTTGCCTAGAAAGTATGATGTGGGAGATTGTCCTACGTTTGCCTCATACCGACCATTGCTTAAATTATTTCTCACCATATTTTGGGTCGACTCCGACCAATACTTCTCCCTAAACTGTATTTTGAAATCTGTTATATCTTGAATGTCGGGACGCACTGCCGTCCACCAATTGTCGTGGGTATCCTTAAACATCTCATTGATCATTCCTCGGATAACATTCCACCAGGTCTCTCTATTCCTTGCTATCATCTCTTCTACCCTCTTCAGAAACTCCATGGGGTTACGTTTGTAATTCCGAAAATTGATTGACTCCCAGTTATCGTTATTGGTGATATGAGTATTTTGGCATGTTCTATCCCGCCATGAATCCACTTCTTCCTGTAGTTGTATCTCGCGTCGATGGATTTCCTCGATCTTCTCTTTATTCGTACTTACTTGGCTTTCGACATTGTTTAAGTTATTATATACTCTTTCCATTCGTTCACCAATGTCAGTCTGTACTTGTGCTATTCCTTCCATATTCTCCTCCCGTATTTGATGTACCTCTTGTTTAATCTGCTCGCATCTTTCTACAGTCTCCTGTTGGAGTCCTTCAACCATCGTTTTATTTTCATTTTTTACGTTGTTTATTTTATTTTGTATTCCCTCACGGACTTGTACCACTGTTTCGTTGGTTTTTTCTAATTTTTCATTTGTTTCGGCTATTTCTTGTTTCCTTTCTTCATTGTTTTTGTCCACCTTTTGGTTAATTGTCACATGGATATTCTCAATTCTTTCATTAATCTGCCTTAAATTCTCTTCATTTATTTGTCGGATCTCTTGCTTCATTTGTCTTAAACCCTCATCATTCCTGTCAAACCTTTCATTAAGTTTCTTTGAAGTTTCCTCCTGTTTCCTAAAATTTTCCTCTATTTCATTAAATTTTTCCTCCTGTTTCCTAAATTGTTCTTTATTTTCCTCATTTATTTTCTTTGAGTTTTCCTCCTGTTTCCTAAATTGTTCTTTATTTTCCTCATTTATTTTCTTGAAGTTTTCCTTATTTTCCTCATTTATTTTCTTTGAGTTTTCCAATATTATTCTCAACATCTCCTGCATGCTCATGTCTTCTTTTTGGGCGGATTTATCTGGTTGATCCCCTTGGGCATCCTCTTCAACTATTTCCTTTTCCGTGTCCATAATTACTTCAGTTTCTTCTTTATCGCCTGTCTGTTGTTCCATTTCACTCTCTGTGACTACTTCTATTTCTTGTTCCTGTCCAATTTCTTCCTTCTCCGTGTCTTCTGCTCTCTTCTTTGATCTACCTCTGGTATTATGCATTTTTTTGTCTCTAATAGTTGCCTGCTGAAATTAAGTAATAGTTATGGAATCAGCGTTTTACTTAACTTAAGCCCTAACAAGTTGAGCGCCAATTTATACTACTACTCTGTCTTCTCTATTTAATTCGCCTCACGTTGGGCGAATCCAATTTATACTAACACGACTGTAAGTATAAATCCCGTGTTAATTTGCTTTACGTGGGATGCATCTATTTATATTAACATGGTTTCTCCCGTATCAATATCTTCTAAAGCCCCACTGTAGTGAGTGCCAACTTATATTAACCCTGATTCACTCTTCAAGTAATATATGTGTTGTTGTGATTTAAATTATTTATTAAGTGTTAAGTGGTTTCTCTTAAGAACTGCAATTTTTGGTTATTTGTGAAGAAATAATATCTTCTAAAGGGTGATCTTAATCAAATATTAAGAATATCTCAATATTCTGTATTAATTTAGTACTTTCTGTAATAATAGCATTCAATACCAGTTGATATAGTGTGTAATTCTAATGTTATTATTCAAGCCTAGTCCGCGTTTTGAGAGAGGAGAGTAACTCCTTATATCTGTTTCTCGTTCTCTTGTAATTCAACAGTGGTCCGCGAACTAGCGCTGTTGTTCACAGTCAGCTGAGCATTGTAGGTTAGTTGTCTGCGCACAATACTTCCCACGTTACACTCTCTACATAAATTACAACTTGTTCATCATGCACTAAATATTATACAAATGATAAGAGATCGTCAATTTCAAAAATGATTCTTTATTTTTTATTTTTTTTCTTCTTAACAACAAAGTTCTTCCTTTATGAGGATACAAAAATCGATCGTACTGGAATTAATCGATTAATTATCGAATTAAGGGTTATATATTATTTTTATTATTATTGTTTTTTTAACACAGGGTGTGAAGGTTCTTTCAACTATTAGTAAGGTCAGAAAATGCATAAATAGGATTACAAGGTATTACAATCTATTACTAATTTCTTATTAATTATTATTTTAAATAAGTGGAGTTTACCGTCCGATGGCATCGTTACTTGTGATGGCAGTGCACAGCTAACCTCGTTCGATGTGTTTGATCAACAACAGGATACAGATGAATAAATCCTCGCCAGTCTTCACTCCAAGTTCGAAATAAAGGTTGATGTCTTGGTCCTGGGATGACGCAGAAATGCCGCTCCTTACTGTTCACCAATGTCCAATTCTTGTGTTTACAGGTTTCAGGGTATTTTGGGTCAAAATATGCTTTCTCTATCGAATCGTGGAAAGTGAGGTTCGAGTACAATTTTGAATTCTGCTTTCGTTCTTTAGAATACTGGATTATTTTATTCTATTCAGGTAGTTATTTCTCTTCATTGGTTTATTAATTAAGTTTAAGGATTACTCATTACACTGAGTTTTATTGGTAGAGTTCTTCCCTTAGATTTTCGTCAATTTTGATTTATAGGCTTATTAGTACTCGGTTATATGTGACCGTCAAAAGTCAGTGAACCTTCTTATGGTTATTTATTACTTAATTTTGTTCACTCATTAGTTTATTTTATTTAATTTTATTGTTTTTTTCTAAGTTCATCAAAACTAAACTGTCCTCGTTCATGGATAACAATTCAATAATCGAATCAACAAATTTTATTCTATTTTGTGGTCCTTGACAACCAGTCTGTCTTCTCTTATTGGATAATATTTATAATCCTATAACCATAATCATATAATGTTCTTGTACTTATTAAAATACTCCCTTACTAAATTTACATTATATCATATTATACCTTTACATATTGTTTGTTACTAAATTATATACATTTTGCTGTCATTTCCTCTTAATCTACTTACTCTAACAAGTATTATTTTCCTGTTACAAAATATTACCTTTCAGTATCATTGCACTATTACATTTTGAGATTTTATTTAAATTGAATTTACTTATCTGCTATCAGTAATTATTATAGATTTCTCCTAACTCATTATATTCTACTTAGTATTTTTTACAAATTTTGTTACCTAACTTTTCTGACCTGACTTACTATACAATGTTACTGGTTTGTGGCCTATCATTACGTTTTTATCTCATTCTTATTTTAATTTGTTATTACCTACATTATTATAGAATCCTTCATTTGTTTATGATGTAATTACAATAACCCTTTTGTATCTCATTAACAATTATTGCCTTTATGGCCAAGTTTACAATTATAATCCACATATTAAATAAGTACATGTCTACAAAACATTTAATTTTATAAAGTTTAACAACAGTTCTATAATGATATATTTGACAACATAAAAATGAAATTAACATCAGGTAATTGATATTGTCTTAAAACAATTACCTCACTTGCTACATACAAAAAACAACATAAATATCATGATAATAACACAACATGATAAAACATAATAACATGTACATTTTTATAAAATAAATCATGCACTAATCAATTATTCTCCTCTCAGTTAATTCATCAATCATTCCAAAACTGTCTAAGTTAGGTTTTACATTTCTTGTCAATGTTTATAGTTTACCCTTTTCACTGAACACTTAAGGTTGTATTTATAAACATTCTTAATTTCTCCTTGTTACCTTGTATTCTTATTATGGGATTATTCATTTATTTAATAATGGGTTACGTTTCTGACCTTTTATTATTACGGACATTTATTATTTTTATTTTCAGTTTGAAACTGAACGTAACGGACGTAGGGGACCATATTTTCGTTACATTACAATGTACTAAATTCCATCAAAATTAAATTGTAATTTTAGTAAAATTGTATTGAATTGAAAGTAATAAAAATGGATTTATTGAAAACATTTAAAAATATTAAATTAAATTGTAACTATAATTTAATTTTAAAAACTGGGTAAGGTATGTTAATACAGTAACCCATCATATGGTAATCTGTAATTTGGCATGAGCAGGGTTTGATTTCAGGGGGAACGCCAGAACAGTGTTCCGGAATCTCTCAAATCCAAAAATAAATTATTAAAAAAATATATGAAAAGAAAAATCTAATTATTACAAAAACGTACTACTACTTTTCAAATTGTGCCCCTCATCAGCCCCATTACAAAACCAAACATTTTTCAAATTCAAACACCAGCACTAATCTTCATCTTAACTACTATAGTTAATTTTTTTAATACGTTCTACCTAAAATTCTCTTGTAAGTAGAACGTATTTAAAAAATGTGAATAAGGCATGCTCGAAGATGACATTCACAGTTAGCGGTGTCGACACAAAGCGACGACCACTGTTTATTTTATCTTACCAGAATTTGTATGTGCACATGTGCGACTGAAGTGGGGAAATTAAATGCTGCTTACTTGCATTTAATTATTTACCTTTAGATTTTAGTTTGTATAGACTGTTGGCCACGGCACGTAGCAAACTATCCTCTGATTTATTCTGAACCTTCTTTGTTTTACTGTTAAACTTCCAGTTGAAATATACCTAAAATTTTCAATAGGTGATGCGTGCGTTGCTAAATTGTTCATTATCATCCATTTTTCTCTGTTAAATGGTGAGTAGTTCGAGTGCCATTTTAGTTACCATGAGAAGTTAACGAGTTATTTTTCTTGTATTAGTAAAAGACCTAGACTCGATGAAAGTAGCGAGAATTATGACACCAAAGTGACAGTGATAGAAAGGAGAATACAGCGTTACAACAGTTTGTCAGTACTACATCGTTAAATGAAACACCTTCTACTCCAAGGTAATAATTTCTGAGTGTACTAATAAATGTTCTAACGAGAACGAAAATGAAACAACTCATGAATGTAATACAAACGTTTTGCCAAGCTGTTGGAACCAAGTACAAAAAACTGATTTTTGCAAAAAATATGACTGGTTATATGTTAAGAATGGAAAACTAGGTTGTAAAATATGCCAGGAGGTGGGGCATTTTAGGTGCTGACAAAAAAAAAAGGTATGAAAATTTCTAATGAATGGGCACATGGTGAGATAAGGAGCTTTGGTGACACAAAACAAAAGTAGCAAACCTCTCTTTGAAAAAAAATGTGTGACCATAAAGAAAGTGCTAGGCATAAAACAGTACTGAATTATTTGTTGGAAGGTAAAATGGAAAGATTAGAGAAAGCGATTTTAAAACAACGTTCTCACAAAAAAGAAGCATCTGAAAATTTTTTTGAACTGCATATAAAGTTATTAAAGAGAACCAGTCCTTTAACAATTTCAAAACAGAAACTGATTTACAGGAATTAAATGGTCTCGACGTGGAACGTATCTTACATTCAAATGAAGCATGTGCTCACATTGCAGAGCATATTAGCCATGAAATGAAAAAAATCTGATAAATGAAATTATCCAGTCTGACACAAAAATTGGGTTAATCATTGACGAGGCTATAGCTTTATATAATAAGTCTAGTTTGATTGTATACATTCAATTTTGTATATACCTCAAATTGGAATGAATGGCCCAATTAATCTATTCTTAGATTTGGTTGAACTTGACAATGTTAACGCTAAGGGAATATTTGACTGTATGATTGATTGCCTTCACTCTTATGGGATGACAGACTCATTTTCAAGTAATAATTTAATAAGATTGACACGTGATGCTGCTGCATTGATGATTGGAAACAAGAAGGGTGTTGCAGCATTATTCAGAGAAAAATTTTCTGTCTTTTTTGGATGGCACTATGCTAATCATATATTTGAACTTTCAGTCTCTGATGCAGTAAAGTCAGTTTCAGGAATTAACAGTTTTAAATCTTTTATCGATACGTTATATGTTTTACATCAACTTTGCCCAAGAACAGCAGGGAACTACAAGTGTGTGCGAGTTTGCTGAAAACCGAATTGCTAAAAATTGGAAGAATTTTGAGCACACATTGGGTTGGATCTAGTTTGAGATCTGTTCAGCTGTGTGGTCATGCTATCAGGCATTAGTTGAACATTTTAAAGAAGCTTTGGATGATCCAACTAGAGACAATAATGAAAAAAGTATGTTTGACAAATACCTGAAAAAAATTATTGACCCTAACTTTATACCGGACCTAGGGTTGATGAATGATGGACTTCATGAGCTCTCTGAGTTAAGAGAGGCATTGTACAATCGCAATGTTTGTCTGGGTTTTGCCAATGAAAAACTGAAAATTACAGCTTCTTTATTTGAAAGCAGAAAATCAGTAGCAGACCCCCATTATTCTATGGCCCTGAAAGCAGTACAAAACTAAACTTTTTTCGAGTTCAGCTTCAAAAAAAGGAAGGTAGTAAAAACAATAACCCCGTAGACCTGAAAATTTGTATAAGGCAATTAAAAAATCTTTTGAACACAGACTGCTTACTGAACTAGATTTTGAGCTTGTTAATTTAATAAAAGTGACAGATATTAAAAACTGTGCCAAAAATGTCCCAATAACCTATGGAGAACATGAAATAAAAAAACTTCCTTCAAAATTAAAACTACATGAATAGCAACTGATTGGGAGCTTCTGAGAATATGTGCTTTCCAGAATTTTTCCAGAGTCTTTGTACCTTGAAATATGTTATTGAATCAATAGCAACATCTTCGAGTGAACGTGAGAGGGGTTTTTCACAAATGAATCTAATCATTGCATCTTTAAGAGCATCTCTAAAGACAAACACTGTATCCAGCCTCTTATTTATGAAAATGTTTTGGACCCCCTCTCCGTTTATTTGATTCATCATAGTATGTGGATTCATTGCTGATTTCTGGCCATTATACAGCATTGGACACAAAGAGTAAGGAAAGGTCAAGAAACAAACAATATGGCGACACAATGATGAAACTATGGAAACTTTTTTTAAATGTCAGAACCACCGAAACCATCACTTAGAGTTTGACTGAGGCTCTGGGATGATGCCATGAGTGACATGTTTTTGATTGTCATGAGGCTAACCTGACGATGATGCTCTTCAGAAATATCAATAAACTTTATTATCTTTTTAGATCCAAGTTTATACGTACGTTACATACTTTATAATGCATAGCAGTAGCCTACTAAATTTCATTTTAGTTTCTAAATGCAAAAAAAAATATCACCTTAAAATTAGTACTTCCTATTTCCAAAGATCTTGCTCGTCTCATGTCATCTTATGCTAATTCATGAGGGCAGCTATATATAAAATTCAGGCAATCAGTTCATACTGTGTAAGTAAGTTTTGTTTAATAATCCTCATTTTTCAACTAGTAATAATCTAGTTTAATGATGTGTGGAGACCTTGGTAGCCAATTACCAGTGCCATCACGACCAATTTATGTTCCAACAAAATTTTCACTTTAAATTCTCTTACATGATGAGTCCAATGTGCAGGTGCTCTACCATGTTAAAACAATATACATTCATTTTGTTAGTGGGGCATCTAGTAGCAGAGGAAAAAATTCATTCTTTAAAAATTGTAGATCTCTTTGTCCTTTAACGTGATATTCTATTACTAAAAGCCCCCTAACAGGTTACCTATCACAACATGTAGTCTTACTCATTAATTGACTATTAAAATTTGTACCTTTTCAGACGTCAACTGAAATCTTATCGGTTATTAATAATTAAATGAATATGATTATATGTAATGTTTTGTCCAGGGATTCGTTTAGTGTACTTAGGCAGAGAACAGTGGGCAAATACAAATAACAAAATGCGTATATCAAGTATAATAAACATTATTTATTTTCTCTCGAAAACATGAAAAAAATCATGAACACACTTATTCCGCCTTAAGGCGTAAAACTGATTATCAACAAACTACGACATCAAAATACTACTACGTATATCAAAATTATGCAACTCAACACTTCTTGTTAGGCCTATATGCATATGCTTCACACACACAATCATACACATTTACATACTTTTTTGATTTTGTTGAGCTCAACTTTATAATTTATGAAAAAGCCAGTATTTTAATTATTTTTGAAATGTCTACTTTCCTGTTGATGCGTAGACGTTCGACACCTGGGGCGTCTCCTCGTGGCGTGCACTGTTTGCTGTTTTATAGTTCTCACTTTCACATTTTATGGCCGAACTGTCAATTTACTGCAATTAGTCACTATTATGGATGAATATTTAGCCAAGAACTGTTTGTATTTTGAAATATATATAAATTCACATTTTCAGATTTACGCTTTGTGCAGGCACCTGCGATCGCTGCTGCAGACAGCAAATGTTGGTGGTCGACTAACTTTTTTAGTGTTAATAATTTCCATTTGTTCCGTCTTCAAACTGGTTCACCCCGCTCCCCGCTATTCGTCTCGTCCTCAGTATTATAACTTTCCGCTGAGTTGGGTATCACCTTTTTAACTCATAATTAACTGTTTCTCGTCAACAACATACTGGTGGAATTAATCACTGGCTATAAATAGATTTTCGTCTTTTGCTGCATAACCATACATGGTCATGAAAATATTTACTGGCTATCGCGTCACCTCAAAGGGGGCTCATCTTTACATGTTATAGAATTTATGACATTACACAATAATATTTAGGTAAATTTAGACCCATTACAATACCCTCCCAATGAGAGGTTTTATGCCGAAGCATAAAAGCTCTCATTGACACTCTCATACTTTCTAAAGGGATCAGCCAAGATATGTCGCCACAACCCCCTTACGTTTTATTCAAAATTGTGGTCAACTTACCCCTGGTCCAGTGACTGTGACCGTACCTGAATGATCTTACTGGACTTCTCTTTCGAGATCCCAACACCGCAAGGCCAGACAGGCACTTGACGCTCCTGCTCTGACACACAGGACTGCTGCCATAGCATCACCAGACACTGAAACATGAAATTAAAAAATATCAAATGGTGGCCTGGTATAATAACATATCCCTAACTGATCTGGTTCCCCTTAGCATTATTGATGTAACTCATTTTAATATTTAATATTTCGTTACTAACAACCTAGTAACCACCTTCTCCATCATCACATAATTTATTAAATTCTGAACTTATTTTAAACTCCTCCTTCCACACACACTATTATCCCCCCCCCTTGGACTGTAGCACCAAGTTGCCTCCACAAGGACTGAAACGGAAGGGTGAACACTTTTTTCTTTTCTTTCTCCCCCATCCTTGCTTTAGCGTTATACAAAATCTGGCATTACTGATATCCCAGATACCAGTAATCCTACTACGTTAATATTCACACTCCCTTAATCAGTCTATCACCAATACTTAGGTATATAGCCGTGTTCCAAAGTTCTATAATCTTAGATTCCCCTGATCTAAATCCCCCAGTTGTATTTCTAAGTTCACCAATTTAGAATATTAAGCCAAATCCACAGTCAGGGTGCGGTGAAACCGTGACCGCCCGAAATTGGGGAATCGCATTTACCATATCTCTTATATGGTTTATCTTTATACATTGATAACTTAAATCTAATTAATTATAAGGTCCAACTACAGACAAGGCCTCTAATTTTTTTTTTAAGCTCAAATGGTGCTAAACAATGCACCCATTACCTTAATGTTTAAACTAAAAGTTATACTTTCAGGTATTCATTATAAAATAATCTGTATTTATTCGTCCATGATTTTAATGAATTAAAAAAAATAATCAACATTACTCATGTACAATAATACCTTTTTAACTGAGTTACATTATAGGTTCCCTTTATTTCTCGGGTTTGCAGGTTCTTTTAATACATAAGCATTCTCCATTTTTACTTCACTAACCTCGTAGGGACCGTCGTATAACAAGAAGAATTTTTTAATCTCTTTGTCCAAAGCTGATGATTGATCGTGGTTTTTTTATTAATACCAGTTGCCCTACCTCATATTGGATGGGTGTTAAATTCCTATCATGTCTTCTTTTCCGTTGTCCTGCTTTACTCAAAAGCCGCTCCTTGGCAATCACCAGTTTCCTCCCATGTGGTACCTCAGTTCGCATCGGAAATTTTATCAGTTCCTCTATTATGCGTGATGGCCTCCTCTGAAACATTAACTCATGAGGACTATAACTTGTGGACTCATGTAAACTGCAGTTAATGTATCCTTCTATTTTACTCACAAATGTGGCCCACAATGAATGTTTTTGGTGGCAGAAGGTCCTAAACATACACCCTAATTCCCGCATAACACGCTCACTAGGATTTGATTGGGGATGATACACTGACGTATGTTTAACTAAAATGTTTTCCCAACCTAATGTTTCCCTCCAGGTGTTGCTGGTAAACTGAGAACCATGATCCGATAATATTATTTTAGGCCTACCTACTTCAGCAATGTATTCACTGACTATCTTTCTAGCTAATACCAAGGATGTAGCTTTTTTAATCGGGTACAAGTTTACAAATTTGGTAAAAACATCTAGTACGACAAATAAATAATTCACCCCTCCTCGACTTTTGGGTAGCGGGCCATGTACATCAACGGCAACTATTGCTAAAGGACTGTCTGGTATTATATGTTGCATTAAACCCTCCTGCTTACGATTATTTACTTTGGCTTTCTGACAAATTTCACAAGCTTTTAACAGTTTACATACAGTTTTTTCCATATTATTAAATTTACAAGACTCTTTTAATATGTCACTGCATTTCTTGGGACCTATATGACCATACCTCAAATGACAATCTTTCACTACTTCAGGTATTATAACATTAGGAATGCATACTTTCCAATCATCACCTTGTTCATTTGTACGGTGAAATAAATGTTTATTATACAAACTAAAATGTTTTTCCCATTTGTTAGGTATATTGGGTATCTGATTTAACGCTATTATTATTTTACCAAGTGTTGTTTCTCTTCCTTGTTCTGTTGCTAGGTTATTTATTAATTTTTTCATATCTACTCTCTCCACTTCTCTGATTACAAATATTTTATATGTATTTGCCATATCTACTTCAGTATTATTGTCAAAATCAGTTCTAGATAGGACATCAGCTACTACGTTTTCTTTACCCCTACAATACTCTATAGTTAAATCATACTCTTGTAGTATTAACATCCAACGCACTAACCTACCATGTGTTAGTTTACAGTTTTTCAAAAATGTTAAGGCTTAATGGTCTGATCTCATTATTACTTTGTTTCCTAACAAATATGTCCTGAATTTTCTACAGGCGAAAACTATTGATAGCGCCTCCTTTTCCGTTATTGTATAGTTCTTTTCACTAGCTAATAAGGATTTATTAGCAAAAGCTATCACTTTATGGTTACCATCAAGGGCCTGCATTCATTTATGTCGTTATCAGATATTAAAATTCCCTTACTAATTATTTTAAATGCTTTCATTTGTACAGTTCTTTTTCGTATAAATGGTATTTCAATTACGAGGGGCAGTCAAAAAGTTAGTTGCACTGGACCGTATTTTTTTTTCAAGGGATATTTTGATGAAAGTTGTTGGCAACACTGGTTTGAACTTCCGTTTCCTCAGCTTTATTAACGCGTCTACGTGGTTGGAACAGTTAGTCCATTGTTAGCCATCAAATATGTCGTGTCATTTGCAAGTTGCATCCAAGTTAGAATTACGCGCAGTGACTCGTTTTCTGTGGGCAAAGGGGTGCAACCCTACTAAAATTCATTGCCAGTTGAGAGAAGTGTATGGTGACATAGCATTTTCATGCCAGGCCATCTAAAAATGGCCATCCCAAGAAATGCAGTGACATATGAAAAGAGTCTTGTAAATTCAATAATATGGAAAAAACTGTACGTGAACTGTTAAAAGCTTGTGAAATTTGTCAGAAAGCCAAAGTAAATAATCGTAACCAGGAGGGTTTAATGCAACATGTAATACCAGACAGTCCTTTAGCAATAGTTGCCGTTGATTTATATGTCCCGCTACCCAAAAGTCGAGGAGGGGTGAATTATTTATTTGTCGTACTAGATGTTTTTACCAAATTTGTAAAATTGTACCCGATTAAAAAAGCTACATCCTTGGTATTAGCTAGAAAGATAGTCAGTGAATACATTGCTGAAGTAGGTAGGCCTAAAATAATATTATCGGATCATGGTTCTCAGTTTACCAGCAACACCTGGAGGGAAACATTAGGTTGGGAAAACATTTTAGTTAAACATACGTCAGTGTATCATCCCCAATCAAATCCTAGTGAGCGTGTTATGCGGGAATTAGGGTGTATGTTTAGGACCTTCTGCCACCAAAAACATTCATTGTGGGCCACATTTGTGAGTAAAATAGAAGGATACATTAACTGCAGTTTACATGAGTCCACAAGTTATAGTCCTCATGAGTTAATGTTTCAGAGGAGGCCATCACGCATAATAGAGGAACTGATAAAATTTCTGACGCGAACTGAGGTACCACATGGGAGGAAACTGGAGATTGCCAAGGAGCGGCTTTTGAGTAAAGCAGGACAACGGAAAAGAAGACATGATAGGAATTTAACACCCATCCAATATGAGGTAGGGCAACTGGTATTAATAAAAAAACCACGATCAATCATCAGCTTTGGACAAAGAGATTAAAAAATTCTTCTTGTTATACGACGGTCCCTACGAGGTTAGTGAAGTAAAAATGGAGAATGCTTATGTATTAATAGACCTGCAAACCCGAGAAATAAAGGGAACCTATAATGTAACACAGTTAAAAAGGTATTATGTACATGAGTAATGTTGATTATTTTTTTTAATTCATTAAAATCATGGACGAATAAATACAGATTAATTTATAATGAATACCTGAAAGTATAACTTTTAGCTTAAACATTAAGGTAATGGGTGCATTGTTTAGCACCATTTTAGCTTAAAAAAAATTAGAGGCCTTGTCTGTAGTTGGACCTCATAATTAATTAGATTTAAGTTATCAATGTATAAAGATAAACCATATAAGAGATATGGTAAATGTGATTCCCCATTTTCGGGCGGTCACGGTTTCACCGCACCCTGACCGTGGATTTGGCTTAATATTCTAAATTGGTGAACTTAGAAATACAACTGGGGGGTTTAGATCAGGGGAATCTAAGATTATAGAACTTTGGAACACGGCTATGTACCTAAGTATGGGTGATAGACCGATTAAGGGAGTGTGAATATTAACGTAGTCGTAGTAGGATTACTGGTATCTGGGATATCAGTAATGCCGAATTTTGTATAACGCTAAAGCAAGGATGGGGGAGAAAGAAAAGAAAAAAGTGTTCACCCCTTCCGTTTCAGTCCTTGTGGAGGCAACTGGGCGCTACAGTCCACGGGGGGTAATAGTGTGTGTGGAAGGAGGAGTTTAAAATAAGTTCAGAATTTAATAAATTATAATACATTATGTGATGATGGAGAAGGTGGTTACT
Organism: Magicicada septendecula; assembly: GCA_034769895.1. NCBI lineage: Eukaryota > Metazoa > Arthropoda > Insecta > Hemiptera > Cicadidae > Magicicada > Magicicada septendecula. Next base: position 815,835,653 of record CM068367.1, read on the forward strand.
AGGTTGTTAGTAACGAAATATTAAATATTAAAATGAGTTACGTCAATAATGTAGCGTATGTAATTAATTTTCTGATGTAAATGAATGATGTTGTGTTGACGAGGAGTATTTTATTTGAATGTATTAAAGAGTAATATGAAGATACTTAACGATTGTTAAGTAAGTAATTTGTTCTAATGTAGTTGATTTAATGTGTTACTCTATATAAGGAGTTTGTTAATTTTGAAATGTGAATGGAATATATATAATGGAAGGGATTTACACGTTGTAATGGAAATGTTTATTTAAATTTTGATGGGAATCAGAGCGATCATTTTGAATTTTGGGGTAAGAGTTAACTAGAGAAGGTTATACACAATGTTGATATGTAATTCTTATAGTGTATTATACTTATTAGACTAAGTATTCATCCATATGTAAAAAAAAAAAACCAGTACGTACTTCTTAACGCAAACCAACACAGCTAAGGGGAACCAGATCAGTTAGGGATATGTTATTATACCAGGCCACCATTTGATATTTTTTGATTTCATGTTTCAGTGTCTGGTGATGCTGTGGCAGCGGTCCTGTGTGTCAGAGCAGGAGCGTCAAGTGCCTGTCTGGCCTTGCGGTGTTGGGATCTCGAAAGAGAAGTCCAGTAAGATCATTCAGGTACGGTCACAGTCACTGGACCAGGGGGTAAGTTAACCACAATTTTGAATAAAACGTAAGGGGGTTGTGGCAACATATCTTGGCTGATCCCTTTAGAAAGTATGAGAGTGTCAATGAGAGCTTTTATGCTTCGGCATAAAACCTCTCATTGGGAGGGTATTGTAATGGGTCTAAATTTACCTAAATATTATTGTGTAATGTCATAAATTCTATAACATGTAAAGATGAGGCCCCTTTGAGGTGACGCGATAGCCAGTAAATATTTTCTTGACCATGTATGGTTGTGCAGCAAAAGACGAAAATCTATTTATAGCCAGTGATTAATTCCACCAATATGTTGTTGATGAGAAACAGTTAATTACGAGTTAAAAAGGTGATACCCAACTCAGCGGAAAGTTATAATAATGATGACGAGAAGAATAGCGGGTGAGTGGGGTGAACCAGTTTGAAGACGGAACAAATGGAAATTATTAACACTAAAAAAGTTAGTCGACCACCAACATTTGCTGTCTGCAGCAGCGATCGCGGGTGCCTGCACAAAGCGTAAATCTGAAAATGTGAATTTATATATATTTCAAAATACAAACAGTTCTTGGCTAAATATTCATCCATAATAGTGACTAATTGCAGTAAATTGACAGTTTGGCTGTAAAATGTGATAGTGAGAACTATAAAACAGCAAACAGTGCATGCCACGAGGAGACGCCCCAGGTGTCGAACGTCTACGCATCAACAGGAAAGTAGACATTTCAAAAATAATTAAAATACTGGCTTTTTCATAAATTATAAAGTTGAGCTCAACAAAATCAAAAAAGTATGTAAATGTGTATGATTGTGTGTGTGAAGCATATGCATATAGGCCTAACAAGAAGTGTTGAGTTGCATAATTTTGATATACGTAGCAGTATTTTGATGTCGTAGTTTGTTGATAATCAGTTTTACGCCTTAAGGTGGAATAAGTGTGTTCATGATTTTTTTCATGTTTTCGAGAGAAAATAAATAATGTTATATTTTACTTGATATACGCATTTTGTTATTTGTATTTGCCCACTGTTCTCTGCCTAAGTACACTAAACGAATCCCTGGACCAAACATTACATATAATCATATACATTTAATTATTAATAATCAATAAGATTTCAGTTGAAGTCTGAAAAGTACTTTAATAGTCAATTAATGAGTAAGACTACATGTTGTGATAGGTAACCTGTTAGGGGGCTTTTAGTAATAGAATATCACGTTAAAGGACAAAGAGGTCTACAATTTTTAAGGAATGAATTTTTTCGTCTGCTACTAGATGCCCCACTAACAAAATGAATGTATATTGTTTTAACATGGTAGAGCACCTGCACATTGGACTCATCATGTAAGAGAATTTAAAGTGAAAATTTTGTTGGAACATAAATTGGTCATGATGGCACTGGTAATTGGCTACCAAGGTCTCCACACATCATTAAACTAGATTATTACTAGTTGAAAAATGAGGATTATTAAACAAAACTTACTTACACAGTATGAACTGATTGCCTGAATTTTATATATAGCTGCCCTCATAAATTAACATAAGATGACATGAGACAAGCAAGATCTTTGGAAATAGGAAGTACTAATTTTAAGGTGATATTTTTTTTGCATTTAGAAACTAAAATGGAATTTAGTAGGCTACTGCTATACTGCTATTTAAATATACTGTTCTTATATAGTACTAGTACTATATAAAAAAACGACCACTTTATTTCTCTTATTCTATTACATATGCATATTCTAACTGAACAAGCGAAGCAAGTTTCTCAGTTTACTTGACAGTTTAGCATGCCTGTTTGTCTATCTATCTACTATTTATTTGTGGTATGCCTCACAATGATTTTTCAATATATCAACCGATTTTGTAAAACTTGGCATACTTTAACCCTTACAGAACCCTATTGTTTTTGTGGAGGCAGGAGGTGAGAACGTGAGGAGTTCAAAATTTGTGAAAACATCCCAATCCAATGTGGGTATCAAATTAAAGGAAATTTTAACCACAATCTGAATATAGTGATAATTTTTGAAATTTTTTTTTATATCAGGGTCAAAAAAGTGAGTGAAAATTTTGATAAAATCACAAAATTCATGTGGAGTATCAAATTAAAGAGAATTTTAACTAAGGTCTGAGTTGAGACTACTCATTTATTTTAATTAATATTTATGATATTTTATCGTACCTTCGGGTTCTCTTTCCAAGGTCGTACAGACGAAAACCAGCTGCAGACAAGGTTACTTGGGTTGACGTTTCAAAATAATTTTTCTAACACCAATTTTTGTATTTTAAAACAACTAACTTTCTTTAATTTACTATTTGCTTTCACTCTATTTTACATTACATTTTTTTAATAAAAAAATAAGGCATGAATACTTGAACAATTTACAAATGTAATATGTAATGCAGATTTATTTGCATAAATTAATTATTCCATTAATTATATAAATTTTTATCTGTATTTATGATAGTGCTGTCGGTACGAACTTTGTCGTACTTACGTGTATTTAGCCCCGTAGTTGGACGCCATATACGGCTGTATATGTAGTTTGTTATGCCCCACGTTCTTTGGGAGCCATATACGAATGTAATATTTGTATGCAGATTTAATAATTGCATAAATTAATTAATTAAATAAATTTTGCTTGTTGTCCCGCGTTTGGGCACCATGTACAAATGTACATAATTATGCGAATTTATTATTAATTGCATAATCTAATTGAATTTTTAATTGTATAAAATTTTCTCTTGGTTACAATTATCTACTAGAATTTGCTTCCTCGTGTCACGTGTTGAGGCACCATATGTAACTGTAATATATTTTATGTTTGTCTCTAACTGCATAAATTAGTTAAAATTATTCAAAGGAGTTTCCATAAATGTAAGTTTTTACTACTGATCTTGTTTACTGCTCCAGGACGGGCATGCCATATCTGATGATACACTCTGATATCACTGAGCTTTAATACGCCCCGCGTGCTGGAGCACCATATGTAAACAGGTGTTTTGGGTGAATAACAATCATGTGACTCAGACACTATTAATTTTCGTAAACAATACAAATTTAATTTTTATAAACGATACAAATTTATTATATGTTTTCAATATCATTTAAATACTGAATAAAGTTAGCGTTTCTATACGACATATTAAATATACAATGCTGTTATATTATCTCTAACGTTATGAACATCTACAAAATCAATAAAGATTAATTAATTAATGACCATATAAATTTCAATATACCCTACTCTATGGATTCATATTTCTCAATTTGCGTTACTTTTGAGCAATTAAATATATGTATATTCAATGATTAAATAAATGTATATTCAACGATTAAATAAATGTATATTCTACTCAGTGGCGAGTTCTTTTTGAGTGGCAGGACAGTGGCGACCTAATCTAATGTTACATGAATGATAATAATTTACTTGTTGTTTGTATCCAAATTGCGGTGATTAACTGCGTCGTACCTCTCATACTGCGAAGAAGCCCAGGCTGAAGATACGCCAATTAAATTACACTTGACACTCCGTCACGACACTATTTGTTCCACATTTTATCCGGATACTCGCATGAACGATAATGACTAATTGCGTTAACTCGAATATTACTTCATCGTCTAAAACACTTTGCGTGTAGGTTCTTAGTCACTCTCGATGTACGCGTGCAATAGTTTATGCTGTGTTAACTAGAGCGATTGTACCATTTATACTGTATTCACAATGCAAATATAATTGGTTTTATTTGCATTTCAGTGAGTTAATTCGTGGCACAATCTTACTATATTGTCTCATGTCACTTATGTCACGGTAATGTGATATTGTCAATACCTTATCACTCACATTAGATTCATAAAAACGAGATTTTTATGATCACAAAGTCTGATCGTACTTAACTCGACATTGTCATAGTATTTGGTCACGGGTTAGTTCTACAGTTTTACATAGTCTCTGATACACTCCCGAACGATCTCTCTGCTTGTATCAATACACTTTACTACCGTCCATCTGAAAGACTCTGGCTGGTTTATACCGAAATAAAATTGACTGACAAAAATTAGAATACGACCGAACTGAGACTGAACTCAAATTGTTTGAAAATTGGAAATCGACTGACTTCTAAAATAAAACTGACTGACTTGTTCAAAAAGACTGACTGATATTATGGAATAGACTGACCTCTTCTTCTCTGCGAACACCTTATTTTATTACTTCAGCAACGCGACTCCCTCCACGGATGTCATACCCTTACCACAATCACTGTCATGATTGGTTTCTCGCATCAGATTCTGCGAAGGCTCCTCCTGGATACTCTGGCTGGGGTCTCTAGTCTACTTCCCATTCGCTCTTCACCCTTGTCTCCATGTTGACGTCTTCTTTACACCCGCCTTTGCCGAATTCCTTGCTCCTGATAGGTCAGCCAAGACCCCTCTCTAAAAGTCTTGCTGTCCACACCACCTCCCCGTATGACGACGGACCTAATTACACGGTTGTCTGTTATGTGATTGTCTTACGTTCCCTAGTGTCCTTTCTAAGCTATTTCCTTTCCGCACATGTGTGTACCATAACCCGGGTGTGTCGAATCGCCGTATTGTCCTCGACTTCCCTTGTTACGTTCACACGCTGATGGTGGTCATCTTCCAGGAACTAACATCTGTTCTGCAGCCTTACAAGATGCTCCGTATGTCGTGCCAGTAAGCAAGTTGCCCGCTGTGCGGCTATATAAGTTCCTTTGTACTTAACTGCATCCGCTCTTAGACTGCTTTTGTGGAAAATGTTATGTCCATGTGCAGCCGCTAACCCACACGTGTATGTCGAAATGTTGGCGTCCCCTTAGTACACGCTTTGTCGGTAGTTGTGACGAACTGACACCGTCTTTTGTTTCTTAGTTATTGTCGCCACTTACGCTTATGTCGTTCATCCACGTCCAACATCTGTTATGTGCCAAGGCGTTGTCTTTCTTAAGTCATTGTCTAACGGCGGCCGTTTGGCTATGCCATGCATCACTCTTGACAGTTGACGCCCGCTACAGTGCCGTTTACGCAAAAAAAATTCTCTACCGTAATTGCTTTACAGAGTCCCCAATTTGGGTTCATTGATGAGTCCCGAATCAAGGAATCGCAAATTAATGCCCTTGTTGAAGTTTCATCAATGGTCATTCTTCATTGAAAAGAGTGTAGCCACTAAAGATCATCTTCCACGTGAAAGAGTGTAGTGTCACTTACCCTTTCCTTCCCCCCTTTTCAACACTGTCTGTCATTATTACACCACTGTCGTTCATAACCTCGATACTGAATTTATTGCTCGCTTGTTTGAGATTATGAATCCATTTACAGATTTTCTAGTAATTAAATGGTTAAGTTAATATTCATTTACATGTTCTATATCTACAAAATTCCTTCCTTTTAGGAAAATAAAGTAAAAAATATTCTTTTGTTGCTAACTAGTTATCACACATTTTTTTCTCTGTAAAAAATTTTTTTTCGTTTAGGTTTCTAATATTTATATGCATTACTCCTAAATAATCTATTGGCTAAAATTTACATTTTGTTGACAAGCGTTCTACCAACTTGGTTACAACAAAAGAAAACACAATAAGCTTAAGTATTAATATCTTGATAACCTATTCACTCTAATTATCCTTGGTTAGATTTTCCAAAGATTATATTACAATTTGATTTTCGCTAAATTTTACACATATAAACATTAATACTGTACTTCTTATACGTATCAAAAAAAAAAAAATTTTCTTCCCCTAAAATTCTACAATTTCTCAACAAAATCTCATTTCAATTGAACAAAACCTTATTTACATTCCCCTTTTATTTGAACTTAACAACTATCACACTATAATTCTCATTAAAGTTTCTACGATTACACAATCTATAATAAATGATTTTTTTTTTTTTTTTTTGTTTACATTCTTGTAATTTATTACTGCTTGTTGTACATTCCAATAATTTATAGCTAATTATTTCAAATGATTAAGTAACAAACCTTTGTTTACTTTCTCTTATCGATTACTATCTTATCATGTACATTATTCAAAATTTTACCATGAAACAAGACATTTAAATTTTTACAAATTAGTCTATGATTTCACTAGTAACTATAACATAATGACATAGTTCTTGATTTATTTACAAAGACAATTCTATCTCTTAGCTAAGCAAACTTGAATGGTTTGTTTTTATTACCGTTAGAGGCGTTACGCATTCCTCTAACTTCTCCCCACTTAGCCGTTGAGTAGTTTGCCTTTTCCCTTCTTTACATAACATAAACGCACGTCTTGTCCTTAAATAATTTGATGTATTATTTTTCACGTTGATTTCTTTCTTTAATCTCTTTCCTTTCGGGAATGATAAGCTTTTAACTGTCTTATGTTAAATTTGCCGCGTATTTTCTGTTCATCGCTGCATTCAACCAAGATATATGTAGCTTCCCCTAAGACCTGTTTCACCTTATAGGGTCCACAATATAATTCACAAAATTTGTCAATTTTCTTCTGCATGGCATCCGATTGGCAATATGTCCTTACCAATACTAGATCTCCCAATTTAAATTTGGTAATTTTGTTATCCTCGTTCATTTTCTTTGCGTGTTTCTCTCTCTTCAGCTTCATCTTCACAAAGATTTGGCGGTTGTCCGTTATACTATGTTCATGTATCTCTTGGTTTAAGTATTTTTCCCAAACGCGTGCTGGTCTCCTACCAAACTGCGCTTCGTATGGTGTTACTTCAATGGTGTCGTGATACGTTTCATTAATGCAGCTTTCGATTGTTGTAATGAAACGTGACCACTTAGTGTGTTGTTCGCCGACGAATATATGGAACATGTTTCCTAATTGTCGATTAATACGTTCGGCAAGGTTGGCGCACGGGTTGCGAATGGCAGTGTACTTCGGTTGTATTTGAAGTTCACTCAATCCTTCCACCCATTGTTTCGATGTGAACTGCGTCGCATTGTCCGTTAATATTGCTTTCAGTTTTACAACTTCTTCGATGTATTGTCGGACTCTCCTGATAGTTGCGGCCGTTGTTGCCCTTCTCAACGTGTATAACTTCACGTATTTTGTAAAGTTATCAACCATGACGAAGATGTATTTTACGCCACCCGTCGATACTGGTAACGGTCCGTAATAATCACTGCTAATGAGTTCTCCTTTCTCTGATGGTAAAATTGGTATCATTCCGCCAAACAGATTCCTATTTTGGCTATCCTTGCAACGTTGACATTTGTCACAAGTTTTTACGTACTCTTTAATTTTCCTTGACATTTTGTCAAATGTGAAACTCTCCTGTAACAGTTTGGTACATTTCTTACCTCCTAAATGGCCGTACATCTGGTGTATTTCGGAGATGATTATGTCCGTAATACTCTCTGGCACGTATAATTTCCATTTGTTCTTACACTTTCTATACAATTTGTTATCAACATACTTATAAAACTTACACATATCATTTTCATTACCATTATTAAGATTATCTATAATAGATCCTAACTTCGTATCCTCCTTCTGGAATTTTCCTATGTCTCTTATCATACTACATACGTCTTTCTTCATTTTTATAGTTACCTGATTTATCTGGTATTCAAAGTTCTCATCAACTTGGTCCTCTTCCGTTGCATCTTCTGGATATCGGCTGAGTATGTCGGCCACTACATTCTCTTTACCTTTACAGTGAAGGATGTTAAAGTTATATTCTTGTATGGATAGGATCCACCTAGTTATCCTGGAGTTGTTTAGATGGCATTTATGCATGAAAGTGAGTGCTTTATTATCAGTTATAATCGTTAATGGTTGACCCAAGATATATATTCGAAACTTCTCTAAACATCTGACAATGCTTAAGAGTTCCTTTTCAGTCGTGAAATAGTTCTTTTCCGCACCCTTAAAAGTTTTACTTGTGTAGGCAATAACACCCACATTCCCCTCTTCATCCAACTGATACAGTTGTCCACCGTAGGCGTATTTACTCGCATCGCATTGAAGAAAATATCGTTGGTTGACTTTCGGAAATTTTAATATAACCGTTTCAATAAATAAATCCTTTACTTCCTTGAAGCATCGATCTAGTTCTGATGTCCATATAAACCTTTTATTTTTTTTTGAATAAATCCAGTAATGGTTGACTCGTTTCTGCATACTTAGCAGTAAATCTATTATAAAAGTTAGTCAATCCTAAGAATCCTTTCAATTGCTTCTGGTTTCTCGGAACTGGGAAATTTCTGATCGCAGCAACCTTTTCTTCTGTTGCTTGAACTCCTTTTGTAGTTAAGCGATACCCTAGGTAGGCGATTTCTTGACGAAAGAATTGCGATTTATCGAGGTTAATCGTTAGGTTTGCTCTGCGTAGATTGCTTAATAATAAATTCAAATGTACCAGATGCGTCTTGACGTCGTTCGAGTAACAAAGACAGTCGTCAACATAGATGATTGTGTTTTCCTTCACCGGATCTTCAAGTGCCATGTCTAGTCCTCTCGTCAGAGCGGCAGAACTGGTGCTTAATCCGAATGGTGTTACCGTATATCTATAACATTTCCCCTCATACATGAAAGCAGTGTAATCGCGACAACATTCCTTTAGTGGCACCTGCCAAAAACTGCTGGTTAAATCCACTGTGGACAGGTACTTCATTCTACCACACCTTGCTAAAATCTCTTGGATAGGAGTTGGTCCTTCATAGTCGGGAATGGTAACACTATTGATTTTTCGTGCGTCCAAACACAGCCTGACGTTTCCGTCTTTCTTTATTACGGCGACCATTGGATTAATAAATGGGCTATTTCCCCTCTCAATTACACCGTGTTTCAACATTTTGTTGATTTCGGCATCAACTCTTTGCTTGTATGCAAGTGGAATTGGCCACCCACGTTGGAAATAAGGCGTGTTGTCCGTTACTTTAAATTCATGCTGATAGCATTCCATTCTCCCTGGACTCTCCCGAAATAAACTTTTATTATTCATTAAGACTTCTCTCAGATTTTCTAACGTTTCCTCATCCACACCTGTTATGTTGTCCACTTTCGCGTTTATTTTCTTCTCGATTTCATCCTCTTCTTCTGCTTCTACTACTTCCATGTGTATAATGGGTATGCTGACATTTTGTTCTTCCTCTCTTCCTCTAAATTCGACGACTCCCTTTTCCACGTCAATCAAACATTTTTCATCTTTCATAAAGCTAATACCTAATATACAATTTCTAATTAAATTTGGAATAATTAAAAATACGCAGTCTATCTTGATATCACTAATGTAAATGTCACATAAGATTTGTTTCCGTACTAGCTTAGACTTACTACCTACTGCACTAATAATCAGTGTATCAGTCATGCTTAATTCCTCATAAGGTTCTAAATAATGTTTATTTTGGTTGAACCATTCTTCTGACAACGCATTTATCGCGCTCCCAGTATCCAATAAGGCAAGGACCGTAATATTATTATTGAACTTAATTAATATTTCTGGACACTTAGAAATCCGTTGTTCGAATTTTAATTCATCTTCATAAGTTAATTCATTTCTAAGATCTGGTAATAGTATGTTGGTTTCGTGAAGTCGGTTCTTGGTCAGTATATCGGCTATCTCATTGTATTGTAGGGTTAATTTTTTTTTTTCGTAAACAATACAAATTTAATTTTTATAAACGATACAAATTTATTATATGTTTTCAATATCATTTAAATACTGAATAAAGTTAGCGTTTCTATACGACATATTAAATATACAATGCTGTTATATTATCTCTAACGTTATGAACATCTACAAAATCAATAAAGATTAATTAATTAATGACCATATAAATTTCAATATACCCTACTCTATGGATTCGTATTTCTCAATTTGCGTTACTTTTGAGCAATTAAATATATGTATATTCAATGATTAAATAAATGTATATTCAACGATTAAATAAATGTATATTCTACTCAGTGGCGAGTTCTTTTTGAGTGGCAGGACAGTGGCGACCTAATCTAATGTTACATGAATGATAATAATTTACTTGTTGTTTGTATCCAAATTGCGGTGATTAACTGCGTCGTACCTCTCATACTGCGAAGAAGCCCAGGCTGAAGATACGCCAATTAAATTACACTTGACACTCCGTCACGACACTATTTGTTCCACATTTTATCCGGATACTCGCATGAACGATAATGACTAATTGCGTTAACTCGAATATTACTTCATCGTCTAAAACACTTTGCGTGTAGGTTCTTAGTCACTCTCGATGTACGCGTGCAATAGTTTATGCTGTGTTAACTAGAGCGATTGTACCATTTATACTGTATTCACAATGCAAATATAATTGGTTTTATTTGCATTTCAGTGAGTTAATTCGTGTCACAATCTTACTATATTGTCTCATGTCACTTATGTCACGGTAATGTGATATTGTCAATACCTTATCACTCGCATTAGATTCATAAAAACGAGATTTTTATGATCACAAAGTCTGATCGTACTTAACTCGACATTGTCATAGTATTTGGTCACGGGTTAGTTCTACAGTTTTACATAGTCTCTGATACACTCCCGAACAATCTCTCTGCTTGTATCAATACACTTTACTACCGTCCATCTGAAAGACTCTGGATGGTTTATACCGAAATAAAATTGACTGACAAAAATTAGAATACGACCGAACTGAGACTGAACTCAAATTGTTTGAAAATTGGAAATCGACTGACTTCTAAAATAAAACTGACTGACTTGTTCAAAAAGACTGACTGATATTATGGAATAGACTGACCTCTTCTTCTCTGCGAACACCTTATTTTATTACTTCAGCAACGCAACTCCCTCCACGGATGTCATACCCTTACCACAATCACTGTCATGATTGGTTTCTCGCATCAGATTCTGCGAAGGCTCCTCCTGGATACTCTGGCTGGGGTCTCTAGTCTACTTCCCATTCGCTCTTCACCCTTGTCTCCATGTTGACGTCTTCTTTACACCCACCTTTGCCGAATTCCTTGCTCCTGATAGGTCAGCCAAGACCCCTCTCTAAAAGTCTTGCTGTCCACACCACCTCCCCGTATGACGACGGACCTAATTACACGGTTGTCTGTTATGTGATTGTCTTACGTTCCCTAGTGTCCTTTCTAAGCGATTTCCTTTCTGCACATGTGTGTACCATAACCCGGGTGTATCGAATCGCCGTATTGTCCTCGACTTCCCTTGTTACGTTCACACGCTGATGGTGGTCATCTTCCAGGAACTAACATCTGTTCTGCAGCCTTACAAGATGCTCCGTATGTCGTGCCAGTAAGCAAGTTGCCCGCTGTGCGGCTATATAAGTTCCTTTGTACTTAACTGCATCCGCTCTTAGACTGCTTTTGTGGAAAATGTTATGTCCATGTGCAGCCGCTAACCCACACGTGTATGTCGAAATGTTGGCGTCCCCTTAGTACACGCTTTGTCGGTAGTTGTGACGAACTGACACCGTCTTTTGTTTCTTAGTTATTGTCGCCACTTGCGCTTATGTCGTTCATCCACGTCCAACATCTGTTATGTGCCAAGGCGTTGTCTTTCTTAAGTCATTGTCTAACGGCGGCCGTTTGGCTATGCCATGCATCACTCTTGACAGTTGACGCCCGCTACAGTGCCGTTTACGCAAAAAAAATTCTCTACCGTAATTGCTTTACAAATTGGTTTTAACGCATATGAAAATGACTTAGCAATAGTACAATTTACAAATAACTTGACCAGCACTTTGCAACGCTCTCTCATTCATACTTTTTAATTTTATTCTCTTTTTAAACCCCGTAATTAAAACTCGGTATTTATATTTAATGTCTGTATTTAAGGAATAGTTCTGATAGGGTTATGTAGAATACTTAACAACCCACGGCGTTAATCAGTTCCATCACCACCTTATGTTGTTGGCTGTTTCTGGTCACTAAGGTTATTTCCACAGTTCATAATCTTCCGCAATACCGCTACACACTCCGTCTTATTTAATTCACTTTAGTTTGCAATTACGACTGTTACTTTTACAGACTTGTTTGTCGGAAAGCTTCACAACAAAAGTCGGCCGACGTACGTGCCTCGAGCTCTTATATGTTTTTAATTATTTGACCGTGCTGCTATAAATTGCATGGGAACACTTTTTATGTTTTTGTTAGATAGGCCCTTTTTGCTTTAGGCCTATCTTGCACGCCCGAGGCCACTATTTTCAATTAACGAACTTGTAACTGCTCTTTACTACTGACTGATGTTCATGCAGTGGTGACAATCTGCCTACTGTGATTCACAAGGACTGCTGCTGGGGCAGTTACGTAATACGTCTAGTCTAGTTGTCTAGACATCATTGTTTATGCTAACATTGTGTTGTACTGAGGCACCTCACAGGTGTATGCTGACAATGGAAAATTAAAACTGAATTGATATGAAATAAAATTGAAACTGGGGTAGCACACAATTCTGTACCGTTACAATACCCCCCCAATAAGAGATTGGATGCCGAAGCATACAAACTCTTATTGCCTAAAACCTAAGAGGGTCAGTGAGGATATGGCGCCACAACCCCCCTGAACTTTCTACTAAAATCATGGGTGCTTACCCCCCTAGTCTGGCAACTGTAGCAGCACCCATCCGATCTTACTGGACTTCTCAACTCGAGATCCCAACACCATAAGCTCGGACCGATACCCACCACAGTATCACCTGACTTTATGACATTCAATTAAAATTGAACAAAAAGGCCTTCCATTATACCATATCCCACAACTGATTCGTTTCCTCTTAGCCATACAGGCTCATTCTTTGCAAAGTACTGGTTCTTCTTATACAAAGTGCTGGTTATTCATTTAGGTGGGTTGCACTACAATGGCAACTGTTCTACATTCATTCATGATTACATAAACAGGATATGACATAATAAACATTCCAACTGAATATTACAATTTTTACCTTGAGTTATAAACAAAACATTACTATGTATTCATTATAAGTCAAAAATAAATTACTATGACCTTTTAGATGATCTATCTGTTAAATTATTTAATTCATCTTTGGTTGAATTCAATTTATCATCAACATTGTTTTCCATCAACACCATAGCTAGCCTTCATGAAATACAATCCCCACTGGGTCATATGGACTTGCCATACATTTATATCTGACTAATATGAATACCATACAGATTGACTCATATTCCCAATACAATATTACCCATCCAAAATAACACCTTATTTATACAAAATACCAGTACATCATAACAATCATAACAAAAAATATGAGTTATATACTCAAGAATGCTTTATTCTTAACTTTTTTTTTTTACTACCCCCCTAATAGTCCCTTAATTAATGTTACAGTAATTAGTTTATTATTAAGAATCATCTTTTCAATTAATTTAATTACCAATTTAGTTTGATTTAATTCCACAAAATCTAAGTTACAGTAATCACCTCATTATTTCAATCTTATTTGTTCAAAGCAAAATATTAATTGTATTACAATAAAAAGCCACCTTCATTTCAACACATCTTACATTTATTTTGTTTCATTATAAGGTTTCACTGCTGGCGATGATTCAGCAGAATACAATAGTTATCAACTTCAACACCTGGCTGTAAACATTAGTCACAACAGGCCACATACCTGTTTACATTAACAGTTGTCTGCCAGACTGGTGTTATAAACACTCTCAGTCTCAACATTCAAAATTACATCACCCCTAATACCTGAATTTTTCTTTCAATTTCTATCAATCTTTTAGTTAACATATTGATCAACTACTATTTTTGTACCAATTCATACCAGATATAATTTTAATTCGCCTTTTTAAATTACTTTAATAGCTTCTACTAAAAACCATTTGGTTTTACTATTTCTTTTATGAATTTGCTAACTGCTATAATTTTTTATTGTTCGACTAAGCTTTTCGTCATTACTGACATCTTCAGGTCTTAAACAACCATTTTATGAATTTGCTAACTGCTATAATTTTTTATTGTTCGACTAAGCTTTTCGTCATAAGGTAAGACCTGAAGATGTCAGTAATGACGAAAAGCTTAGTCGAACAATAAAAAATTATAGCAGTTAGCAAATTCATAAAAGAAATAGTAAGGATGGCTGCTAATTTAAACAATATGAAGAATAAAACATTTGGTTTTAGTTACCATATTTAAAACACTTTTAATATAAACACATAATACAAAATTAAATTCATTAATACCTCCTGTTAATAAAATAATAATTATTATTAAAATCCATTTCTACTACATACACACATGGTTTATATAAAACATTTTACAGTACACACACAATTAATTTCACTATAATGTTTTTACAAATCTTCATCATTAATTGTTCAATTTTACCACACTTCATTTTACTGAATCAGCAAGGTCATTAACATATACTAAAGTATTTAAAATGTCCATTCATTGAGTTTATACTCAACCTCCATCGTCAAAAATTAGTCTTTTCTGCACGTAACATTTTTCAATTTTATTGATACGCAACATATGGCTATCTTGTGTGTTATAGCCATAAAAATTTATTTTTTCCATTGTACCAAAATAATACGTAGGGTTACCCCCTATTATTACCTCATCAGAAATCAAGTCAACATTAGTATTTTTTATAAAGTCTCCGTCAGTGTTTGTTATTACAATTACATCATTATTACAGTATTCTGCTACTACCGGTACATTAACTCTCCCCACAGGTAAATGTTTATCATCATCAACTACAATATACTCAGTGTTTACTATAATTCTCTTAATATTCATATTCTCTATCAACTCTCCATAATCTCTATTTAGCTTAAACCACTCTTTCTCTCTCTCATAATTACTTTCATCACCACAACATTTCACATTCTCTCTCTCACTCCATACAGAGGGTACCACTTTGTTACTACAACATCTGGCTTTACCAGATACACAAAAAATCAAGGGACAATTATTTGTAGACCATACGTCTCCCAAATACACTCGTGAAGCATTTTCTTCACCTACAACCACACCACGGGAAAATTTTACCCTCTGTATACTCTCTTCATACTCTCTCTCTAACTGATTAGCATTTGTTAACAACACTTCATTACTAAACTCTACTTTTAACAAAATCTTCCTTATCACTCTCAACATTAGTCTCCTTATTCTCTAATACCACGTTTTTACACATATCATTATAATTCTCATTTGTTTTACATTCAAAATTTTCAATTACCTTTTGTATTTGTTTATCAATTTTTTCTACCACACTACTCTCTATTTCGTCAATTCTGTTATTCATACTTTTTAATGAATGACTCAACGTTTCATTTAATTCGTATTTCAATTCGTTAAACTGTCTACTCTGTTCCTCACATTTAGCGTCATTACTATCAAATCGTTTACTGAGAAGGTTAAATAGGTCATTCATTGACATTTCTTTTTCTTTTATATTTGTTTTAGTTGTAACAGGAGTGGAAGTTGCTCCCACCTCACTAATTAATACAGATCCGTTTACATTACTGTCACTGATTGACAGTGACTCTGTCTGAATACCTGAATCGCCTTTATTGGCCGACTCAGTTAACATATTTTCATTCTCCATTATGAAATTACTTTATTTACGCCCTTACTTCCAAATAACCTGTTCTGCAGCTTAATTAGGTCTGATCTGCGTGATTTATATTAAATCACGCAAATCGTCCAACTGATCAGGCGCCATTGAGACTCTATATCTTAGTGCAAATAATAAAATACTCCTCGAGTCCCTAGTTCGGGGCCATTGAGACTACTCGATTTATTTTAATTAATATTTATGATATTTTATCGTACCTTCGGGTTCTCTTTCCAAGGTCATACAGACGAAAACCAGCTGCAGACAAGGTTACTTGGGTTGACGTTTCAAAATAATTTTTCTAACACCAATTTTTGTATTTTAAAACAACTAACTTTCTTTAATTTACTATTTGCTTTCACTCTATTTTACATTACATTTTTTTAATAAAAAAATAAGGCATGAATACTTGACAATTGGTTTTAACGCATATGAAAATGACTTAGCAATAGTACAATTTACAAATAACTTGACCAGCACTTTGCAACGCTCTCTCATTCATACTTTTTAATTTTATTCTCTTTTTAAACCCCGTAATTAAAACTCTGTATTTATATTTAATGTCTGTATTTAAGGAATAGTTCTGATAGGGTTATGTAGAATACTTAACAACCCACGGCGTTAATCAGTTCCATCACCACCTTGTGTTGTTGGCTGTTTCTGGTCACTAAGGTTATTTCCACAGTTCATAATCTTCCACACTACCACTACACACTCCGCCTTATTTAATTCACTTTAGTTTGCAATTACGACTGTTACTTTTACAGACTTGTTTGTCGGAAAGCTTCACAACAAAAGTCGGCCGATGTACGTGCCTCGAGCTCTTATATGTTTTTAATTATTTGACCGTGCTGCTATAAATTGCATGGGAACACTTTTTATGTTTTTGTCTTTTTGCTTTAGGCCTATCTTGCACGCCCGAGGCCACTATTTTCAATTAACGAACTTGTAACTGCTCTTTACTACTGACTGACGTTCATGCAGTGGTGACAATCTGCCTACTGTGATTCACAAGGACTGCTGCTGGGGCAGTTACGTAATACGTCTAGTCTAGTTGTCTAGACATCATTGTTTATGCTAACATTGTGTTTTACTGAGACACCTCACAGGTGTATGCTGACAATGGAAAATTAAAACTGAATTGATATGAAATAAAATTGAAACTGGGGTAGCACACAATTCTGTACCGTTACAGAGTGTAGTGATAGGTTTACAAAATTTCTAAATTTTGGGACTCCAGTCCTAAAAAAAAATATTTTTTTTTAATTTATGAAAATCAAACTAAAAGGAATTGTAACCCAAATCCAATGTTTTGAATTTTTAGTGTTTATTGCATGATTGTGTGCTCTGCCATTGTTATATTACTAAAGAAATAGTGTAGAGTAATTGGGATTTTTGTAATTTTTCTCATAATTGAAAAATTATATAGTATCAAAATTTATGTTACAATAAACGTACTTTGTTTAAAATAGTGTGTGAGTTCTGCAGTTCAGGGAGCATAGTGTTGCGACGGTCTACTGATCGTCATATGGTACAGTGGAAAACAAAATACAAGACACCAATTAAGTCACTAATTACCAGCTTTAATTATCAGAATTTAACAGGTTGTAATCAACAAGATAGTCTCTTACAACAAAATCAAATAAAAAATTGTTCACACGCAATAAAAATGTCAACTAATAATAGAGTTCCATACAATTATAAAATACATAACACTTTGCCACAATACTTCGAACCACACTGGAATAAATCGCCATTTATACTCAACTGAGTACTGCCAACATAAGACTGACTCTAAGCGGCAGCTGTCGTTGTTTAAATAGTCGTTCACAAGTGTTCCAGAATAATCCATAATACGCGTCAACACACACTAGAATGTAATTGAATGCGGCCTTGAACACAGTGCACCGACCAGTATGGTCTGGAATATTCTTGTTGAAATACGTTAACAATCACGTACTCACCCAACAGACAGCTGGTTCTGCTGGGATAGCTGAGAAACATGTAGAATGTTCTGTAATGTTGTAACACTACCCTCTCCTTAAGCCTCTTCATCCCGAACTGGCAAAGCATCTCTAAAGTAATACTTGGCCAGGCGATCTACATAGCTGGTCGACTTGCGAAAGATAATTCTCTGGCTCTTTGAATTCAGTCTCATGTGATCCGAACATCAAGTTCCGGGAATATGAGTCTTCTGCTCAACCACTAGTTTTGCTAGAATGACTCCCGTTGCGTCATGTACTGATGAGCTATATGCCATTAGCTGGTCCAAGTCTGATTGGTTCTCTTCAACAACTTCTTGCGTAACTTCATCTTCAGCAACTTTTCCCCCGGGTGCTTCTATTAACTCAGGAACAAGCAAGGGTCTTTTCTCTACACCCATAGTTGGTTTTCCATTCACTTCTTTTGTCATGTTGCACATTGATATTTCTTCTGCTTGTTCTTCTTCCATTTCCACTTGACCACATCTGTTCACTTCTTCTTCACCCAATGCCACTTGCTTGATGGTTGGCAGACCCTGTCATTTCAGCCCTGCAAAGCTTTATCTTCTCTTGGCCAGCCCTCAGGATATTCTCTCTTAAGTCCACAATGAATCCGTAGGCATTCATAATGTCCATGCCAATAATCACTTTATCAACAATGTCTGCAATGAGCATTTGGTGGCTAAACTCGAGAAGACCCAGGCGTACACGTACGTCTACCTTTCCTATCATTTAGATGGGGCTTCCAGTCACTGTCTGTATTATACAAGAGCTAATTAGAGGCTGGCAGGTGCTGACTAAGTTGGGGTGCACAATGGACACTGTTGCACCCGTGTCAATTGTAAATGATGTTGCTTTATCTTCCGCAAATTAATTAATTATCAGGTTTCCACTGGTCTTATGTAACGTGGAAACTGTGTGCTGTTCTGGGGCTTTATCCAATTGGTGCGATCACTCTCTTCTTTCGGTATTTTCTTCTCCCAACAGTCTACCTGTAGATGACCATGTTTACCACAGTTATAACACTTTGGTCTTCTGTCTTTTTCCCATCATTCAAATTGCTGCGGCGCTCTTGAACTTCTGAATTGTTTGTCCGACAAGATTGCTTTTCTGCACCCATCGTAACGGCAATGTGATACTGGGATCTTCTGACTACTATGTGATGGCATAAACCCATTAATGTAGCTGGACACTGACTTGGCAGCTGCAAACTCTAGGACGTGAACAAGAGCTTCTTAGCTATTTCAGTGTCTTAGCATTCTTAACACTTGCTGAAGTTCACAATCTCCGATGCCATCAATAAATGTCTGCACCGCAGACCTCATTTGAAAATATTCTGGTGCTTCAGGAAAGCCAGTCTAATCAGTCTGTCGATATTTGCCTCAAACTCTTGAAGACTCTCCCAGGAACGTTGTCGTCTTGTTTTTAACTGAGCGTAGTACACATCTCGCAAATGTTTATTACCGTACCATAATTCTAGAGCTTTAATCAATTCGTCATAAACGTTTTAGCTTGTCAGGTGGCACTTTCTGTAGTAGCTCTGTGGCAGGTCCTTTTAAAGCGAGAATGAGTGAAACTGCCTTGTCTTTCTCTGTTCAATTATTTGCACACGTAGGAGCTTCAAATTGGCATAGATACGTCGGCCAGTGACTGCTTCCATCAAAGGTTAGAGCCTTGACATGAACTGTCCCTACTGCAGGCAAAGTTGATAACTTTCATAATTATCACCAATTAATAAAAGACATATAACTGTATTCTCAACGTTATTATTAATTCACGTAACACTTACCTTTTCTGGGTCCAGGATTCTTTTACACGAACTCACAGTCCTAAAGAGAGGTTAATGGGTTCGTTACGTAATAAACACGCTTTTTTGGCTATGTTAATCAGCTCTGTTTATTATTCAATTTCAACATTTACTTTATTTTTCTTTTAAATTTATTTAGTATTCATTTTCTTCTCAAAACTACTACTGTTTATCTCAATTACTTTTTCTTCAAAATACAAAACATTTCGGCTATGTTTACATGGCAAACATTCTAATAGCTAGCTTCAAACTTTAACGTAAATAACTAATTAAATTATCTAATTAATTTCTAAAAAGACAACCCAGTATAGGCTCACACGTATGCATCATTCATTTATTACCCCATAATTTACTATAAAGAGCTCTTTTACTTAAATTTTCAGGATTGATTGAATGTTATACAGTTACTTGGGTATGGCTATTCCTTCCAACCACGTGCTGCACTGATTTCCTTTTTGTTCACGGGTTTGTTCGAATTAAGTCATCACTGAAGATTTACTGTTATCGCACCATTTTATATCACTTCCTTGTAACTTTAAAACAGATTTTGAAATTTTAATGAATTTTCGGCTCGTGAGCCTTTATGTTGAACCGCGCGGTTCTATGACTGTAGTCAGACAGACGCACAACACCAGCGTCCCAAAATGGCCAAAATGCTTTCATCCTGACCAGCTTGTTCTGTGATTCGCTAAAAAGAATCACGTGACACGATAATTAGTTAGAATTCGTATTCCTTCCGTTATACACTTCGGGTTCAAGATTACATACCTTCTCATGTCCTTTTGTCCTCTGAGCACATGTCGCCAAAACAACAGCATGCACGCGCGCTCTTACACATTCCTCGACGCTTAATTGTTCTCGTACCTAGCTCGGCGTGACACCGAGCTAACCACAGGGCGTTAAACAAATCAAACTTTTGTGACAATAAATGTTGCCCAGCCAAGTTGGCCCTAGATTATTACAATTATTATAAAATTAAAAAAATAAACCCTCAGCTTTATTTGCCCTGTTACAATACCCCCCCCCCCAATGAGAGGTTTTCTGCCAAAACAGAAAAACTCTCATTGCTAAACCCTAAGAGGATCAGCGAGGATGTGGTACCGACAACCCCCCTTTAATTCTTAACACATATGGGTAATCTACCTCCCTAGCTCGGCGACTATGGCTGCATCGGCCCGACATTACTGGACTTCTCTGGGCGAGATCCCAACACCGTTAAGTTGGACAGGTACACACCACAGTACCACCTAACCTTGTAACATTGTAAATTAAATCAACAACTAGCCTTATACCATACCAGATCCTCAACCGATATATCTCCCCTTACATACATACTGGGTTGCCTTTAGCAAGTACTGGGTGCGTACATATACTCATTATTACCTTGAACACAACATCTCCACCTTAATTCTTAATCTAAAATTCACATAAACATTTTATTTTTTCTTCTAAACAAAATTCATTCCTATTGCTCAATTTTTATTGGTTTGCTTGACGTTACTGTTTCAATCAAATTAAATTCTTTAAATTTTGTTAAAATAGTGAAATAAATCTAAGTCCTTCATCAAAGAGTCCCTTTCAAAATAATTTACATCATCTCTTTCCATTAATTAATTTAATCATAACTCTCAAAATTCCAAAATCCTTTAAATGAATTTACTTTATTACTTCTCTTAACTAGATGCTAATAATCATAATAAACAAAACAAAATAAACAACTTATTTCTATCATAAATTCCCTTATCACTACATTTGTTTACAAAACATATACAGTAATATGAACAATATAAATCAGTTAATACATTATCAATACACGTAATCAGCAATATATCCTGAACTGTTTTTAACACAACAAACTGTACCTCAAAACAAATAATTTTTTTTTTCAATAATTAAATGAATTTAAATTCCAGCAACATATATTCTGATAATTACTAAAAAAAAAATTATTAAATTAAATCAATTATTAAAAGAACATATACAGTTCACACCAGTCATCAGCTGATGTCTTACTAATAGGTGAATGACCTTTCTATAGGCACCCTGCATACAACTACCACAAATACACAAAATTATATAAGTACAATCATAAATGTTCTTGTAGATTAAAATCATTATAATCGACCCATGCACGTAAAATCGTTTGTTCTCATAATTGAAATACATCACTAATCATCGAATCATAGTTATAGTAACCGTTACTGAACAGGAACTGGGTCAGCAACCACCAACCCTCTCTTTAGAGTAAGTGAAATTGAATGCTCCGCTGTTTACAGAGGTCGTTACCTTCTCACTGATTGCTCAGCTACTACTCCTACTACATCATTTCTCTTAATTTCCGCCTTTATACCCAGTTACAATTAGGTAACCACCCGCCGGATAAACCGGATCGAGCGTTTGCCTTATGCACAGATGCGTTATACGTACAATGGCCATTCAGTATGTTTGATGTGACAATACGCCCGAAATATCCTCCCGATTTCTCTCATCACCCTCTCTGCCTGATTAGACTGTGGATGGTATACTGCCATATGCTTGGGTATGATGCGTTCCCAGCCAAGAGTCTGTCTCCATCTACCGCTGATGAATTGGGGTCTGTGATCAGATAAAATTATCTTCGGCTTACCTACGTTTATCATGTAATCCTTGGTGATCTTTTCACTCAGCACCCGGCTTGTAGCTCTCTTCACGCTGTACAACCTAACAAACTTAGAAAAAGTGTCCAAAACAACAAAAACGTACACTACTCCACCTCTACCTTTGGGCAATGGCCCATATAAATCTACAGCCACTAAGTCAAACGGTCTTTCCACTCTAACATAATTCAACTCCCCTTCTACCCTATAATTCACTACTTTACCTCTGACACAAATCGCATACCCTTAACAATCTTCTAACACGCCTCTCCATATTCTTAAAAACACAAGATTCTTTTAACACATTCGTACACTTTTTCGCCCCAAAATGCCCACATCTTACATGAAAATCCCAAATAATTTTATCTATCAACTCGTCAGGTATAACCAACCTCCAATCACGTTCACCCCCCTCTACTTTCTTGAACAGAATTCCCTGATATATTTGGAAATGTGTATTATATTCAGACCCATCTATATCTGCTTCGAGACTAGCGATTATTTTACCCAATTTATTTTCTAATCTTTGTAGGTTTTTAATCTCCCTTAATTCCTCACGAAAAATTTTTAATCTCCCTTAATTCCTCACCAAAAATTCTATCTTCCTTTTTTAACCGAAAAATCCCTATTTCTTTAAGATCCCTCCTGGTTTTATTTTCTATGACATCTACACTGGAAAGAGTGTCTGGTTCTTTGTTATCTGTCCCCATAATATACTCCCATGAAAAATTATATTCCTGTAATGTCAATACCCACCTGGTGAGCCGGCTATGGGTTAATTAGCACGTTTTCAGGAATGACAACACCTTATGATCGGTTCTGATGATTGTCCGGTTGCCCAAGGTGTAAGTCCGGAACTTTCCTACGGCGAACACAATGCTTAGAAGATCTTTTTCCGTAGTTGTGTAACTACGTTCAGCCGCCAAGAGGGACCTGCTGGCAAAGGCTATCGTCTGATGTTCTTTTTCACGATCTTCATGATATAACTCCGCTCCCAGGGCGACGTTACTGGCGTCAGTCTGCAAATAGAAAGTTTCAAAAAATCAGGGTGATTCATCATTACCATATTCGAAATTTTTATCTTTATCTCCTTGAATGTTTCCCTTTCCTTCTCTCCCCAATTCCACTGTTTATTCTTCTGTAGAACGGCGCTCAATCTTGCTGTCGTCTGCGCGTAGTTCTTCTCAAATTTTCTATAAAAGTTGCAAAGTCCCAAAAAACTTTGTAGCTGCTTAATATTTTTTGGATCGGGAAAGCGCATAATAGCTTCTACTTTCTCAGGGTTAGCTAGAATTCCCTCTGGAGTAATAATGAAACCTAAAAAGTGTATTTTGGTTTGTAGAAACTTGGATTTATCCCAATTAACCGTTAGACCCCCTTGTTGTAATTTATCTAGTACATATTCAAGATGTTCTAAATGTTCTGAAAATGTTCGTGATGCTATTAATATGTCATCAACATATACAGTTAAAAAATCTAAGTCCTTGGGCTGCAATATCATATCTAGACATTTTACAAAACTTGCTACACTAGTATTAAGTCCAAATGGCTAGCGTTTGAACTGATAATTCTTACCATTGAAGAGAAATGCAGTATATCTCCGGCTCTCTGCTGCTAGTGGAACTTGCCAGTATCCTGCGGTCAAATCTAAAAAAGTCATGTACTTGAACCCGCTGAATTTCTGAAATATTTCATTTATGGGTTCCGGTGACTCCTGGTCAGGTATTATAATTTGGTTAATTTTTCTAGCGTCTAAACACAATCTTACCTTTCCATCCTTCTTGATTACCACTACTAATGGGTTCGAGTATGGCGATATCGATCTCTCAATAATGTCTCCCTCCATCATTCTGTCCAACTCTTCTTGCACGGCTCTCCTCTTCGAAAACGGCACTGGGTAACTCCTCTGCATATAGGGTGAGTGTTCTCGAACCTTCAACTCGCATACATAGTTGCTGGCTTTTCCAGGCAACTCCGCAAACACTTCTCTAAAACGTTCCACAACGCCTGTCGCTGGGAATTCCCTACAACTCCACCCTCATTAAAAAACTTATCTGCCCTGTTTTCCCATACTCTCTCATCACTTGCATACATCTCTCTCTCCTCATTCTCCACAATCTCACTCTCTCGACATATATTCAATCTTGTTTCTATGTCTCCATCGCCTACTCGTTTATAGGTATATTATTTTTATCCCCGTAACTTTAATCTCATCTGTCACCCTCTTTAAATTAACCCTGACTGCTTCACTCCCATTACTAAATTCTACTATTCTTTTATTAAAATCTATTACTGCTTTATTTCTCTCCAAAAAATCATTTCCCAATATTACATCTAAACTCAGTCCCTTAACCACTAGAAAAGTATTTTCAAATTCAGTTTCATTCATACATATATTCAATTGTACTTGTCTAGTAACCCTTTTACTCTGTACTCCAGTTACCCCCACTACTGTTACTTCCACAACTGGTAATGATGGAATATGTTTATTTCTTTTTGTAATTCTCCCATTACGTTTTCTGAAACTACTGATATCTCACTTCCTGTATCTATTAATGTTTTAAAGTTCTTACCTTCTATGTTGACGATTACCTCTGTCAACCCGGTTTTGGTTTCCATAATTCCTGCGTCGTCTTCCTCCAACAACTCCTTTGACATGTCTGTGATGATGATATTGCTCTGGTATTTGCATTCTTCTTGGACCCCAGAGTCCTCCGTCGACAATGGCTGGGCCCAATTCCCCATTGTCTCTTTTAGTTTCCCGTAGACGTACCCGCCACAGCTTGGTTGTATCCTCCTCTACCTCTTATCGCATCTCCACTTCCTCTGCCGTTATCTCCGCCTCGTTCCTGTTGATTGTGATGAGTGGAGGCCACATTGCTCCGTTGGCAATCTCTCACCTTGTTGAATCTGTAACATACTGTTCAGATAGCAAAATTCTCGTACTCACAATTCGGACATTTCCACATCTCGCCTCTATGGTGACTACTATTACTTCCATGTGCCCCTCTATAAGAGTTTGGTATCCCCCTGGATTGCTGATAATTCCCGTTAGTGTGTGACACTGGCGGGTTCAGACGCCTACCCTTTTCCCATTCCTTTATGTTTTGAAATACATCTAACATGTTTTCTAGTTCGTTGATGTCCGCTACCTCCCTCGTCAGTAATGTAATTTGTACTTCTCTGGGCAGGTGTTTACTAACATGTCTAACAAATGACTGAAACGGCAATGGCGGTTCTAAATACTTTGCCTCATTGAATATTCTCATTACATACATGGTTATGTTGTTGTTTATTCCCCCAAAATTCCCGGGTTCCCATGATTTTACTATGTCATATTTCTTGATCCTCTTCGGACCAATATTTATTCCGGAACGCTGCCTCGAAATTCTCATAGCTACTCCACTCTGTATTATGTACTTTCGCCCATATTTCAGAACTGCCCTTAAAACACTGTAAAATCTTTAACAATTTTATTTCCCAACTACTGCTATAAACCGGTTAAATTCCCTTACCCTACTCAGAAACTGTATCGGGTGTACTCTCCGGTTGTCACAACTAAATTGATTGAGTTCGATATCATCTTTTGCTTCACGAGTATATAATATTCGCTCCGCAACACTACTTAAATTTTGGCTTACGGCCACATGTAATTCATCTTTAATTTCTACTATGTCTTGCTCAATTACTCTTAATTTATTATCATATTTATTTTCATATTGAAGGTTATGTTTATTCATAACCCCCATACTCTCTTGCACAGATTGTTTACACACATTTTCTACCTCCACTATTTTAATTTTTATGTCATCATTATGTTCATTAATCTTATTTATACACTTACTTTCTATCTCTACACACTGTTCTTTAACATGAGTATTAATTCTGTCTGTCATCTGTTCATTTACATCATTTATTTTACTTTCAATATTTTCTGTGATTTCATTAATCTGTTCATTGAACTTATAGTTTACTGATTCTAATATCTGCTCTTTAATACCATCACAACTTGTATTAATTTTATTCACTTGCTTACTAAAATTAATATTTGGTTGTTTTATTTCATCTCTGATCTCATTAAATTAAGCATCAAACTTATTATTCTGTTCATTAAATTTATCATTAAAATTATTATTAATTTCATTCTTTTGTTCATCCAATTTATTTAACAGTAACTGCATCATATTCATCATATCATGATCCTCAGATTTTTTAATCGGGACTGGCGTTGAATGAATTACTTCATCCATTATTTTTGACTCAGTCTCTCTTAAATCGCTAGTTATTTGACTTTCAGTTTGACTATCAGTGAAGCTGACGTCTTTGTTACTATTTTCATTAGTATATTAATTTTTTATAATATTTAGTTTTTTACTTATTTATAATACATCTATCATATTATAACATACTCTTATTTCTCTCTGTATTTAATTTTACTTCATATGTAACTCCCACCAACGTCTCTTACATCTGCGAGTAGGCATAGCCTATACGAAATATAATTTGTATAAACTGTCCCTAGTTCGGGGGCCATTGATAACTTTCATAATTATCACCAATTAATAAAAGACATATAACTGTATTCTCAAAATTATTATTAATTCACATAACACTTACCTTTTCTGGGTCCAGGATTCTTTTACACGAACTCACAGTCCTAAAGAGAGGTTAATGGGTTCGTTACATAATAAACACGCTTTTTTGGCTATGTTAATCAGCTCTGTTTATTATTCAATTTCAACATTTAGTTTACTTTTCTTTTAAATTTACTTAGTATTCATTTTCTTCTCAAAACTACTACTGTTTATCTCAATTACTTTTTCTTCAAAATAGAAAACATTTCGGCTACGTTAAATGGCAAACATTCTAATAGTTAGCTTCAAACTTTAACGTAAATAACAAATTAATTTCTAAAAAGACAACCCAGTAATTACTCATACGTACGCATTCATTCATTTATTACCCCATAATTTACTATAAAGAGCTCTTTTACTTAAATTTTCAGGATTGATTGAATGTTATACAGTTACTTGGGTATGGATATTCCTTCCGACCACGTGCCGCACTGATTTCCTTTTTGTTCACGTGTTTGTTCGAATTAAGTCATCACTGAAGATTTACTGTTGTCGCACCATTTTATATCACTTCCTTGTAACTTTAAAACAGATTTTGAAATTTTAATGAATTTTCGTCTCGCGAGCCTTTATGTTGCACCGCGCGGTTCTATGACTGTAGTCAGACAGACACACAACACCAGCGTCCCAAAATGGCCAAAATGCTTTCATCCTGACCAGCTTGTTCTGTGATTCGCTAAAAAGAATCATGTGACACGATAATTAGTTAGAATTCGTATTCCTTCCGTTATACACTTCGGGTTCAAGATTACATACCTTCTCATGTCCTTTTGTCCTCTGAGCACATGTCGCCAAAACAACAGCATGCACGCGCGCTCTTACACATTCCTCGACGCTTAATTGTTCTCGTACCTAGCTCGGCGTGACACCGAGCTAACCACAGGGCGTTAAACAAATCAAACTTTTGTGACAATAAATGTTGCCCAGCCAAGTTGGCCCTAGATTATTACAATTATTATAAAATTAAAAAAATAAACCCTCAGCTTTATTTGCCCTGTTACAATACCCCCCCCCCCCAATAAGACGTTTTCTGCCAAAATAGAAAAACTCTCATTGCTAAACCCTAAGAGGATCAGCGAGGATGTGGTACCGACAACCCCCCTTTAATTCTTAACACATCATGGGTAATTTACCCCCCTAGCTCACCGACTATGGCTGCATCGGCCCGACATTACTGGACTTCTCTGGGCGAGATCCCAACACAGTAAAGTTGGACAGGTACACAACACAGTACCACCCAACCTTGTAACATTCTGAATAAAATCAACAACTAGCCTTATACCATACCAGATCCTCAACCGATATATCTCCCCTTACATACATACTGGGTTGCCTTTAGCAAGTACTGGGTGCGTACACATACTCATTATTACCTTGAACACAACATCTCCACCTTAATTCTTAATCTAAAATTCACATAAATATTTTATTTTTTCTTCTAAACAAAATTCATTCCTATTGCTCAATTTTTATTGGTTTGCTTGACGTTACTGTTTCAAATCAAATTAAATTCTTTAAATTTTGTTAAAATAGTGAAATAAATCTAAGTCCTTCATCAAAGAGTCCCTTTCAAAATAATTTACATCATCTCTTTCCATTAATTAATTTAATCATAACTCTCAAAATTCCAAAATCCTTTAAATGAATTTACTTTATTACTTCTCTTAACTAGATGCTAATAATCATAATAAACAAAACAAAATAAACAACTTATTTCTATCATAAATTCCCTTATCACTACATTTGTTTACAAAACATATACAGTAATATGAACAATATAAATCAGTTAATACATTATCAATACACGTAATCAGCAATATATCCTGAACTGTTTTTAACACAACAAACTATACATCAAAACAAATAATTTTTTTTTTCAATAATTAAATGAATTTAAATTCCAGAAACATATATTCTGATAATTACTAAAAAAAAATTATTAAATTAAATCAATTATTAAAAGAACATATACAGTTCACACCAGTCATCAGCTGATGTCTTACTAATAGGTGAATGACCTTTCTATAGGCACCCTGCATACAACTACCACAAATACACAAAATTATATAAGTACAATCATAAATGTTCTTGTAGATTAAAATCATTATAATCGACCCATGCACGTAAAATCGTTTGTTCTCATAATTAAATACATCACTAATCATCGAATCATAGTTATAGTAACCGTTACTGAACAGGAACTGGGTCAGCAACCACCAACCCTCTCTTTAGAGTAAGTGAAATTGAATGTTCCGCTGTTTACAGAGGTTGTTACCTTCTCACTGATTGCTCAGCTACTACTCCTACTACATCATTTCTCTTAATTTCCACCTTTATACCCAGTTACAATTAGGTAACCACCTGCCGGATAAACCGGATCGAGCGTTTGCCTTATGCACAGATGCGTTATACGTACAATGGCCATTCAGTATGTTTGGTGTGACAATACGCCCGAAATATCCTCCCGATTTCTCTCATCACCCTCTCTGCCTGATTAGACTGTGGATGGTATACTGCCATATGCTTGGGTATGATGCGTTCCCAGCCAAGAGTCTGTCTCCATCTACCGCTGATGAATTGGGGTCCGTGATCAGATAAAATTATCTTCGGCTTACCTACGTTTATCATGTAATCCTTGGTGATCTTTTCACTCAGCACCCGGCTTGTAGCTCTCTTCACGCTGTACAACCTAACAAACTTAGAAAAAGTGTCCAAAACAACAAAAACTTACACTACTCCACCTCTACCTTTGGGCAATGGCCCATATAAATCTACAGCCACTAAGTCAAACGGTCTTTCCACTCTAACATAATTCAACTCCCCTTCTACCCTATAATTCACTACTTTACCTCTGACACAAATCGCATACCCTTAACAATCTTCTAACACGCCTCTCCATATTCTTAAAAACACAAGATTCTTTTAACACATTCGTACATTTTTTCGCCCCAAAATGCCCACATCTTACATGACAATCCCAAATAATTTTATCTATCAACTCGTCAGGTATAACCAACCTCCAATCACGTTCACCCCCCTCTACTTTCTTGAACAGAATTCCCTGATATATTTGGAAATGTGTATTATATTCAGACCCATCTATATCTGCTTCGAGACTAGCGATTATTTTACCCAATTTATTTTCTAATCTTTGTAGGTTTTTAATCTCCCTTAATTCCTCACCAAAAATTTTTAATCTCCCTTAATTCCTCACCAAAAATTCTATCTTCCTTTTTTAACCGAAAAATCCCTATTTCTTTAAGATCCCTCCTGGTTTTATTTTCTATGACATCTACACTGGAAAGAGTGTCTGGTTCTTTGTTATCTGTCCCCTTAATATACTCCCATGAAAAATTATATTCCTGTAATGTCAATACCCACCTGGTGAGCCGGCTATGGGTTAATTAGCACGTGTTCAGGAATGACAACACCTTATGATCGGTTCTGATGATTGTCCGGTTGCCCAAGGTGTAAGTCCGGAACTTTCCTACGGCGAACACAATGCTTAGAAGATCTTTTTCCGTAGTTGTGTAATTACGTTCGGCCGCCAAGAGGGACCTGCTGGCAAAGGCTATCGTCTGATGTTCTTTTTCACGATCTTCATGATATAACTCCGCTCCCAGGGCGATGTTACTGGCGTCAGTCTGCAAATAGAAAGTTTCAAAAAATCAGGGTGATTCATCATTACCATATTCGAAATTTTTATCTTTATCTCCTTGAATGTTTCCCTTTCCTTCTCTCCCCAATTCCACTGTTTATTCTTCTGTAGAACGGCGCTCAATCTTGCTGTCGTCTGCGCGTAGTTCTTCTCAAATTTTCTATAAAAGTTGCAAAGTCCCAAAAAACTTTGTAGCTGCTTAATATTTTTTGGATCGGGAAAGCGCATAATAGCTTCTACTTTCTCAGGGTTAGCTAGAATTCCCTCTGGAGTAATAATGAAACCTAAAAAGTGTATTTTGGTTTGTAGAAACTTGGATTTATCCCAATTAACCGTTAGACCCCCTTGTTGTAATTTATCTAGTACATATTCAAGATGTTCTAAATGTTCTGAAAATGTTCGTGATGCTATTAATATGTCATCAACATATACAGTTAAAAAATCTAAGTCCTTGGGCTGCAATATCATATCTAGACATTTTACAAAACTTGCTACACTAGTATTAAGTCCAAATGGCTAGCGTTTGAACTGATAATTCTTACCATTGAAGAGAAATGCAGTATATCTCCGGCTCTCTGCTGCTAGTGGAACTTGCCAGTATCCTGCGGTCAAATCTAAAAAAGTCATGTACTTGAACCCGCTGAATTTCTGAAATATTTCATTTATGGGTTCCGGTGACTCCTGGTCAGGTATTATAATTTGGTTAATTTTTCTAGCGTCTAAACACAATCTTACCTTTCCATCCTTCTTGATTACCACTACTAATGGGTTCGAGTATGGCGATATCGATCTCTCAATAATGTCTCCCTCCATCATTCTGTCCAACTCTTCTTGCACGGCTCTCCTCTTCGAAAACGGCACTGGATAACTCCTCTGCATATAGGGTGAGTGTTCTCGAACCTTCAACTCGCATACATAGTTGCTGGCTTTTCCAGGCAACTCCGCAAACACTTCTCTAAAACGTTCCACAACGCCTGTCGCTGGGAATTCCCTACAACTCCACCCTCATTAAAAAACTTATCTGCCCTGTTTTCCCATACTCTCTCATCACTTGCATACATCTCTCTCTCCTCATTCTCCACAATCTCACTCTCTCGACATATATTCAATCTTGTTTCTATGTCTCCATCGCCTACTCGTTTATAGGTATATTATTTTTATCCCCGTAACTTTAATCTCATCTGTCACCCTCTTTAAATTAACCCTGACTGCTTCACTCCCATTACTAAATTCTACTATTCTTTTATTAAAATCTATTACTGCTTTATTTCTCTCCAAAAAATCATTTCCCAATATTACATCTAAACTCAGTCCCTTAACCACTAGAAAAGTATTTTCAAATTCAGTTTCATTCATACATATATTCAATTGTACTTGTCTAGTAACCCTTTTACTCTGTACTCCAGTTACCCCCACTACTGTTACTTCCACAACTGGTAATGATGGAATATGTTTATTTCTTTTTGTAATTCTCCCATTACGTTTTCTGAAACTACTGATATCTCACTTCCTGTATCTATTAATGTTTTAAAGTTCTTACCTTCTATGTTGACGATTACCTCTGTCAACCCGGTTTTGGTTTCCATAATTCCTGCGTCGTCTTCCTCCAACAACTCCTTTGACATGTCTGTGATGGTGATATTGCTCTGGTATTTGCATTCTTCTTGGACCCCAGAGTCCTCCGTCGACAATGGCTGGGCCCAATTCCCCATTGACTCTTTTAGTTTCCCGTAGACGTACCCGCCACAGCTTGGTTGTATCCTCCTCTACCTCTTATCGCATCTCCACTTCCTCTGCCGTTATCTCCGCCTCGTTCCTGTTGATTGTGATGAGTGGAGGCCACATTGCTCCGTTGGCAATCTCTCACCTTGTTGAATCTGTAACATACTGTTCAGATAGCAAAATTCTCGTACTCACAATTCGGACATTTCCACATCTCGCCTCTATGGTGACTACTATTACTTTCATGTGCCCCTCTATAAGAGTTTGTTATCCCCCTGGATTGCTGATAATTCCCGTTAGTGTGTGACACTGGCGGGTTCAGACGCCTACCCTTTTCCCATTCCTTTATGTTTTGAAATACATCTAACATGTTTTCTAGTTCGTTGATGTCCGCTACCTCCCTCGTCAGTAATGTAATTTGTACTTCTCTGGGCAGGTGTTTACTAACATGTCTAACAAATGACCGAAACGGCAATGGCGGTTCTAAATACTTTGCCTCATTGAATATTCTCATTACATACATGGTTATGTTGTTGTTTATTCCCCCAAAATTCCCGGGTTCCCATGATTTTACTACGTAATATTTCTTGATCCTCTTCGGACCAATATTTATTCCGGAACGCTGCCTCGAACTTCTCATAGCTACTCCACTCTGTATTATGTACTTTCGCCCATATTTCAGAACTGCCCTTAAAACACTGTAAAAGCTTTAACAATTTTATTTCCCAACTACTGCTATAAACCGGTTAAATTCCCTTACCCTACTCAGAAACTGTATCGGGTGTACTCTCCGGTTGTCACAACTAAATTGATCGAGTTCGATATCATCTTTTGCTTCACGAGTATATAATATTCGCTCCGCAACACTACTTAAATTTTGGCTTACGGCCACATGTAATTCATCTTTAATTTCTACTATATCTTGCTCAATTACTCTTAATTTATTATCATATTTATTTTCATATTGAAGGTTATGTTTATTCATAACCCCCATACTCTCTTGCACAGATTGTTTACACACATTTTCTACTTCCACTATTTTAATTTTTATGTCATCATTATGTTCATTAATCTTATTTATACACTTACTTTCTATCTCTACACACTGTTCTTTAACATGAGTATTAATTCTGTCTGTCATCTGTTCATTTACATCATTTATTTTACTTTCAATATTTTCTGTGATTTCATTAATCTGTTCATTGAACTTATAGTTTACTGATTCTAATATCTGCTCTTTAATACCATCACAACTTGTATTAATTTTATTCACTTGCTTACTAAAATTAATATTTGGTTGTTTTATTTCATCTCTGATCTCATTAAATTTGGCATCAAACTTATTATTCTGTTCATTAAATTTATCATTAAAATTATTATTAATTTCATTCTTTTGTTCATCCAATTTATTTAACAGTAACTGCATCATATTCATCATATCATGATCCTCAGATTTTTTAATCGGGACTGGCGTTGAATGAATTACTTCATCCATTATTTTTGACTCAGTCTCTCTTAAATCGCTAGTTATTTGACTTTCAGTTTGACTATCAGTGAAGCTGACATCTTTGTTACTATTTTCATTAGTATATTAATTTTTTATATTATTTAGTTTTTTACTTATTTATAATACATCTATCATATTATAACATACTCTTATTTCTCTCTGTATTTAATTTTACTTCATATGTAACTCCCACCAACGTCTCTTACATCTGCGAGTAGGCATAGCCTATACGAAATATAATTTGTATAAACTGTCCCTAGTTCGGGGGCCATTGATAACTTTCATAATTATCACCAATTAATAAAAGACATATAACTGTATTCTCAAAATTATTATTAATTCACATAACACTTACCTTTTCTGGGTCCAGGATTCTTTTACACGAACTCACAGTCCTAAAGAGAGGTTAATGGGTTCGTTACATAATAAACACGCTTTTTTGGCTATGTTAATCAGCTCTGTTTATTATTCAATTTCAACATTTAGTTTACTTTTCTTTTAAATTTACTTAGTATTCATTTTCTTCTCAAAACTACTACTGTTTATCTCAATTACTTTTTCTTCAAAATAGAAAACATTTCGGCTACGTTAAATGGCAAACATTCTAATAGTTAGCTTCAAACTTTAACGTAAATAACAAATTAATTTCTAAAAAGACAACCCAGTAATTACTCATACGTACGCATTCATTCATTTATTACCCCATAATTTACTATAAAGAGCTCTTTTACTTAAATTTTCAGGATTGATTGAATGTTATACGGCTACTTGGGTATGGATATTCCTTCCGACCACGTGCCGCACTGATTTCCTTTTTGTTCACGGGTTTGTTCGAATTAAGTCATCACTGAAGATTTACTGTTGTCGCACCATTTTATATCACTTCCTTGTAACTTTAAAACAGATTTTGAAATTTTAATGAATTTTCGTCTCGCGAGCCTTTATGTTGCACCGCGCGGTTCTATGACTGTAGTCAGACAGACACACAACACCAGTGTCTCAAAATAGCCAAAACGCTTTCATCCTGACCAGCTTGTTCTGTGATTCGCTAAAAAGAATCACGTGACACGATAATTAGTTAGAATTCGTATTCCTTCTGTTATACACTTCGGGTTCAAGATTACATACCTTCTCATGTCCTTTTGTCCTCTGAGCACATGTCGCCAAAACAACAGCACACACGCGTGCTCTTACACATTCCTCGGCGCTTAATTGTTCTTGTACCTAGCTCGGCGTGACACCGAGCTAACCACAGAGTGTTAAACAAATCAAACTTTTGTGACAATAAATGTTGCCCAGCCAAGTTGGCCCCAGATTATTACAATTATTATAAAATTAAAAAAATAAACCCTCAGCTTTATTTGCCCCGTTACAATACCCCCCCCCCCAATAAGACGTTTTCTGCCAAAATAGAAAAACTCTCATTGCTAAACCCTAAGAGGATCAGCGAGGATGTGGTACCGACAACCCCCCTTTAATTCTTAACACATCATGGGTAATTTACCCCCCTAGCTCAGCGACTATGGCTGCATCGGCCCGACATTACTGGACTTCTCTGGGCGAGATCCCAACACCGTAAAGTTGGACAGGTACACAACACAGTACCACCCAACCTTGTAACATTCTGAATAAAATCAACAACTAGCCTTATATCATACCAGATCCTCAACCGATATATCTCCCCTTACATACATACTGGGTTGCCTTTAGCAAGTACTGGGTGCGTACACATACTCATTATTACCTTGAACACAACATCTCCACCTTAATTCTTAATCTAAAATTCACATAAATATTTTATTTTTTCTTCTAAACAAAATTCATTCCTATTGCTCAATTTTTATTGGTTTGCTTGACGTTACTGTTTCAAATCAAATTAAATTCTTTAAATTTTGTTAAAATAGTGAAATAAATCTAAGTCCTTCATCAAAGATTCGCTTTTAAAATAATTTACATCATCTCTTTCCATTAATTAATTTAATCATAACTCTCAAAATTCCAAAATCCTTTAAATGAATTTACTTTATTACTTCTCTTAACTAGATGCTAATAATCATAATAAACAAAACAAAATAAACAACTTATTTCTATCATAAATTCCCTTATCACTACATTTGTTTACAAAACATATACAGTAATATGAACAATATAAATCAGTTAATACATTATCAATACACGTAATCAGCAATATATCCTGAACTGTTTTTAACACAACAAACTGTACCTCAAAACAAATAATTTTTTTTTCAATAATTAAATGAATTTAAATTCCAGAAACATATATTCTGATAATTACTAAAAAAAAAAAAAATTATTAAATTAAATCAATTATTAAAAGAACATATACAGTTCACACCAGTCATCAGCTGATGTCTTACTAATAGGTGAATGACCTTTCTATAGGCAACTGCATACAGCTAACACAAATACACAAAATTATATAAGTACAATCATAAATGTTCTTGTAGATTATAATCATTATAATCGACCCTAGCACGTAAAATCGTTTGTTCTCATAAGTGAAATACATCACTAATCATTGAATCATAGTTATAGTTACCGTTACTGAACAGGAACTGGGTCAGCAACCACCAACCCTCTCTTTAGAGTAAGTGAAATTGAATGCCCCGCTGTTTACAGAGGTCGTTACCTTCTCACTGATTGCTCAGCTACTACTCCTACTACATCATTTCTCTTAATTTCCGTCTTTATACACAGTTACAATTAGGTAAACCACCTGCCGGATAAACCGGATCGAGCGTTTGCCTTATGCACATATGCGTTATCTGTGCCCCTGGCTTGTAACGGCCAGCTCCTTTTCCACACACACACACACTATTGTTTCCTGATGGTGGACTGTAGCGTCCATTTGCATCCCCAATAACTGAAGTTTATATATATATATATGGTATAGACGATGCCTATACCGTTCTTGGTTCAGCGTTATAAAAAATTCGGCATTACTAGTGTCCGAGGACACCAGTAATCCTACTAAATATTATTTACACACCCTTAACATGGCACTATCACCCCCTACGATGATAGCCACTGTTCCATTGTTTGGTGATTCCCCTGAATTAACTCCCCAGTTAATTTCTAAATTCACCAATTTTGAAAATAATAACAAGTATGGCTAGGATACAATGTGCCTAACCACACTTGCTACCAATAATCCAAATCCACGGTCAGGGTTCGGTGACTCCGTGACCACCCGAAAGTTGGGGAATCACAAGTAAAATATACAGTATATGGTTGTGACTTCGTTACATTTAAAATTTACAATTTTCATTACATGAAGTTCCTAGTCTTGATTGTGTGTTCTAACACCATACATTTTCTTTTTTAACTTTCCCTACTTTCACTTTCATCAACATAAAATAGTGAGTACAACAAAATATTTACTTGTTCACCTAAACTATGTAACGGGCCTATTTTTGGGGTAATAAAGCAGTTTGTATAATTTTCATAAAATAAATAACATTTTCTTAATATTTGGGACAAAACGTATAAACGACAGGTAAATTTATTGTTAGCGACAGTGGTAGCGGAGGTGGTACGACTGATTGCAAATATTGTATGTAAATATCAAAAGACGCAGACAGCAACAGACTTAATAAGCTGGAATTGTGCCAAGGTCAACCAATGACACACAAGAAACTGTCAACAAGTTATGTAACGAATCATCATACCACCTTACGTCAGAGCGTTACATAACGAAGAATGCAGGGTGTGTCGACGCCAACAGCGTGGTGACACACAGCAAACAAAGGCAGTCGGACATTAATATCTGAACACATCGGACGCAAACAACTGTCGCGTCCGCCGACTGGCCGGCTGTGCGTGATTTTCGTGCCCGCAACACACCAAAAAATGTGAACAATGTATAATTAAACACTTCACGGTTAATACCGGTATTACAGTTTAAATCAAAATGTGAAATCAATAAAATAAACTCAATAGAATCAGTGAAAACCGCTAGCTATGTTGTGCGGGTAACATCGTCCGGACGCAATGAACAGATAAGTAACCAGGACAAAACACCACTTTAAATGAAAATTCACACAGTCAATATTTTAATAAAATTGTTAACATAAAATGAGATCTCTTAAGTAACTTGGTGTGTGTGTGTGTGTGTGCGAGTATGTGAGTGGAATTATGTAGATTAAGAAGGCTGGTTTGTGTGTATAAAAAATTATTTCTATTTAATATCTTGATTCTTTTTTATACTAAAGGTTTTTTTTATATTAAAG
Organism: Magicicada septendecula; assembly: GCA_034769895.1. Taxonomy (NCBI): domain Eukaryota; kingdom Metazoa; phylum Arthropoda; class Insecta; order Hemiptera; family Cicadidae; genus Magicicada; species Magicicada septendecula. The sequence goes on from CM068367.1 coordinate 815,874,090, forward strand.
GTTTATACTATATTTCAATTTTATTTTATGTGAGTTTTTTAGAATGAGAATTGCATAATAGATGAGGGAGGTAAAGACGTAGTGTGTTAATGATCTTTTAAAAGTTAAATGATGTGAATATCCAATTGTTAATAAAACGTAATTATGGGAAACAATATAAAGTTTTCTTTGAACAACCAATTCTGATCTCCTGTTCGCCGAAAAGAACCAAAAAATGATAGGTACAATTTTTGTGTTTTGTTTGCTTGTAAATCATAAAAACAAGATGGCGCCCGATAATTATACAATGTATGTTAGTAAGTTAGTTAGTTTTATGTGACACAAATTAAGTAGCTTCACATTTGGCACCCTAACGTAGGGACCATTTATATAAATACATTTATATAAATATAGGCCTACTTGGGAGAACAGAATGGTTGTTTAAGGTAACTAAAAAAATGTATAAACATAAGTAGTAAGGTTATAATATGATTGATAGATGTGTATTATAAATAAGTAAGAATTAAATAAAAATGATGAATACTAATGAAAATATTAACAGTGAAGTCAGTTTCACTGATAGTCAAACTGACAGTCAAATAAATAGCAATTTAAGCGAGACTGAATCGAGAATAATGGAAGGCGTCACTAGTCAATCGACGCCGACCTCAGTTAAGAAAGAGAATAATAGTGATATGATGAGTATCATGCTCAGTCAATTCGAGAAAATAAATAGTAATTTTGAGAATTTTGAGACCAATTCAATGAAATGAATAATAGTTTTAACGTGAAGTTTGACGTTCAGAACAGCAAATTAGATGGACAGAATGTTAAATTCGATGAGTTAAAAAACCAAATTAACGAAATTAATGAGCATTTAAACCGAACTGATGACATAATAGAAGATACATTTAACAGATTAGAACAGAATGTTGAGAAGTTAGGTGACAATGTTATAAGTATGACAAAAATTAAAAATGACGAAGTAGTGGAAGATAATGATATTAATTACAATTCTGAGAGTATAGTGGGGGTAAAGAATAATGGAGAAACATATAATGAAGTTTTAGAATGTGATTATGAGATGTTAATGTGTGTTAAGGAGTTAGAACGAGAGTGGAAAAATAATATAGTAGTTGAATGTGGGCAGAGGGTAAATTTTCCCATTTATTTTTCTGAACCAAGGTGTTCACAAATGTCGTTTTTGCAGGGCAAGAGACCCTTATTAGTAGATGAATTGAAGTGTATATTGATGTTGTATAATGTTGTACCCTCTGTCTGTAATAATTGTGAGAGTGTGAGGTGGTGTTATGAAGAGAGAGAGTTGTGTAGTGAGAGAGAGATAGAATTATATAAGTTAAAAAGAAATTATGATGAATTGAGAAAAAGATTAGAAGGGGTGAAGATGAACCATATAAAATACTTACCTGTGGAAAGAGAGATAGAGAATTATTTTGATAATATTTTTATAAACAATAATGACTTACCTGACGTAATAATAGAGGAATATAAGAATGATAAAACAACTTACCTGACGTTGACCAATAATACTGATGGAGACTGGACAATAATAACTTATGTTGACAAGGTTTATGAAATATTAATAGGGAATAACCCTATAAATTATAATGGCATAATGGATGAAATAAAGTTGATGGATTATTATAATAATAATAATAACAAATTGTGTGTGGATAACAATGATGCATGTTACAAATATATTAGATATCTATATGACGATGGAGGCTGAGCTAAAATATCAGTGAGTGGACATTGTTAAATATTGTAAATTTTGGTAACGACCTTGCAGATTTGGACATATGAAGTGTGAAACAATTGAACAGTTATTGACGAATACTTTATAAATAATGTAGTGAATTCATTTGTGTGTATTATGAAATGTTAGGTAAATAATGTGTATATGTAGTAGAAAAATGTTGTGATAATAATAATATTATTAATATTTGCAGTCTAAATAAATAATAAAATAATTATGAAGACAATAATTAATGACTTGTAAAATTTTGATAGTAATTGAAATATGTTGTGTTTTAATACTAAATTGAAGTAAATAATTTGAGATGTTTAGATATTGTGATTGAGTGTTATATGTTTGAATTTTATAATGAATTTAAATGGTTTGATGAGATTTTAATTTGATAACAATGAATAAATTAATAAATATTAAATGGTTTATTTTGTGGAATAACATAATGGTTAAAAATATAGATTAATAATAAATTTGAAAATTTTGAGGAATCTAATTGCAGCACAGGATAAATAATGAAATAATGATATATAAAAGAGTTAATGAAAAATTTATAAGTTTATAAGTTTCTAAATAATTATTTAAAAGAGAATTGTTTGTTTAATGTATGCTAATAATCAAGGTTAATGTTAAGATGTGTGTAAATCAAGTTTGTTTATTATGTTATGTTAAGATGTGTGTGTGTGGCAGGGAGGTTATCCAGGGGGGTAACGAATTAGAAATTTGTTATATTTTAATAATGATGAATCGCTACTAAATAATTTTGTTTTTGATTTGCAAAATAAATGCACTAGATACTTCCTATATTGTTTTTATTATGTCTTATTGTGTTAATTGCATGTAGTAGGTTAGGAATAAGGATTATAAAAAATACGATAATATGTTTTTAATGTGCTTATAGATTTTAAAATAAAATGAAATAAAGTTGTGATAGTTTAAAATTTTCAATGGGTTGCAAAAGATAGAAGTTGGGTGATGAATATTTGTGGGACATATAGATCTGTCCAAATTTAAGTCAAAGTTAAAGAAATAGTAGAGATGAAAATAATGTAATGTTGTTTTGAGTTAATGTATGTTATAGAATTTTGAGAAGTATTGATGTTGACACAGTAGTAATGGAGAATAATTGTAGAGTTTTGATTGATATATTGTTGTTTATAATTGATGTTGTTATTTTGTTGTAGTTGTAGTAAGGTAATGAGATTGAGATTTTGGGGATGGCAATTTTGTAGTAGGGGTAGTGTAATGTGGGAGTCCACAACATAATGATAAGTTGGGACGGGATTAGGTACCGATTTAGTAGGGAAGGGGTTGCCTTAGGTAGAATCCAGGAACCAAATAAGGGAATTGAGTTTTTTTTGGGGGGGAACACATATCCTATGTACAAAGGGTTAGAGAGTATTTTTTTTTATATATAGAGAGAAGGTGGCGAATTGAGTTAAAGTAGTAAGTAGTTAGAGGTAGAGAAGGGTTAGTAGATTTTTGATAGAGAGGGGTGTCATACTAGTTAAAGATTTTGTAAGGGAGCGTTTGAGTAATAAAAGGGGTAAGATTATGAGTAAATGCCAAGTTGATAAAGTGAATTATAATGAATAACTGAGAATCACCCAAATGAATGAAATGGAATAATAATTGCAATGTTATGGGAAAAAAAAAAAAATTTGGGAAACGAATTAATAAAAGTTAAATTGAGATTAAAAGGTAATTTTCTGATTTTATATGCAAACTTAATGATGTAAAGTGTGTAACATTTTAAATACAAATTGTTTATTTTAAGATAATAATAATGATGTGAATTATGAATGTACTATGTTTTCTTATGTTATGTTATGTTGTTAGGTATTCTGATATGTTAGGGAAAAAAAAAAAAAAAATTGCTTCTTAGCGCAAACCAGCACCGCTAGGGGGAAACAGATCAGTTGGGGCTATGGTGTTTGTATAAGTCCACTATTTGATATTTGATTTGTTGTTTCAGTGTTTGGTGATGCTGTGGCGGCGGACCTGAGCTGGCCAGCGCGTCAGAGCAGGGGCGTTAAGTATCTGTCTGACTCTACGGTGTTGGGATCTCGAGAGAGAAGTCCAGTATTGTCATTCAGGTGCGGTCACAGTCACCAGACCAAGGGTGAGTTGATTATTTTTTTTTTTGTAAACCATACAGGGGGTTGTGGCGACATATCCTGGCTGATCCCTTTAGCAAGTATGAATGTGTCAATGAGATTTTTTATGCTTCGGCATAAAATATCTCATTGAGGGGGTATTGTAACGGGCCTATTTTTGGGGTAATAAAGCAGTTTGTATAATTTTCATAAAATAAATAACATTTTCTTAATATTTGGGACAAAACGTATAAACGACAGGTAAATTTATTGTTAGCGACAGTGGTAGCGGAGGTGGTACGACTGATTACAAATATTGTATGTAAATATCAAAAGACGCAGACAGCAACAGACTTAATAAGCTGGAATTGTGCCAAGGTCAACCAATGACACACAAAAAACTGTCAACAAGTTATGTAACGAATCATCATACCACCTTACGTCAGAGCGTTACATAACGAAGAATGCAGGGTGTGTCGACGCCAACAGCGTGGTGACACACCGCAAACAAAGGCAGTCGGACATTAATATCTGAACACATCGGACGCAAACAACTGTCGCGTCCGCCGACTGGCCGGCTGTGCGTGATTTTCGCGCCCGCAACACACCAAAAAATGTGAACAATGTATAATTAAACACTTCACGGTTAATACCGGTATTACAGTTTAAATCAAAATGTGAAATCAATAAAATAAACTCAATAGAATCAGTGAAAACCGCTAGCTATGTTGTACGGGTAACATCGTCCGGACGCAATGAACAGATAAGTAAACAGGATAAAACACCACTCTAAATGAAAATTTAAACATTCAATTTTTTAATAGAAGGAAATAAAATAAAAATCTAATATGAGATCTCACGGGTTGTAAATTAATTGTGTGTGTGTGTGTGTGTGTGTGTGTGTGTGTGTGTGTGTGTGTGTGTGTGTGTGTGTGTGTGTGTGTGTGTGTGTGTGTGTGTGTGAAACTAGGTAACAAAGAAGGCTGATTTGTGTTGATATGTGTTAGTGTAATTCATGCTTAATTTTATAGAGGGTTATTTACAATTTATATACTATGTTTCAATTCCCATTATATGCTAAATAACTTTCGTTAATCTGAATTTATAGTACAGAAAGGATGTCAGGAGATAGTGTGTTAGTAATCAAAGTTCTAAACAAAATTGTCAATAAAACTCGATTAATGGGAAACAGAATAAAGTTTTCTTTATTTTGAACAACCATTCTGATATCCTATGTTCGCCGAAAAGAACCCAAAAAATGGTAAGTACATATATTTCATACGTACTTGGTAACAAGATGGCGCCCGACCAAATTAGACAGTAAAACTGAATAAATTTAAAGTCAATGATATTTTATTTATTTTATTAAATTATCAATTTATTGAAAAATCTCAACTAATCTATTCCTACTTACACAATCTAGCACCAACTAACGATTAAATCTTTAATTACAATTTAATTTACAATTTAATAAAAGAATTTACTCTCCCTCCTTCCATTAAAATAAACATTTAATTTGCATCTGAATTAAAATTACAAACATTTCAATTTTAGGTTTAATTTCAAATTCTATTCACTCTTTATCTTGTTACATTTTATTATTACATTTTATTATTACATTTCAATTATGAATTTCTATTAATCATTTTCATCATTAATTGGTTTGGGTGATCTCAGTTATCCACAATGATCTAATTTATCGAATGGGCATTAAAATATAATCTTACACCCTTCTTCCTTCTAACAGTCACTAACTGATTTACATAGGGTGACACCAATCTCTCAAAAATATTTACCTCCACTAATTCTCTAACTTCACTTAAATCATTCTCCTCTTATAATAAAATACCTGATACCCTCTTTGTACTTAGGATGTGTGTTCCCTCCCTTATACTCATTCCCTTATTAGTTCCTGGCCTCTCCCAGGTAACTCCGCCAAACCCCATTTAAAACTATTCACCTCCTGCCACAACGTCTTGCGTTGAGGACTCCTTACCACACCACCCTCTTTACAAAATTTCACCACCATCTATTTATTCCCCAATTACATCACTCTCACTACTCTACATACAATCACTCTCACCACTGTGTCCCTATTACTACCCCGTTTCTGTATTACGTTTATTCCAGAAATTCTTATTCTGTCTAACACCCATTTAAAATTAACTTTGACTGACTCAAATGCCTTATTGAAAGAATTATTATCACCCAAACTATATCTTTTACAACATTTTACATTAATAAGTTAACCATTGAAAACTACACTAGAAAATTCATAACTGCCTCAAATTAATTTTATCATTTAATTCAAACCTTTGAAACTCATTTAAAATTTATTATTCAAACATTAAATATTTTACTTTATTTAAATTGCATTATTGGTAAGTTCGTGACCGCCCAAAAATGGGTTTTATCGAGATGGGGTAGGAGACGGCCAGACACCAGACGTGAATTCACGTCCCCCTAATCTAACGCTAAATTACATTACCTTGCTTTTATTCTTCTCAACTACATTAATTATAATTTAAAAGAACTTACTCTCTCTTTCTCATTCATCCAAGCATGCTGTCTAGCCACCTCCAATCCCATCTCCGTAAAACATATTTTTGTAAAAATACTGAAAATTTTATCATTTGCTAAATTTTATTTTGCAAATGACACTGGTAAATAATACTTGAAACATTGCCTAACTTTATTTTTGTTTTAATGCACTCTCTTAGGCAATGTTGGTACATGGTGTTGTGCTTATTTATGCATCTTGAGTATAATTTAGTGTCTCCACATACCTTAGGGGTCCCCCTCCCCGTTCAATAATATAGTTGAATTTCTAATTGATACCAATTTTGTGAAGTCGGACCATCGTCGCTTTCACCACCCGAAGGAAGTTCCGCCAACCATGGTCCGCCTCTAAAGTGACAAAACCCACGGTTGGGATTGGTAAGTTCGTGACCGCCCAAAAATGGGGGAAGAGTCCCTTCTGAAAACAAACAAAACATACTAAAATTCAAATTCTTATTTTGACCAATATAATTTCAAATTTGTTGCGTTCTGTGTACCCACTATCTCCTGTGTTGCTTGGTTGCGTAATACATAAGCATTATTCATTTTTACCTCTATTATTTCATAAGGTCCTTTGTATAAAAGGAAAAACTTCTTTATTTCTTTCTCTTGTGCGCTAGACAAATCATGTCTCCTTACCAACACTAATTGTTCTACCTCGTATTTAGTCCACTTACCGTTTTCATCGTGTCTCCGCTTTCTCCTCTCCCCTTTGGTGAGTAGACTCTCATTCGCTAGCTGGCTTTTACATTTCTGTCGATGATCTGTTCCTCTGGTGGATATTCGAAAAGTTGTTCTAATATTCTAGGTGGCCTGGTTCCCTTTATTAGTTCATATGGCGTAAACCCTGTAGATTCGTGGGTAGTACTGTTTAACCATTCTTCTACCTTCTTCATGTACAATGGCCATTCAGTTTGTTTGGTGTGACAATACGCCCGAAATATCCTCCCGATTTCTTATCACCCTCTCTGCCTGATTAGACTGTGGATGGTATACTGCCGTATGCTTGGGTATGATGCCTTCCCAGCCAAGAGTCTGTCTCCATCTACCGCTGATGAATTAGGGTCCGTGATCAGATAAAATTATCTTCGGCTTACCTACGTTTATCATGTAATCCTTGGTGACCTTTTCACTCAGCACCCGGCTCGTAGCTCTCTTCACGCTGTACAACCTAACAAACTTAGAAAAAGTGTCCAAAACAACAAAAACACACTAACTCCACCTCTACCTTTGCGCAATGGCCCATATAAATCTACAGCCACTAAGTCAAACGGTCTTTCCACTCTAACATAATTCAACTCCCCTTCTACCCTATAATTCACTACTTTCGACCTCTGACACAAATCGCATACCCTTAACAATCTTCTAACTCGCCTCTCCATATTCTTAAAAACACAAGATTCTTTTAACACATTCGTACACTTTTTCGCCCCAAAATGCCCATATCTTATACGACAATCCCAAATAATTTTATCTATCAACTCTTCAGGTATAACCAACCTCCAATCACATTCACCCCCCTCTACTTTCTTGAACAGAATTCCCTGATATATTTGGAAATGTGTATTATATTCAGACCCATCTATATCTGCTTCGAGACTAGCGATTATTTTACCCAATTTATTTTATAATGTTTTTAGGTTTTTAATCTCTCTTAATTCCTCACCAAAAATTCTATCTTCCCTTTTTAACCGAAAAATCCCTATTTCTTTAAGATCCCTCCCGGTTTTATTTTCTATGACATCTACCCTGGATAGAGTGTCTGGTACTTTGTTATCTGTCCCCTTAATATACTCCCATGAAAAATTATATTCCTGTAATGTCAATACCCACCTGGTGAGCCGGCTGTGGGTTAATCGGCACGTGTTCAGGAATGACAACACCTTATGATCGGTTCTGATGATTGTCCGGTTGCCCAAGATGTAAGTCCGGAACTTTCCTACGGCGAACACGATGCTTAGCAGTTCTTTTTCCGTAGTTGTGTAATTACGTTTGGCCGCCAAGAGGGGCCTGCTGGCAAAGGCTATCGTCTGATGTTCTTTTTCACCATCTTCCTGATATAACTCCGCTCCCAGGGCGACGTTAGTGGTGTCAGTCTGCAAATAGAAAGTTTTCAAAAAATCAGGGTGATTCATCATTACCATATTCGAAAATTTTTTCTTTATCTCCTCGAATGTCTCCCTTTCCTTCTCTCCCCAATTCCACTGTTTATTATTCTGTAGAACGGCGCTCAATCTTGCTGTTGTCTGCACGTAGTTCTTCTGAAATTTTCTATAAAATTTGCAAAGTCCCAAAAAACTTTGTAGCTGCTTAATATTTTTTGGTTCGGGAAAGCGCATAATAGCTTTTACTTTCTCAGGGTTAGCTAGAATTCCCTCTGGAATAATAATGAAACCTAAAAAGTGTATTTTGGTTTGTAGAAACTTGGATTTATCCCAATTAACCGTTAGACCCCCTTGTTGTAATTTATCTAGTACATATTCAAGATGTTCTAAATGTTCTGAAAATGTTCGTGATGCTATTAATATGTCATCAACATATACAGTTAAAAAATCTAAGTCCTTGGGCTGCAATATCATATCTAGACATTTTACAAAACGTGCTACACTAGTATTAAGTCCAAATGGCAAGCGTTTGAACTGATAATTCTTACCATTGAAGAGAAATGCAGTATATCTCCGGCTCTCTGCTGCTAGTGGAATTTGCCAGTATCCTGCGGTCAAATCTAAAGATGTCATGTACTTGACTCCGCTGAATTTCTGAAAAATTTCATTTATGGGTTCCGTTGACTCCCGGTCAGGTATTATAATTTGGTTAATTTTTCTAGCATCTAAACACAATCTTACCTTTCCATCCTTCTTGATTACCACTACTAATGGGTTCGAGTATGGCGATATCGATCTCTCAATAATGTTTCCCTCCATCATTCTGTCCAACTCTTCTTGCACGGCTCTCCCCTTCGAAAACGGCACTGGATAACTCCTCTGCATATAGGGTGAGTGTTCTCGAACCTTCAACTCGCATACATAGTTCCTGGCTTTTCCAGGCAACTCCGCAAACACTTCTCTAAAACGTTCCACAACTGCCCACAACGCCTGTCGCTGGGGATTCCCTACAACTCCACCCTCATTAAAAAATTTATCTGCCCTGTTTTCCCATACTCTCATCACTTGCATACATCTCTCTCTCCTCATTCTCCACAATCTCACTCTCTCGACATATATTCACTCTTGTTTCTATGTCTCCATCGCCTACTCGTTTATATATTATTTTTATCCCCGTAACTTTAATCTCATCTGTCACCCTCTTTAAATTAACCCTGACTGCTTCACTCCCATTACTAAATTCTACTATTCTTTTATTAAAATCTATTACTGCTTTATTTCTCTCCAAAAAATCATTTCCCAATATTACATCTAAACTCAGTCCCTTAACCACTAGAAAAGTATTTTCAAATTCAGTTTCATTCATACATATATTCAATTGTACTTGTCTAGTAACCCTTTTATTCTGTACTCCAGTTACCCCCACTACTGTTACTCCCACAACTGGTAATGATGGAATATGTTTATTTCTTTTTGTAATTCTCCCATTACGTTTTCTGAAACTACTGATATCTCACTTCCTGTATCTATTAATGTTTTAAAGTTCTTACCTTCTATGTTGATGATTACCTCTGTCAACCCGGTTTTGGTTTCCATAATTCCTGTGTTGTCTTCCTCCAACAACTCCTTTGACATGTCTGTGATAATGATGTTGCTCTGGTATTTGCATTCTTCTTGGACCCCAGAGTCCTCCGTCGACAATGGCTGGGCCCAGTTCCCCATTGTCTCTTCTAGTTTCCCGTAGACGTACCCGCCACAGCTTGGTTGTATCCTCCTCTACCTCTCATCGCGTCTCCACCTCCTCTGCCGTTATCTCTGCCTCATTGTTGTTGATTGTGATGAGTGGAGGCCATGTTGCTCCGTTGGCAATCTCTCACCTTGTTGCATCTGTAACATACTGTTCGGATAGCAAAATTCTCGTACTCACAATTCTGACATTTCCGCATCTCGCCTCTATGGTGACTACTATTACTTCCATGCGCCCCTCTATAAGAGTTTGGTATCCCCCTGGATTGTTGATAATTCCCATTAGTGTGTGACGCTGGCGGGTTCAGACGCCTACCCATTTCCCATTCCTTTATGTTTTGAAATACATCTAACATGTTTTCTAGTTCGTTGATGTCCGCTACCTCCCTCGTCGTTAGTGTAATTTGTACTTCTCTGGGCAGGTGTTTACTAACATGTCTAACAAATGACCGAAACGGCAATGGCAGTTCTAAATACTTTTCCTCATTGAATATTCTCATTACATACATGGTTATGTTGTTGTTTATTCCCCCAAAATTCCCGGTTCCCATGATTTTACTACATAATATTTCTTGATCCTCTTCGGACCAATATTTATTCCGGAACGCTGCCTCGAACTTCTCATAGCTACTCCACTCTGTATTATGTACTTCCGCCCATATTTCAGAACTGCCCTTAAAACACTATAAAATCTTTAACAATTTTATTTCCCAACTACTGCTATTAAACCGGTTAAATTCCCTTACCCTACTCAGAAACTGTATCGGGTGTACTCTCCGGTTGTCACAACTCAATTTTTTCGAGTTCAATATCTTTTGCTTCGCGAGTATACAATATTCGCTCCGCAACACTACTTAAATTTTGGCTTATGGCCATATGTAATTCATCTTTAATTTCTACTATGTCTTGCTTAATTACTCTTAATTTATTATCATATTTATTTTCATATTGAAGGTTATAAACATTTTTGTTTGTTAACGGTCCAAGTCACGTATTTTAATTTCTTATTTTCTTACCTTTGTTAGGTCCGTCTTGTGACTTTTATCTTTAGAATAATATTAGCGTGACGCGTTTCAGGTCATCTGACCCATCCTCAGACACTTGCTCGAAAAGAGGTCGTCATATATTAAAATCCAATAAAAATAAAAATACACATATGTAAACTCATTGTCAATAATTAATGTTCAAAAACATGAATATCACTGTTGTCGTGGTGCACCACGCGATTACCGATCGATACTGAGTAGTGTAACTTTTCAACCTTTTGTTTTTGCGAGCGCTAGTATTGCTGTATCATATAGCGGGTTGCTCTTGAAATTCAATTTATCATTCAGTATGTTTTTCTTATATACAGGGTTGTTATGACCCCTGTATATTTCAAATTCTTCAAGTGCATTCATCCTGAGTCCTTTGTCACAAAAATGTAGGGGTATGAAGTTTGTGTCAAAACTTCTATATGAGTGATTATTATCTATCAAATGTCGAGCATAATTGGATTTAATATTATCTAGGGAGCCGATATTTTTACTAATTGATTTGTGAGGGGTATGTTCTTTAAATCTTTTTATAAATGGGCGCCCCGTTTGACCCACATAGTAACAATCACAATCGTCACATGTTAATTTATATATACCTGTTCTTGTCTTAATCGCGAAAATCACGTGGTGCACCACGACAACAGTGATATTCATGTTTTTGAACATTAATTATTGACAGTGAGTTTATATATGTGTTTTTATTTTAATTGGATTTTAATATATGACGACCTCTTTTTGAGCAAGTGTCTGAGGATGGGTCAGATGACCTGAAACGCGTCACGTTAATATTATTCTAAAGATAAAAGTCACAAGACGGACCTAACAAAGGTAAGAAAATAAGAAATTGAAGGTTATGTTTATTCATAACCCCCATACTCTCTTGCACAGATTGTTTACACACATTTTCTACCTCCACTATTTTAATTTTTATGTCATCATTATGTTCATTAATCTTATTTATACACTTACTTTCTATCTCTACACACTGTTCTTTAACTTGAGTTTTAATTCTGTCTGTCATCTGTTCATTTATGTCATTTATTTTACTTTCAATATTTTCTGTGATTTCATTAATCTGTTCAACTTATCTGTTCTGTTAAACTTATTATAGTTTACTGATTCTAATATCTGCTCTTTAATACCATCACAACGTGTATTAATTTTATTCACTTGCTTACTAAAATTAATATTTGGTTGTTTTATTTCATCTCTGATCTCATTAAATTTGGCATCAAACTTATTATTCTGTTCATTAAATTTATCATTAAAATTATTATTAATTTCATTCTTTTGTTCATCTAATTTATTTAACAGTAACTGCATCATATTCATCATATCATGATCCTCAGATTTTTTAATCGGGACTGGCGTTGAATGAATTACTTCATCCATTATTTTTGACTCAGTCTCTCTTAAATCGCTAGTTATTTGACTTTCAGTTTGACTATCAGTGAAGCTGACGTCTTTGTTACTATTTTCATTACTATATTAATTTTTTATATTATTTAGTTTTTTACTTATTTATAATACATCTATCATATTATAACATACTCTTATTTCTCTCTGTATTTAATTTTACTTCATATGTAACTCCCACCAACGTCTCTTGCATCTGCGAGTAGGCATAGCCTATACGAAATATAATTTGTATAAACTGTCCCTAGTTCGGGGGCCATTGATAACTTTCATAATTATCACCAATTAATAAAAGACATATAACTGTATTCTCAACATTATTATTAATTCACATAACACTTACCTTTTCTGGGTCCAGGATTCTTTTACACGAACTCACAGTCCTAAAGAGAGGTTAATGGGTTCGTTACATAATAAACACGCTTTTTTGGCGATGTTAATCAGCTCTGTTTATTATTCAATTTCAACATTTAGTTTACTTTTCTTTTAAATTTACTTAGTATTCATTTTCTTCTCAAAACTACTACTGTTTATCTCAATTACTTTTTCCTCAAAATACAAAACATTTCGGCTACGTTTACATGGCAAACATTCTAATAGCTAGCTTCAAACTTTAACATAAATAACTAATTAAATTAACTAATTAATTTCCAAAAAGACAACCCAGTAATTGCTCATACGTACGCATTCATTCATTTATTACCCCATAATTTACTATAAAGAGCTCTTTTACTTAAATTTTCAGGATTGATTGAATGTTATACAGTTACTTGGGTATGGATATTCCTTCCGACCACGTGTCGCACTGATTTCCTTTTTGTTCATGGGTTTGTTCGAATTAAGTCATCACTGAAGATTTACTGTTGTCACACCATTTTATATCACTTCCTTGTAACTTTAAAATAGATTTTGAAATTTTAATGAATTTTCAGCTCGCGAGCCTTTATGTTGCACCGCGCGGTTCTATGACTGTAGTCAGACAGACGCACAACACCAGCATCCCAAAATGGCCAAAACACTTTCATCCTGACCAGCTTGTTCTGTGATTCGCTAAAAAGAATCACGTGACACGATAATTAGTTAGAATTCGTATTCCCTCCGTTATACACTTCGGGTTCAAGATTACATACCTTCTCATGTCCTTTTGTCCTCTGAGCACATGTCGCCAAAACAACAGCACACGTGCGCGCTCTTACACATTCCTCGACGCTTAATTGTTCTCGTACCTAGCTCGGTGTGACACCGAGCTAACCACAGGGTGTTAAACAAATCAAACTTTTGTGACAATAAATGCTGCCGAGCCAAGTTGGCCCCAGATTATTACAATTATTATAAAATTAAAAAAAAACAAATGCTCAGCTTTATTTGCCCCGTTACAAAGTGACTTTCTCTATTGTCTTATTTTCCATGTGTTTTTCTGTCTTTATCATTGGTACAGTCTGTTCAGAAATTTATTTTGGTTGTGTCTTCATGAACTGCTCGACTTCATTTTTAATTTGATCTCTTATGTTTGGAAGTGAGTCTTCTACTGCAAATATTTTTTCTGACATTGTTCTACATTAATTTGATACAGATTATTTGACTGTAGGCAATCTTACCTCTTGGCCATTCAGATCACTACGTAATTCCACCAAGTCACCACGTAGGAAACCCAACTCTGCGGTAGTGTGTTTTCCCAACTTTTTTTGCATATCTTCAAAAAGACCTTCCATTTTATCTACTTGTTGTTCTTCAGATTCCAAAATTAGTGCTTTCTGCCATACTAGAGTTTTTTTCTATTTCCTACCTGCATTTTTCATTCTGTCGTTTTCTGCTTCTTCCACCTCCTGTAGGTGTCTTTTCTCTGCTTCTTCTGCATTCTGTCACTGTTGTTCCTCTGTCTGCAACAGCAGCACCTGGGAATTTTCCATCATCTGACTGCCATCCATTGTTTACCAATTAATTATGAATTACACTAGTCTTGTACAAACTACCCACTGTTAACGGTTCTGTTGCACTTCTGACCCACAGTTGCGATGGTCTACTGATCGTATTATGGTACAGTGGAAAACAAAATACAAGACACCAATTAAGTCACTAATCACCAGCTTGAACTATTACAATTAAACAGGTTGTAATCAACAAGATAGTCTCTTACAACAAAATCAAATAAAAAATTGTTCACACGCAATAAAAATGTCAACTAATAATAGAGTCCCATACAATTATAAAACACATAACACTTTGCCACAGTACTTCGAACCACACTGGAATAAATCGCCATTTATACTCAACTGAGTACTGCCAACATAAGACTGACTCTAAGCGGCAGCTGTCGTTGTTTAAATAGCTAGCACAAGTGTTCCAGAATAATCCATAATACGCGTCAACACACACTAGAATGTAATTGATTGCGGCCTTGAACACAGTGCACCGACCAGTATGGTCTGGAATATTCTTGTTGAAATACGTTAACAATCACGTACTCACACAACAGACAGCTGGTTCTGCTGGGATAGCTGAGAAACATGTAGAATGTTCTGTAATGTTGTAACACTACCCTCTCCTTAAGCCTCTTCATCCCGAACTGGCAAAGCATCTCTGAAGTAATACTTGGCCAGGCGATCTACATAGCTGGTCGACTTGCGAAAGATAATTCTCTGGCTCTTTGAATTCAGTCTCATGTGATCCGAACATCAAGTTCCCAGGAATATGAGTCTTCTGCTCAACCACTTGTTTTGCTAGAATGACTCCCGTTGCGTCATGTACTGATGAGCTATATGCCATTAGCTGGTCCAAGTCTGATTGGTTCTTGTCAACAACTTCTTGCGTAACTTCATCTTCAGCAACTTTTCCCCCGGGTGCTTCTATTAACTCAGGAACAAGCAAGGGTCTTTTCTCGACACCCATAGTTGGTTTTCCATTCACTTCTTTTGTCGTGTTGCACATTGATATTTCTTCTGCTTGTTCTTCTTCCATTTCCACTTGACCACATCTGTTCACTTCTTCTTCACCCAATGCCACTTGCTTGATGGTTGACAGACCCTGTCATTTCAGCCCTGCAAAGCTTTATCTTCTCTTGGCGTGCCCTCAGGATATTCTCTCTTAAGTCCACAATGAATCCGTAGGCATTCATAATGTCCATGCCAATAATCACTTTATCAACAATGTCTGCAATGAGCATTTGGTGGCTAAACTCGAGAAGACCCAGGCGTACTCGTACATCTACCTTTCCTATCATTTAGATGGGGCTTCCAGTCACTGTCTGTATTGTACAAGAGCTAATTAGAGGCTGGCAGGTGCTGACTAAGTCGGGGTGCACAATGGACACTGTTGCACCCGTGTCAACTATAAATGATGTTGCTTTATCTTCCGCAAATTAATTAATTATCAGGTTTCCACTGGTCTTATGTAACGTGGAAACTGTGTGCTGTTCTGGGGCTTTATCCAATTGGTGCGATCACTCTCTTCTTTCGGTATTTTCTTCTCCCAACAGTCTACCTGTAGATGACCATGTTTACCACAGTTATAACACTTTGGTCTTCTGTCTTTTTCCCATCATTCAAATTGTTGCGGCACTCTTGAACTTCTGAATTGTTTGTCCGACAAGATTGTTTTTCTGCACCCATCGTAACGGCAATGTGATACTGGGATCTTCTGACTACTATGTGATGGCATAAACCCATTAATGTAGCGGGACACTGACTTGGCAGCTGCAAACTCTAGGACGTGAACAAGAGGTTCTTAGCTATTTCAGTGTCTTAGCATTCTTAACACTTGCTGAAGTTCACAATCTCCGATGCCATCAATAAATGTCTGCACCGCAAACCTCATTTTAAAATATTCTGGTGCTTCAGGATAGGCCAATCTAATCAGTCTGTCGATATTTGCCTCAAACTCTTGAAGACTCTCCCCGGAACGTTGTCGTCTTGTTTTTAACTGAGCGTAGTACACATCTCGCAAATGTTTATCACCGTACCATAATTCTAGAGCTTTAATCAATTCGTCATAAACGTTTTAGCTGTCAGGTGGCACTTTCTGTAGTAGCTCTGCGGCATGTCCTTTTAAAGCGAGAATGAGTGAAACTGCCTTGTCTTTCGCTGTTCAATTATTTGCACATGTAGGAGCTTCAAATTGGCATAGATGCATCGGCCAGTGACTGCTTCCATCAAAGGTTAGAGCCTTGACATGAACTGTCCCTACTGCAGGCAAAGTTGATAACTTTCATAATTATCACCAATTAATAAAAGACATATAACTGTATTCTCAACATTATTATTAATTCACATAACACTTACCTTTTCTGGGTCCAGGATTCTTTTACACGAACTCACAGTCCTAAAGAGAGGTTAATGGGTTCGTTATGTAATAAACACACTTTTTTGGCTATGGTAATCAGCTCTGTTTATTATTCAGTTTCAACGTTTAGTTTAGTTTTTTTTTAAATTTACTTAGTATTCATTTTCTTCTCAAAACTACTACTGTTTATCTCAATTACTTTTTCTTCAAAATACAAAACATTTCGGCTATGTTTACATGGCAAACATTCTAATAGCTAGCTTCAAACTTTAACGTAAATAACTAATTAAATTAACTAATTAATTTCCAAAAAGACAACCCAGTAATTGCTCATACGTACGCATTCATTCATTTATTACCCCATAATTTACTATGAAGAGCTCTTTTACTTAAATTTTCAAGATTGATTGAATGTTATACAGTTACTTGGGTATGGATATTCATTCCGACCACGTGCCGCACTGATTTCCTTTTTGTTCACGGGTTTGTTCGAATTAAGTCATCACTGAAGATTTACTGTTGTCGCACCATTTTATATCACTTCCTTGTAACTTTAAAACAGATTTTGAAATTCTAATGAATTTTTGGCTCGCGAGCCTTTATGTCGAACCGCACGGTTCTATGACTGTAGTCAGACAGACGCACAACACCAGCGTCCCAAAATGGCCAAAATGCTTTCATCCTGACCAGCTTGTTCTGTGATTCACTAAAAAGAATCATGTGACACGATAATTAGTTAGAATTCGTATTCCTTCCGTTATACACTTCGGGTTCAAGATTACATACCTTCTCATGTCCTTTTGTCCTCTGAGCACATGTCGCCAAAACAACAGCATACACGCGCGCTCTTACACATTCCTTGACGCCTAGTTGTTCTCGTACCTAGCTCGGTGTGACACCGAGCTAACCACAGGGTGTTAAACAAATCAAACTTTTGTGACAATAAATGCTGCCCAGCCAAGTTGGCCCCAGATTATTACAATTATTATAAAATTAAAAAAATAAACCCTCAGCTTTATTTGCCCCGTTACAATACCCCCCCCCAATGAGAGGTTTTCTGCTGAAACAGGAAAACTCTCATTGCTAAGTACTTTAGCAACCTTTAGCAAGTACTGGGTGCGTACATATACTCATTATTACCTTGAACACAACATCTCCACCTTAATTCTTAATCTAATATTCACATAAATATTTTATTTTTTCTTCTAAACAAAATTCATTCCTATTGCTCAATTTTTATTGGTTTGCTTGACGTTACTGTTTCAAATCAAATTAAATTCTTTAAATTTTGTTAAAATAGTGAAATAAATGTAAGTCCTTCATCAAAGATTCCCTTTCAAAATAATTTACATCATCTCTTTCCATTAATTAATTTAATCATAACTCTCAAAATTCCAAAATCCTTTAAATAAATTTACTTTTTTACTTCTCTTAACAGGATGCTAATAATCATAATAAACAAAACAAAATAAACAACTTATTTCTATCATAAATTCCCTTATCACTACATTTGTTTAGAAAACATATACAGTAATATGAACAATATAAATAAGTTAAAACACAACAAACTGTACCTCTAAACAAATAATTTTTTTTTCAATAATTAAATGAATTTAAATTCCAGAAACATATATTCTGATAATTACTAAAAAAAAAACAAATTATTAAAAGAACATATACAGTTCACACCAGTCATCAGCTGATGTCTTACTAATAGGTGAATGACCTTTCTATAGGCACACTGCATACAACTAACACAAATACACAAAATTGTATAAGTACAATCATAAATGTTCTTGTAGATTATAATCATTATAATCGACCCTAGCACGTAAAATCGTTTGTTTTCATCAGTGAAATACATCACTAATCATCAAATCATAGTTATAGTAACCGTTACTGAACAGGAACTGGGTCAGCAACCACCAACCCTCTCTTTAGAGTAAGTGAAATTGAATGTCCCGCTGTTTACAGAGGTCGTTACCTTCTCACTGATTGCTCAGCTACTACTCCTACTACATCATTTCTCTTTATTCCCCCCTTTATACCCAGTTACAATTAGGTAAACCACCCGCCGGATAAACCGGATCGAGCGTTTGCCTTATGCACAGATGCGTTATCTGTGCCCCTGGCTTGTAACGGCCAGCTCCTTTTCCACACACACTATTGTTTCCTGATGGTGGACTGTAGCGTCCATTTGCATCCCCAAGAACTGAAGTTTATATATATATATATATATATATATTATAACTCTACTTAATGCATGTTGTTGTGTTGTGTGAATGTATGAGCACCTACCTGCTGTCCGATCTTGCGGTTTTCTTCCGACTAGGGCGTGTGGATTTTGGATTTGATTTCGCAAGTATGTAAACTCAAATATATGACAACAGCACACTAAATAAGTTATTTTAAATGTGAAGAGTTTTGTGAGGTTGGTAGGCTCCGTAGTACAGCAATAAAAAAATACAATATGGGATAATAAAACGGTGTTTATTACTCCAATGACACACAAGAATGAAATGTTTATATGATCAAATATTCTTATAAACTAAACAATAAATAGATCTTGAATAATGTTTTCTTAATGGTTGATAATTTTCAGATGTTGAGCTCTTTATTTTAAAAGAGTTTATTTTAACTGAGAATCTAATTAATTAATTTACTTTAATTTAATTTAATTTCAATGTCTTTAAAATTTGATTCAAATGAAATAAAAACTCTAAAGTTAATTGAATATACTCCAAAATAAACTAGGCGTGACAATCTAGTTCACGTCCCTTTATTTACTAGTGACTTGACTCTCGTATACTGCAGTATGAGCAAATTATTTAATTCTTTGTTAAGATTTGTATAGCGCTTTCTGTTTTATCTACTTTTAATTCTTAACTAATGCTTATTAATTACTGATACTGGCTATACAGATTATCACACATGAATAATTCTTATTTAACTAGAGTCTTTGATTTGTGGCACCTGAATGATTTATATTACAATGATTTTAATTAAAAAAGATAGAAAATTTAATGGTTGAAAAATAGATAACTTGATTTTGACTTTCCTGATTCTGATGTGGATCGTAGAGATGCTCCGGATGTCCCTCGCTGTCCTTGTCCAATCGGCTAGAGATAGTGATCTACTTGAGCGTCCTGGGTTTCGGCGTTGAGCTCGGAAATCAGCAACACTCTCCTCTCCTGCTATTTGTTGAAGTTTTTACGTCTGCGGCTTTCTGCGAGAACTGCTTCACGTCCCTCGTCGATTCACATTCCACGTCAGTGTGTGTGTGTGTGTCTTTTCGAGTTGTAGTTCTGCTCGTCAGCTGATTCACAATGGTTTAGATGGCCTCTCTGTCGTATTCTTGAAGTAATGTCTTGTAGTCTTGTAGATCTCTTGCGTGCTTATGACCACAGCTTGTAGTGCACAATAAGCTTGTTTGTTGATGTAGAAAGAGTATCTTGACGTGACGCTGTAATTACGAATCGTTACAGTTGATCTGTGTTATAATGATCGTAATTATGCGTGTTGACCACGTAGAGTCTTCAGATGAGTCTTCACAAAACTATGGCTTTGAGACGATCGAAGATATACGTCTGTTCTTCTTGAATACTGGCAGTAGAGTGCTTGATCAGCCCCAAAACTCCGTGCTGGTTGGGATTTCTTCGAATGATTTGATTGGCTGACACACTCTCCCTACTACACAAAATTTGAATCACCTTAGTCCGTGAGAACGAAACTAGTTTCCCACAGACGGAGAATTTATATTATTATTAATATTATAACACAACGGAACTGAATTGTCGTTCCGGATTTCCTGTGGCACTTTTATATTGCAATTATCTTGGTTGCAAACCAAGTTGTGATAATTCGAAAACATACAATTTGTTGTAAATTCTTATAGTTATAACATATTAAAAGCTCTTTTATGTAGCTTAATTATTACAGAAATTATTCACATAAAATTAATTAACTCTGTTATTATTTAATTATATTGCATAAAATTCGCACACCCTATTATTAATATTTCGACAAACATTTTGGCTATAATGGATTTCGCCTGAATTTACTGGTTTCCGAAATATTAATAATTGAAAGTTTGGGTGTGGTCGTATGCGTTACACAGTGAGTTGATTATGTAACAGCCGCGTGTGCGACTTTTACAATGCATTATTATGATCGCTATAACATATGAGTGGAGTTTTGACTATTAAAATTTATTTAAACGTCAATATAGTATACACTTAACATATAACTCCAAATAAATGATATTTGGTCCTGTTATATACTCCTCCACAATTTAAAAAAAAAATGAGTGTAATATATACAATTTTTTTTTTCAATTATTTTAAAAGTGCATTGAATTGATTATGCTAGCTACTATACATTGTATTCATTATCTATGGACACATACATTAGTGTCAATGTTCTTTACATATTTAACTTAATTCTAATTGCACAAAATCAATAACAATATTATACCTGAAATCATTGTGTAGTAAATGTTTGTAGGACGGCTAGTAGTTAATTGCAGCGTTTAAGAATGTTAGATAAGGGGTAGCCAACAGCTGAGACGCACGCACTCCAGGAATGTGCTTCGGTTTGTTTACCAAGTGATATCAAAGAACGTGCGACATTAATTACTTGACCTACATTCTAACAGCTGAACGCTACCATTGTGTGACAATTTCCGGCCACTGCGGTTCGCTTCGCCTTGCTTTATTCACGCGTGCACGCTTGTTAGTTAGCCCGCTACAAATGCATTGTCATTCATACACAATTTATTTACAATATTAATATTAATTATAATATTATTAATATTATATTAATATTATAAAACACATTTAATTTATTTTAATATTAATTATTATTATTTACATTATTATTAATCCTATATATTATATTAAAAAATCATATTATTTTGTACCGACGCGCCTCGGAATTTCATCTTACTCATAATATTTCCTTAAAGAGCTCGCATGATACTTTCCTACCGTTTTTGTTCGGTCGAGCGTCGTAACGGTAAAGGTGTGAGGTGCTAGTTGCTCAGCTAAGAGATACGGACCGTTATATAACCGAAAAAACTTTGCGGCGACATTTATGTCTCTCCGTCCCATGGGGTTTGCCTTGAGAAGCACTTTCTCTCCTACTACAAAGTTGGTTAATTTATGAGTGGTATTAAACCTTTCTGCCCTTTTGCAACTATCCTGTCCTTCACAAGTTGGTTTTTACACTGAACTGGCAGAGGTAGATTATAGGTTTTTGGCCTGCGTAAATAATTATGCCAAAATCTCTCTGGCTTTGTTCCAGAGTCTAACTCTGCTGGTGTGTATTCAGTGGTGTCATGATAATTTTCATTTATCGCCGTTTCAAAGAATGATAGGAACTCGGGCCATTTGCTTTGCTCTTTATAGCAATATATCCGGAACATTTTTCCTATTTCCCTATTCACTCTTTCGGCGAGGTTGCCCTGTGGTCGTCTTACCGAGGTGAGGATCGCTTTAATGCCATTTCATTCCAGGGTTGCTGCCCAGTGTTTATTTTGGAATTGCTTTCCCTGGTCACTAAGCACGCTCTTTATCGGTCCATGTTGCGGAACATACTTGTTGAGTATAATGTTCAAAACGGATTTGTGGTGGGTCTATTGATTGCGTATAGGCTAACTTTCTTTGTAAACACGTCTACACAAACTACAATATGTTTTAAGTTCCTGGTAGCCTTAGGTAGGGATCCCAGGAAGTCGGTGGCGATCATCTGTCCTTTACCTTCCGTTATCACATTTGCCATGGGAACGTAAGTGTGCAGATTTGGTGCTTTCGCGGTTTGGCATGGATGACATGTTTTTAATAACTTCCTCACTCTTCGATACATGTTTGTGATAGTAAAATCTTCCTGTAATATCTTTACACATTTTACTGGTGACACATGTGCCATTTTTACATGTAATGGGTGTATTACACACGCAAGCATAGCCGGAGATAATACCACCTTCCATTCGCCCTGTAACAATTTATACATTATATTATCTTGTATCAGATAATGCGGACTTGGGTGAGCTGCTATCATTTGCTTTTTAGCAAGGAGTCTGGGGTCATTGTCCTGTTCGCGTCCTATGTTTTGTAGCATGTCGGTTGCTTCAGGC
Source organism: Magicicada septendecula (assembly GCA_034769895.1). Lineage (NCBI taxonomy): Eukaryota > Metazoa > Arthropoda > Insecta > Hemiptera > Cicadidae > Magicicada > Magicicada septendecula. Next base: position 815,897,207 of record CM068367.1, read on the forward strand.
GCGACAGTGTACTGCATGTTTAATACCCTCAACTCGTCGAGAGCTGCTTCGTATACCTCTTCCTTTTCTACGGGCGGATATCTGCTTAAGGTGTCGGCTGTGGTATTCTCTGCTCCTTTGCAGTATTTAATGGTAAAGGAATACTCTTGAATAGCTAACACCCATCGTGTTAGTCGGGAATTGGCTAGTCGGCATTTCAATATAAAGGATAACGCCTGATTGTCTGTGTGGATCTCGAAATGGGTACCGTATAGGTAATGTCTGAATTTTCTGAGAGCGTTTATGATGGCGAGTATCTCTTTCTCAGATGTACAATAATGCAACTCAGCGCCTTTGGGCGTTCTATTAGCGTATACAACAGCATGAAGACTTCCTTGCTCGTCTTCCTGGTGCAACACGGCGCCAATAGCGTACTCGCTAGCGTCAGTATACATTACGTACTTCCTGCCCTGTTGTGGATGGAACAACTATAGGTTGGTTTGGAATAAACCCTTAACCCTCTCAAACTCATCGTTCTGTTCAGAACCCCATTTCCACTTTATATTTTTGCGTACCAGCTGTAGCAAGGGGACTGTGTATTCGGCGTATTTGCTGGTGAATTTCCTGTAGTATCCCGTGAGTCCAAGGAATGCTCGTAGTGCTTTGAGGTTCTTGGGCACCGGGAACTCCACAATACTCCTGAGCTTCTCTGGGTCCGTACTGATGCCTGTAGCTGAGATTATATGTCCCAGGAACTTCATTCGAGACTTAATGAACTCGCACTTGTGTAGCTTGAGTTTGATGTGGGCTAGCCTCAGTTTAAGGGTCTACCTCGGGTCCTAGAGCTCTCTCGAGGCATCTTACAATAGCGGCAAGACTCGTGCTAAGGCCAAAAGGTACCACCTTGTGCTGGTAGCATTTATTGTTATAAATAAATGCAGTATACTTACGGTCTTGCTCGCACAGCGGGACCTGCCAGAAGCTCGCTGTCAGATCTAGCTTCGTGAGGTACCTGGACCCTCACATTTTATGAAGAGGTCCCCCGCTTTTGGCGCGCAGTCAAATTCCTTTTCTACTAGGTTATTTAAATTCCGCATATCCAGGCAGAGTCGGATTTCTCCAGTCTTCTTGCGGACAACTAGCAGTGGGTTGAGGAAGCTGCTATTAGATCTTTCTATAATGTCTTCCTCCAACATCCGCTGTATCTCCTGCTGGACCTCGGCCTGGTACTTTATAGGTACCTGGTAGATTATGAACTTTTCCGGTTCTATGAGGTTAATCTTGTGTTCATAAACTGACGTGATTGAGTGTTCCTCACTGAAGATATCACTGAACTCTTCTTGCAGCGACGACAATCTCCATTCAGTTTGGGAATCTAAGCTTGTTTCCCCCTGTTCACCGTTTTTGTAATTGATTATCTGTTTCGGTGGCCGTATAATTTTAATTGGGTCACCGTGGGTTTGTATGTGTGTGTGTGTGTGTGTGTGTGTGTGTGTGTGTGTGTGTGTGTGTGTGTGTGTGTGTGTGTGTGTGTGTGTGTGTGTGTGTGTGTGTGTGTGTGTGTGTGTGTTCAATTTGAAGGTGTAACTAATGTTGTTAATAGTACATTTTAATAGGTGTTCACTAGTGTTAATCTCCGCGCGTATTTGCTCTAATACGTCCACCCCCAATAACACATCACATATCAAATTGTCTATACCTACTACGCACACCTCAAATTGCACTTTTTCTAGCATAATTGTTAGATCGTACTGCGTGTCAATTTTTTCTTTGGTATCTGTAGCGGTACGTATATAAAATTGATTTATTGGAAGTGACGGGGCCGTACGAAAATGCTTTTTGTTCGCACGTAGGACTCTTTCACTGACGCCGGAAACAACGCTACCGGTGTCCAACAAAATTTGTGTGGGAACACCGTTGACAAAGGCGTGCAATACCGGACATGCCGTGCTCACTGGCCTTTGTTGTGCGGTACCGGATTCCAGCAACGGATCCCTGACGTCCGGTGGGAACACATTATTAACAGGCATATAAGTTACATAATCAAAAGTACACTTTTCACACAATATATGGTTCTTATATCTAGCATGCTTACATCTACATATTTTTTCCGGGTTTATAGCGCGTCCTTGCTGGAGGCGCATTTCGGCACGTTTTTTGCAGATTGATAATTTTTTGATTTATTGCTAGGGTCCTTAATGCTTTGCGTATCGCTATCTTTTGCAGTGGTATCACTTTTCGCTATTTCGACCGTCTGAATTGCTCTGATCGGGGTCCCATCGTTGCCCTTACTTTGCCCCTTCTGTCTACCGACGTTTGGTTTACCTTTATATTCAAAGGTCTTATTTGGCGGTTTTGACAGTGTCTGGGGTGGAGTAGAACTTGTACTTGGTCTCTGATCAGGTTGAGGATAGTATTGTACCTGTGTATTTTGTCCGTCGATATTTTGGCGAAAATCTGGGTTATAACGCCAACCGCCTAAATCAAAAACTGTCTCGCTTTGGGCGGTGCAACTGAATTGCGCTCACATGCCTAATAGACCGCTAATCCAACACCCGAACTGCGCTCACCATTTCTTATACCTGCGAAGGTCCTTGAAGAGACACTCGAGCTGCGCTCAGTGTTATACCTGGGGAAGATTGTGTAATCAAACTAAAAAAAAAACACACATTTTCAAGACACTTAAATTTTTATTTTTAGTTAAGATAACACAATTTTTCCAAATTTATATGAAACACATTTTACAAAATTATATCTAGATATTTGATCTCTGTCTAATTGAGCAATTTTTTGTTGTATAAATTGTTGCCGTAATAAAACTTCGCGTCTTACATATCTTTTGGCATTCCTCTTTATAGAATTTAATTTAATGTAGGTATCTGTCTGCATATCTAATAAAACTTTTAAAAATGAATGAATATTTGGATGAGACGATAAATGTTCACTTTTAAACTTTGAATGAAATGATTCACATGGATTTGTGGTCCTTAAAATACTTGCTGTTTTTGCAGCCCATATTGTCGGGGGAAATATAGAGTCACTTTCGATATAATTTTCCACTAAATAATCTAAAAACTGATCCACTCGACTGTCTTGTGGTTTTTCGCTTATAAAATCTTCAACGAAGCAGTCTCCTACCTCGGATGCCGGAAGAAATGGTAGTCCAAATATATGTCTCAGCCATATATTCCTATTTAACTTTCTTCATTTTTATATTCCTGGGTTAGTCCCACTTGCTGTATTTTGCACCACCTGTAATGTTTTTCAAAAAATCACTAACTTGTGTACACGCGCAAGAAGTGAATCTTCTATGGTATATATATATATATATATATATATATATATATATAGTTGAAATAAGACTCACTCTTAGTGAGAGTGATTATTTTAAAGATTAGAAGAACATTTTGATAATAGTGAAATACGTCGTCGATTTTTTTTAAATTTAATTCTAACCTCTATTAATTGCAAGTATCTGTAAAATTATTTTCATTGCATGTAATTATATATATATATATATATTCAATCACTTTCTGCTACAGTCCGTTTCTTGATGTATATAATACATTTAATATTTATAACTAAATTTACCTCAAGATGTTATTTTTCCTTATTTGGAACATGTTTCGAGAGCTCCCATGCTCCCATCCTCAGCCTTTGCGATCTTGTGTCTGGTGAAATATTTGTGTGTTGGCTGCTGGATGCTATTAAGGTTGTTTGTTGGTCTTTGGTATTTTAAAGTTGTATTATTGTGTGTGATTGTGGTATATTTATTTGTATTTTGTGTATTTTCGATGTTGAGTGCTTTGAATATTGTGTCACGTTTTGTATTGATTTGTATTTGTTCTGGTATTAGTTTGTTTTCTGTTTTATGTTTGTATATTTGTAAATTTTCCCATATGTTCATTATGGTGCCTTTGTGTGGTATATGTTTTATTAGTGATACATTGGTTATGTCTGGGAATTCATGTCCTGTGTTTATTGCATGTGTGGCTAAATTGGATTTATATATTTCTGGTTTTTTGTATGCGTTTAGGTGTTCAAAATAAGGTTTTTTCAGCTGTTTTTTTGTTTGTCCTATGTAACATTTATTGCAATCTTGGCATTCAATTTTGTATATACCGTTAGTTGTTGTATTATCTTTGTTGTGTTAGCTATTTAGATTTTGTAATTTATTTTTATTAGTTTTGTATGCTATTTTTATATCGTGTTTTTAAATAGTTTTGTTAGTTTTGTCATTTTATTATTTATGTATGTGAATGTGGCCCATTTTTGTTGTTGTTATTATTTATGTGTTGTTCATTTTGATTAATTCTTAATTGTTCAGTTTTTATTTTATATTTGATTTTATTTTCTATTTTGTTCATAGTATTTTTATTGTATCCATTTTCATAACCAATTTGGTATATTATATTTCTTTCTTTGTCAGTTTCTTGTTTGTTTAGGGGAATTTTGTACATTCTGTTAAATAGCGAATAGAATGCTGCCATTTTATGTTGTGGTGGGTGGTCAGAATGGTTAGGTATAATGATGTTAGTGGAAGTTGGTTTTCTATATATTGCATATTGTATGTGGTTGTTGTATCTTGTGATGCTTATGTCTAAATAGTTGATTTTGTTATGTTTTTCTTTTTCTTCTGTGAATTGTATTTTAGGATGTATGTTATTGATTTGTTTCAGTATGTTCTCTGCATTTGTGTTTTTGTTATTTGATACATGTAGCCCATCATTGTAATAAATACAATAACATAGAAAATAAAATAAGATTTGAAAAAAACAAAAAGACTATTACAATCAACAAAAAACTCAACACATTAAAACAACAAAACAAAAAAAAACAAAAATAAACACACATTTTACCCTCGAACCTTAGCAATACAGAATTTATCAAAAAAGAAACAGAATATTTAAACAATGTGTCAAAAACTAACATAACTCAAAATGCAAACAGAAATCTAGAAAATTTAATAGTAGAAACAGAATTTGCCATTAACCTAATAAAAGACAATATACAAGAAGAAAAAAGAACAGAAGCAACACATATAATTAAAAAAATAATCACTAGCGAAATGAAAAACAAAGATAAACAAAAGAAAGACAATAAAACAATAAAAGAAATTAAAAATAAAGTAAAGAACAATAATTTAATAATAACTAAAGCAGACAGAAGTCAAGCAACAGTAATCATTGATAAAGCAGACTACATTTAAAAAAAAAACCTAAGACTTCATCAACAATAATAAATGCATACAACTAAATAAAACCCCAACAGAAATCTATCTTAACAAACAATAAAACTAATAAAAACAATTAAAAACATATTCAACAATAAAAACACAGACATATATATATAAATAATAATCCAGAACCACCTAAAATGAATAGCCTAATAAAAATACACAAATTAAACAACCCAATACGTCCATTAATCAACTTCAAAAAAGCTCCTACATACAAAATAGCAAAAATAATAGCACAAAAATTAAAAAATAACCATCTAACAAATAACCATCATAACATAAAAAATACATACGAATTAATAGACAAACTAAAAATAATAAATATAAATGAAAATACATTTTTCACATCATATGACGTCACAAACATGTACACCAACATCCCAGTGGAAGAAACAATAGACATAATAATAAACAAACTTAAAGAACAAAATGAAAACAAACAATATATAACCGAAATAAAAAATAGCCTCCAACTAATACTAAAACAAAATTACTTTGAATTTAATAGCAAAATTTATCAACAGCAAGAAGGTTTAGCAATGGGATCACCATTATCAAGCATAATAGCAGAAATATTCCTACAACACATACATACCAAAATACAAAATGTTATAAAATCACATGACCCAAATGGCATATGGATAAGATATGTAGATGATGGGCTATATGTATCAAATAACAAAAACACAAATGCAGAGAACATACTGAAACAAATCAATAACATACATCCTAAAATACAATTCACAGAAGAAAAAGAAAAACATAACAAAATCAGCTATTTAGACATAAGCATCACAAGATACAACAACCACATACAATATGCAATATATAGAAAACCAACTTCCACTAACATCATTATACCTAACCATTCTGACCACCCACCACAACATAAAATGGCAGCATTCTATTTGCTATTTAACAGAATGTACAAAATTCCCCTAAACAAACAAGAAACTGACAAAGAAAGAAATATAATATACCAAATTGGTTATGAAAATGGATACAATAAAAATACTATGAACAAAATAGAAAATAAAATCAAATATAAAATAAAAACTGAACAATTAAGAATTAATCAAAATGAACAACACATAAATAATAACAACAACAAAAATGGGCCACATTCACATACATAAATAATAAAATGACAAAACTAACAAAACTATTTAAAAACACGATATAAAAATAGCATACAAAACTAATAAAAATAAATTACAAAATCTAAATAGCTAACACAACAAAGATAATACAACAACTAACGGTATATACAAAATTGAATGCCAAGATTGCAATAAATGTTACATAGGAAAAACAAAAAAAAACAGCTGAAAAACGTTATTTTGAACACCTAAACGCATACAAAAAACCAGAAATATATAAATCCAATTTAGCCACACATGCAATAAACACAGGACATGAATTCCCAGACATAACCAATGTATCACTAATAAAACATATACCACACAAAGGCACCATAATGAACATATGGGAAAATTTACAAATATACAAACATAAAACAGAAAACAAACTAATACCAGAACAAATACAAATCAATACAAAACGTGACACAATATTCAAAGCACTCAACATCGAAAATACACAAAATACAAATAAATATACCACAATCACACACAATAATACAACTTTAAAATACCAAAGACCAACAAACAACCTTAATAGCATCCAGCAGCCAACACACAAATATTTCACCAGACATAAGATCGCAAAGGCTGAGGATGGGAGCACGGGAGCCCTCGAAACATGTTCCAAATAAGGAAAAATAACATCTTGAGGTAAATTTAGTTATAAATATTAAATGTATATATATATATATATATATATAATCCGTAGCACGTCGGATTGATAATAAAAACAATGCCTGTTTTCGAAACACGTGTCTCATAAAGTAAGTGAGAATACATCTTGCATGTACAAAAAAGAACAATCAATTAATAAATATATATATATATATATAGTAACATTACATAATCAGTGCTCAATACTGATAAAAATAAAGAAGTATTTGTAAAATAATAATAATAAAAGGTTAGTAGTTACCCCTTCCAAAAGTCAGAAATGAGGGATTAAGTATCATGCTATGAAAACATTTGTACCATAAAACACTTTAGCAATTAAAAAACAATGTACTAAGTGTTACCATAAAAGTGCGGTGTGTACAAAGTGCAACATAGTATGATATGTGTAAAAAAAAAACTGAAAAGGACATCAATCAGAAATAGTGAAGATGCAGTACTATAGTAATAAACTATAAGTTTAATAATAAGTTGTTGTAGTTTTGTGTTGTTAGGCCACAAAGGCAATATCAATGTAATTAAAATATTATTTTGTTTATGTTTGAAGGATCCAGGGTTATATAAGAAATTAATAATTGTTAATTAAAATAAAGTAAAGAGATGGTGGAAAATAAAATAGTGCCTAGAGTAATAATACATTAACAGAAGTATAAGTCAGAAATAAACCAAGTTAAAAATCATTAAATTATAAAATACAAGTAGCTAAGTTTATGTAAAGATGTGAAGAAAAACATAGTATAAATTAAATGTAATTATAGTTAAACATTATAAAGGAGTATTTTTCCTAAAAGAAGGGAAGAAATAATAATAATTAATACTAGCCTATTTACTAAAACTGTACCTAGGTTAGCCAATAAAAACTCATCAATTTCTAGGTTACTAAGAGTAACATAATCAACAAGAATTGTTAATTGTTAAATTGGATTTCAAGTGAGTAGATGACCAAAAAATAATGTCCACCAAATTTTAAAAATTAAGTAACTACAATTCGGAAAAAACACCATTCTAAATTAATGAAACGATTCAGCACAAGCCACTACATCTGGGACATCCGTTTAACCACAATAATTAATGCCAGAAAATCGAAGAACATAGAAAATTCATCTAACTATCTGATGGCCTGAAAATTTTGAACTGTAACTTCTTGGGTGAGAACGCCTACCTTAATAAACTAAAAAATTACACATGACGACCAAGTAACGAACACTAGAAACAGTACCATATCTTTCAATTTATAAGAAAACTTAGTGTGAACATTATAAACTTTATTTAATTAACCAAAAACAGTAAAAATGTATGTTCATTAGGAACTCTACTGCAGCCATATTTATTTTTTCGCTTTCTGTATGAATACGTAACCTGCGCTCTGGCGTTTAAAAAACGAACTTGTTGAATCAGACTTTAAGAAAACAAATATTAATTATTGTAAAGTATGATACTAGTAACTAAGCATTTCTGACTTTCTTATAGTTCAAAGAATCCCAAAATAACCCTGAGATACATAATTTATTTATTTTAATAGTAACTGTAATTGAATACATCTGTTGTGTTATATGAAAAAACTTATATCGAAAAATGTTGTGATTTCGAAAATAATCGATTTGTAAACTGATGATTTGGAGGTAATAATTTCCAGAAAAATAAACCAAATTCAATCAATAAATACCTTTCTTTTAGGTAATTGACTTTGTATTATTTCTTGTAGATAGCAGCTTTGTTACAGGAAACAGGTGAATAGCAGAGAAGAGTAAGAAAGTTAGCTCTGACATCAGAACGTATGAAATACGCCGGAGAACATAACCTTTCAATTGGTTAGCAAATTGAAAACAGCTGATGCAACGCGCGAGAAAAAAACAAACGTTTAAATCGTACTCAAAGAGCGGAATTCTCTCTCTCTCTCTCTCTCTCTCTCTCTCTCTCTCTCTCTCTCTCTCTCTCTCCTGCCCATTTACAAACAACTGAACAGTAATAACTGTAAGAAGATATAATACATAATAAAGAATATCGCGGTTTATTTGTCAATACTAAAGAATCTCACACACCCAATCAAAAATTAATAACACTATCAGAGTATAAACTAACGTAATTATTATACGGTAAAGATCTCGCTACGGAAGGTACGTATGATTGAGACTGGAGACGTTACAGAATGACGTACAAACGTGGGGCTTAAATAACCCGATTAGTAATTTTCACGTTACAGAATGGGCTAAAAAAGACGTAAACCCGATCAGTTATTTCACGTTACAATATATATATATTGTTGAAATAAGACTCACTGTTTTCTCTGTATTATATATAGGTATGTAAACATAATCACATAATCGACGTCATGAGACGTCATCATCAGAAATACAAATGAAATATTATGTTTAATATTTATATATTATAAATGAAATATATACGTATAATATTTCATTTGTATTTCTGATGATGAAATACTCTAACTAGTTTTTGACACGCTAATTTTTGAGGTTACGTACCTTTTCGAGCTTATCATACGTTCGTACGTTCGGTAATAACTCTCCAGGTTATACAGCAACGTGTGGCGGGAACGCTTTACTTCGGACAGAATCGTGAGTTTAAGTTAAAACAAAATATAACATTTTAAACTTGCCAAGACTGAGCAAGATGAAAACGGCAACCAATAATTTTGAGTTCTTCTGGAAAAATTTCTTGCAGGCTCGCGTGAATTGCAACTTCAGAATCTATTATTACAGTACTGGGATTTAAAACATAACCCAGCAGCGTGTACTTTTCTATTAATAATTGGAAAACTCTGCTATACGTAGAGTTCTTCTTGTCTAATACGACGGGTACATAAAAGTTCATTGCATACGCATGTATAGTGAAGAGTTGGCCGAAATACTTAGTGCAATATTCGAATGCTCCGTCCATATACAATAAATCCTGTTGACACATAAACTCCAAGTTATTTTCACATGAGAAAATTACTATGTTGTCTAAAAAGTCATTGCACATCAGGAAAGGTTCGTTCGTACTTGTTCTTAAGTTTGAAGAATTTAAGAAATGTTGCACTTCCATCGTTGATTTTGGTAGTTTGGGCACTAACAGAAGTCGCACATATTGATGTTGTTGCGGATACACTTAATGTCCGTAACAGATAATGTTTCCAACGAGTGAGTTTCAGCTCTCATTTCAGACCGGATTAATTTTGAAGGTTTCGTTGAAATATCTTCTTGGGCTTTCCTTTTCACGACATTATTTAGTTTGCTTCATGGTTATGTTCGCCACATTTTTTCGAAACTACCGCATTTAACGTATAAATTGTAGCCATACAGTTCTTCTTGGTGCATCTCCATACGACTTCTTCTGTTGATTTCACATCTCGATATTTTCGAAACTTGTAATTCTCAAAAACTAACAACGGTTGTCCTCGTTCACTCAACATAGTTTCCATCGTCGCACGCTTAACAGTCGTCGACAACGTTTCAAACAAAACTGATTTCAGAAATAATTTCAATTTTCATGTACCCAAGTGGGGTTTGGGGGAAATTCCAAGTATCCGTACTTTTCGTACCTACCTGGCAGCAATAAACGCGGTTTCCAAGTATTCCTACTTTTAGTACCTGGGGCCAGTGAGCGCAGTTCAGTAGGGGATGAAGTAACCTTTTCTCTAGCAAACCTACCTGACATTAATCTGAGCGCAATTCGAGCGCGTCCGCTTTGGGACACTAAAATGAGCAGTTCATCGACCGTGCGTATACCTTGCGTAAACACAGCTACCCGTATATTGTGGTTGAAATGATAGGCTAGTTTAGTGACAATGCCGATCTCTGAAAATGCTGGGGTTAAATGCTTTGTGCGCTCGACCTGCTGGATGATATAATTTTCAGGCGTTATAGCTAATTTTCGGTCAAAACGTCCATATTCTAATTCATTCTGCAACAGTCTTTGTGTGTGAGAATTCCAATACCTGCTTTCAAATTTCTGTTTGAATTCCGCGTATGTGGACACTTTATCGCGTACAATATTATACCATTTACGCGCCGAATCACGCATCGCGTTTACTACCCATTGTATTTTATCTTGATCTTCGAGTCTCGAACCTACCCTCGCCATTTCATTTTCACAGGCTAACAAAAATTCAATAGGGTTTTCATTATTTTCCCCTGTAAAATATACACGATTCTTTTCATCGACAGGACCCTGTACTAGAATATTAAGAGCGGATCTCCTGCGTACTTCCTGTCGTACTTTTAAGATCTCATCATTAAGTGCTTGTAATACACTTTCTTTATTAGAATCTATGTTGGATCGCGTCTCTACAATTGAAGCATCAAGTCTGTCAACGCGGCGTTGTGTTTCCGTCACGTCCACTTGAATCTTTACTTCGAGCGAGTCAACTTTTTTCGCAACATCAGCGGTCTGTTTTTCGCACCTACTAATGTGTTCTTTGAATCGGCCCTCCATACGCGTGACTTGTTCGATAAACGATTTCTGCATGGTGGTCTCAAAAACCTTAAACCGTTCGTTTATTTTCGTTTCTACCGTATGTACTTTTTCTCCAATTTCCGTAACTTTAGCATCTAATTTCTGTACGCTTTCATTGATTTTCGCGGTCAATTCTTTATTACTTTCTTTATTGCTTTCTGCGATTTCGGTGACTCTAACCGTTAATTCTTTATTAGTTTGTTTAATCTCGGCATTTATGTCTGCGTTACTATTTTCTAATGCTTCGATTAAGCTGACTTTTTGCGCCTCAATTTTGGCCGTTAATTCTGCGTTATTTATTTCAGCATTGGCTGCACTTTGTTCAAATCTCGCATCTATTTTAGCAGTTAAATCCGCGTTTGCTTGTCTCATTTCCGCGTTCATTTGCTGTATTTGTTTAAGTATTTTTTCCATATCCATTTTTACACAACAATTTCAAATACACAATAATCTCAAATAGACGACAATTGCAAATACTTCACTGCTGTACCACTACCAATCACAAAACTTTTCTTTGGGGATTGTTCAGTTGGACGCCAGCTGTTTTAAAAGTTAAAACAGCAAACTTGGTTTTAACGTAAAATAAATTCAATATAATTTAATTTCGTCGTGCCCCACGTTCCGGGCAAGCCATTTATAACTCTACTTAATGCGTGTTGTTGTGTTGTGTGAATGTATGAGCACCTACCTGCTGTCCGATCTTGCGGTTTTCTTCTGACTAGGGCGTGTGGATTTTGGATTTGATTTCGCAAGTATGTAAACTCAAATATATGACAACAGCACACTAAATAAGTTATTTTAAAAGTGAAGAGTTTTGTGAGGTTGGTAGGCTCCGTAGTACAGCAATAAAAAAATACAATATGGGGTAATAAAACGGTGTTTATTACTTCAATAACACACAAGAATGAAATGTTTATATGATCAAATATTCTTATAAACTAAACAATAAATAGATCTTGAATAATGTTTTCTTAATGGTTGATAATTTTCAGATGTTGAGCTCGTTATTTTAAAAGAGTTTATTTTAACTGAGAATCTAATTAATTAATTTACTTTAATTTAATTTAATTTCAATGTCTTTAAATTTGATTCAAATGAAATAAAAACTCTAAAGTTAATTGAATATACTCCAAAATAAACTAGGCGTGACAATCTAGTTCACGTCCCTTTATTTACTAGTGACTTGACTCTCGTATACTGCAGTATGAGCAAATTATTTAATTCTTTGTTAAGATTTGTATAGCGCTTTCTGTTTTATCTACTTTTAATTCTTAACTAATGCTTATTAATTACTGATACTGGCTATACAGATTATCACACATGAATAATTCTTATTTAACTAGAGTCTTTGATTTGTGGCACCTGAATGATGTATATTACAATGATTTTAATTTAAAAAGATAGAAAATTTAATGGTTGAAAAATAGATAACTTGATTTTGACTTTCCTGATTCTGATGTAGATCGTAGAGATGCTCCGGATGTCCCTTGCTGTCCTTGTCCAATCGGCTAGAGATAGTGATCTACTTGAGCGTCCTGGGTTTCAGCGTTGAGCTCGGAAATCAGCAACACTCTCCTCTCCTGCTATTTGTTGAAGTTTTTACGTCTGCGGCTTTCTGCGAGAACTGCTTCACGTCCCTCGTCGATTCACGTTCCATGTCAGCGTGTGTGTGCATCTTTTCGAGTTGTAGTTCTGCTCGTCAGCTGATCCACAATGGTTTAGACGGCCTCTCTGTCGTATTCTTGAAGTAATGTCTTGTAGTCTTGTAGATCTCTTGCGTGCTTATGACCACAGCTTGTAGTGCACAATAAGCTTGTTTGTTGATGTAGAAAGAGTATCTTGACGTGACGCTGTAATTACGAATCGTTACAGTTGATCTGTGTTATAATGATCGTAATTATGCGTGTTGACCACGTAGAGTCTTCAGTTGAGTCTTCACAAAACTATGGTTTTGAGACGATCGAAGATATACGTCTGTTCTTCTTGAATACTGGCAGTAGAGAGCTTGATCAGCCCCAAAACTCCGCGCTGGTTGGGATTTCTTCGAATGATTTGATTGGCTGACACACTCTCCCTACTACACAAAATTTGAATCACCTTAGTCCGTGAGAACGAAACTAGTTTCCCACAGACGGAGAATTTATATTATTATTAATATTATAACACAACGGAACTGAATTGTCATTCCGGATTTCCTGTGGCACTTTTATATTGCAATTATCTTGGTTGCAAACCAAGTTGTGATAATTCGAAAATATACAATTTGTTGTAAATTCTTATAGTTATAACATATTAAAAGCTCTTTTATGTAGCTTAATTATTACAGAAATTATTCACATAAAATTAATTAACTCTGTTATTATTTAATTATATTGCATAAAATTCGCACACCCTATTATTAATATTTCGACAAACATTTTGGCTATAATGGATTTCGCCTGAATTTACTGGTTTCCGAAATATTAATAATTGAAAGTTTGGGTGTGGTCGTATGCGTTACACAGTGAGTTGATTATGTAACAGCCGCGTGTGCGACTTTTACAATGCATTATTATGATCGCTATAACATATGAGTGGAGTTTTGACTATTAAAATTTATTTAAACGTCAATATAGTATACACTTAACATATAACTCCAAATAAATGATATTTGGTCCTGTTATATACTCCTCCACCCATTTAAAAAAAAAATGAGTGTAATATATACAATTTTTTTTTTCAATTATTTTAAAAGTACATTGAATTGATTATGCTTGCTACTATACATTGTATTCATTATCTATGGACACATACATTAGTGTCAATGTTCTTTACATATTTAACTTAATTCTAATTGCACAAAATCAATAACAATATTATACCTGAAATCATTGTGTAGTAAATGTTTGTAGGACGGCTAGTAGTTAATTGCAGCGGTTAAGAATGTTAGATAAGGGGTAGCCAACAGCTGAGACGCACGCGCTCCAGGAATGTGCTTCGGTTTGTTTACCAAGTGATATCAAAGAACGTGCGACGTTAATTACTTGACCTACATTCTAACAGCTGAACGCTACCATTGTGTGACAATTTCCGGCCACTGCGGTTCGCTTCGCCTTGCTTTATTCACGCGTGCACGCTTGTTAGTTAGCCCGCTACAAATGCATTGTCATTCATACACAATTTATTTACAATATTAATATTAATTATAATATTATTAATATTATATTAATATTATAAAACACATTTAATTTATTTTAATATTAATTATTATTATTTACATTATTATTAATCCTATATATTATATTAAAAAATCATATTATTTTGTACCGACGCGCCTCGGAATTTCATCTTACTCATAATATTTCCTTAAAGAGCTCGCATGATACTTTCCTACCGTTTTTGTTCGGTCGAGCGTCGTAACGGTAAAGGTGTGAGGTGCTAGTTGCTAGCTAAGAGATACGGACCGTTATATAACCGAAAAAACTTTGCGGCGACATTTATGTCTCTCCGTCCCATGGGGTTTGCCTTGAGAAGCACTTTCTCTCCTACTACAAAGTTGGTTAATTTATGAGTGGTATTAAACCTTTCTGCCCTTTTGCAACTATCCTGTCCTTCACAAGTTGGTTTTTACACTGAACTGGCAGAGGTAGATTATAGGTTTTTGGCCTGCGTAAATAATTATGCCAAAATCTCTCTGGCTTTGTTCCAGAGTCTAACTCTGCTGGTGTGTATTCAGTGGTGTCATGATAATTTTCATTTATCGCCGTTTCAAAGAATGATAGGAACTCGGGCCATTTGCTTTGCTCTTTATAGCAATATATCCGGAACATTTTTCCTATTTCCCTATTCACTCTTTCGGCGAGGTTGCCCTGTGGTCGTCTTACCGAGGTGAGGATCGCTTTAATGCCATTTCATTCCAGGGTTGCTGCCCAGTGTTTATTTTGGAATTGCTTTCCCTGGTCACTAAGCACGCTCTTATAGATCCATGTTGCGGAACATACTTGTTGAGTATAATGTTCAAAACGGATTTTGTGGTGGGTCTAGGGATTGCGTATAGGCTAACTTTCTTTGTAAATACGTCGACACAAACTACAATATGTTTTAAGTTCCTGGTAGCCTTAATTAGGGGTCCCAGGAAGTCAGTGGCGATCATCTGTCCCTTACCTTCCGTTATCACATTTGCCATGGGAACGTAAGTGTGCAGATTTGGTGCTTTCGCGGTTTGGCATGGATGACATGTTTTTAATAACTTCCTCACTCTTCGATACATGTTTGTGATAGTAAAATCTTCCTGTAATATCTTTACACATTTTACTGGTGACACGTGTGACATTTTTACATGTAATGGGTGTATTACACACGCAAGCATAGCCGGAGATAATACCACCTTCCATTCGCCCTGTAACAATTTATACATTATATTATCTTGTATCAGATAATGCGGACTTGGGTGAGCTGCTATCATTTGCTTTTTAGCAAGGAGTCTGTGGTCATTGTCCTGTTCGCGTCCTTTGTTTTGTAGCATGTCGGTTGCTTCAGGCGCGACAGTGTACTGCATGTTTAATACCCTCAACTCATCGTCAGCTGCTTCGTATACCTCTTCCTTTTCTACGGGCGGATATCTGTTTAAGGTGTCGGCTGTGGTATTCTCTGCTCCTTTGCAGTATTTAATGGTAAAGGAATACTCTTGAATAGCTAACACCCATCGTGTTAGTCGGGAATTGACTAGTCGGCATTTCAATATAAAGGATAACGCCTGATTGTCTGTGTGGATCTCGAAATGGGTACCGTATAGGTAATGTCTGAATTTTCTGAGAGCGTTTATGATGGCGAGTATCTCTTTCTCAGATGTACAATAATGCAACTCAGCGCCTTTGGGCGTTCTATTAGCGTATGCAACAGCATGAAGACTTCCTTGCTCGTCTTCCTGGTGCAACACGGCGCCAATAGCGTACTCGCTAGCGTCAGTATACATTACGTACTTCCTGCCCTGTTGTGGATGGAACAACTATAGGTTGGTTTGGAATAAACCCTTAACCCTCTCAAACTCATCGTTCTGTTCAGAACCCCATTTCCACTTTATATTTTTGCGTACCAGCTGTAGCAAGGGGACTGTGTATTCGGCGTATTTGCTGGTGAATTTCCTGTAGTATCCCGTGAGTCCAAGGAATGCTCGTAGTGCTTTGAGGTTCTTGGGCACCGGGAACTCCACAATACTCCTGAGCTTCTCTGGGTCCGTACTGATGCCTGTAGCTGAGATTATATGTCCCAGGAACTTCATTCGAGACTTAATGAACTCGCACTTGTGTAGCTTGAGTTTGATGTGGGCTAGCCTCAGTTTAAGGGTCTACCTCGGGTCCTAGAGCTCTCTCGAGGCATCTTACAATAGCGGCAAGACTCGTGCTAAGGCCAAACGGTACCACCTTGTGCTGGTAGCATTTATTGTTATAAATAAATGCAGTATACTTACGGTCTTGCTCGCACAGCGGGACCTGCCAGAAGCTCGCTGTCAGATCTAGCTTCGTGAGGTACCTGGACCCTCACATTTTATGAAGAGGTCCTCCGCTTTTGGCGCGCAGTCAAATTCCTTTTCTACTAGGTTATTTAAATTCCGCATATCCAGGCAGAGTCGGATTTCTCCAGTCTTCTTGCGGACAACTAGCAGTGGGTTGAGGAAGCTGCTATTAGATCTTTCTATAATGTCTTCCTCCAACATCCGCTGTATCTCCTGCTGGACCTCGGCCTGGTACTTTATAGGTACCTGGTAGATTATGAACTTTTCCGGTTCTATGAGGTTAATCTTGTGTTCATAAACTGACGTGATTGAGTGTTCCTCACTGAAGATATCGCTGAACTCTTCTTGCAGCGACGACAATCTCCGTTCAGTTTGGGAATCTAAGCTTGTTTCCCCCTGTTCACCGTTTTTGTAATTGATTATCTGTTTCGGTGGCCGTGTAATTTTAATTAGGTCACCATGGGTTTGTATGTGTGTGTGTGTGTGTGTGTGTGTGTGTTCAATTTGAAGGTGTAACTAATGTTGTTAATAGTACATTTTAATAGGTGTTCACTAGTGTTAATCTCCGCGCGTATTTGCTCTAATACGTCCACCCCCAATAACACATCACATATCAAATTGACTATACCTACTACGCACACCTCAAATTGCACTTTTTCTAGCATAATTGTTAGATCGTACTGCGTGTCAATTTTTTCTTTGGTATCTGTAGCGGTACGTATATAAAATTGATTTATTGGAAGTGACGGGGCCGTACGAAAATGCTTTTTGTTAGCACGTAGGAATCTTTCACTGACGCCGGAAACAACGCTACCGGTGTCCAACAAAATTTGTGTGGGAACACCGTTGACAAAGGCGTGCAATACCGGACATGCCGCGCTCACTGGCCTTTGTTGTGCGGTACCGGATTCCAGCAACGGATCCCTGACGTCCGGTGGGAACACATTATTAACAGGCATATAAGTTACATAATCAAAAGTACACTTTTCACACAATATATGGTTCTTATATCTAGCATGCTTACATCTACATATTTTTTCCGGGTTTATAGCGCGTCCTTGCTGGAGGCGCATTTCGGCACGTTTTTTGCAGATTGATAATTTTTTGATTTATTGCTAGGGTCCTTAATGCTTTGCGTATCGCTATCTTTCGCAGTGGTATCACTTTTCGCTATTTCGACCGTCTGAATTGCTCTGATCGGGGTCCCATCGTTGCCCTTACTTTGCCCCTTCTGTCTACCGACGTTTGGTTTACCTTTATATTCAAAGGTCTTATTTGGCGGTTTTGACAGTGTCTGGGGTGGAGTAGAACTTGTACTTGGTCTCTGATCAGGTTGAGGATAGTATTGTACCTGTGTATTTTGTCCGTCGATATTTCGGCGAAAATCTGGGTTATAACGCCAACCGCCTAAATCAAAAACTGTCTCGCTTTGGGACACTAAAATGAGCAGTTCATCGACCGTGCGTATACCTTGCGTAAACACAGCTACCCGTATATTGTGGTTGAAATGATAGGCTAGTTTAGTGACAATGCCGATCTCTGAAAATGCTGGGGTTAAATGCTTTGTGCGCTCGATCTGCTGGATGATATAATTTTCAGGCGTTATAGCTAATTTTCGGTCAAAACGTCCATATTCTAATTCATTCCGCAACAGTCTTTGTGTGTGAGAATTCCAATACCTGCTTTCAAATTTCTGTTTGAATTCCGCGTATGTGGACACTTTATCGCGTACAATATTATACCATTTACGCGCCGAATCACGCATCGCGTTTACTACCCATTGTATTTTATCTTGATCTTCGAGTCTCGAACCTACCCTCGCCATTTCATTTTCACAGGCTAACAAAAATTCAATAGGGTTTTCATTATTTTCCCCTGTAAAATATACACGATTCTTTTCATCGACAGGACCCTGTACTAGAATATTAAGAGCGGATCTCCTGCGCACTTCCTGTCGTACTTTTAAGATCTCATCATTAAGTGCTTGTAATACACTTTCTTTATTAGAATCTATGTTGGATCGCGTCTCTACAATTGAAGCATCAAGTCTGTCAACGCGGCGTTGTGTTTCCGTCACGTCCACTTGAATCTTTACTTCGAGCGAGTCAACTTTTTTCGCAACATCAGCGGCCTGTTTTTCGCACCTACTAATGTGTTCTTTGAATCGGCCCTCCATACGCGTGACTTGTTCGATAAACGATTTCTGCATGGTGGTCTCAAAAACCTTAAACCGTTCGTTTATTTTCGTTTCTACCGTATGTACTTTTTCTCCAATTTCCGTAACTTTAGCATCTAATTTCTGTACGCTTTCATTGATTTTCGCGGTCAATTCTTTATTACTTTCTTTATTGCTTTCTGCGATTTCGGTGACTCTAACCGTTAATTCTTTATTAGTTTGTTTAATCTCGGCATTTATGTCTGCGTTACTATTTTCTAATGCTTCGATTAAGCTGACTTTTTGCGCCTCAATTTTGGCCATTAATTCTGCGTTATTTATTTCAGCATTGGCTGCACTTTGTTCAAATCTCGCATCTATTTTAGCAGTTAAATCCGCGTTTGCTTGTCTCATTTCCGCGTTCATTTGCTGTATTTGTTTAAGTATTTTTTCCATATCCATTTTTACACAAAAATTTCAAATACACAATAATCTCAAATAGACGACAATTGCAAATACTTCACTGCTGTACCACTACCAATCACGAAACTTTTCTTTGGGGATTGTTCAGTTGGACGCCAGCTGTTTTAAAAGTTAAAACAGCAAACTTGGTTTTAACGTAAAATAAATTCAATATAATTTAATTTCGTCGTGCCCCACGTTCCGGGCAAGCCATTTATAACTCTACTTAATGCGTGTTGTTGTGTTGTGTGAATGTATGAGCACCTACCTGCTGTCCGATCTTGCGGTTTTCTTCTGACTAGGGCGTGTGGATTTTGGATTTGATTTCGCAAGTATGTAAACTCAAATATATGACAACAGCACACTAAATAAGTTATTTTAAAAGTGAAGAGTTTTGTGAGGTTGGTAGGCTCCGTAGTACAGCAATAAAAAAATACAATATGGGGTAATAAAACGGTGTTTATTACTTCAATAACACACAAGAATGAAATGTTTATATGATCAAATATTCTTATAAACTAAACAATAAATAGATCTTGAATAATGTTTTCTTAATGGTTGATAATTTTCAGATGTTGAGCTCGTTATTTTAAAAGAGTTTATTTTAACTGAGAATCTAATTAATTAATTTACTTTAATTTAATTTAATTTCAATGTCTTTAAATTTGATTCAAATGAAATAAAAACTCTAAAGTTAATTGAATATACTCCAAAATAAACTAGGCGTGACAATCTAGTTCACGTCCCTTTATTTACTAGTGACTTGACTCTCGTATACTGCAGTATGAGCAAATTATTTAATTCTTTGTTAAGATTTGTATAGCGCTTTCTGTTTTATCTACCTTTAATTCTTAACTAATGCTTATTAATTACTGATACTGGCTATACAGATTATCACACATGAATAATTCTTATTTAACTAGAGTCTTTGATTTGTGGCACCTGAATGATGTATATTACAATGATTTTAATTAAAAAAGATAGAAAATTTAATGGTTGAAAAATAGATAACTTGATTTTGACTTTCCTGATTCTGATGTAGATCGTAGAGATGCTCCGGATGTCCCTTGCTGTCCTTGTCCAATCGGCTAGAGATAGTGATCTACTTGAGCGTCCTGGGTTTCAGCGTTGAGCTCGGAAATCAGCAACACTCTCCTCTCCTGCTATTTGTTGAAGTTTTTACGTCTGCGGCTTTCTGCGAGAACTGCTTCACGTCCCTCGTCGATTCACGTTCCATGTCAGCGTGTGTGTGCATCTTTTCGAGTTGTAGTTCTGCTCGTCAGCTGATCCACAATGGTTTAGACGGCCTCTCTGTCGTATTCTTGAAGTAATGTCTTGTAGTCTTGTAGATCTCTTGCGTGCTTATGACCACAGCTTGTAGTGCACAATAAGCTTGTTTGTTGATGTAGAAAGAGTATCTTGACGTGACGCTGTAATTACGAATCGTTACAGTTGATCTGTGTTATAATGATCGTAATTATGCGTGTTGACCACGTAGAGTCTTCAGTTGAGTCTTCACAAAACTATGGTTTTGAGACGATCGAAGATATACGTCTGTTCTTCTTGAATACTGGCAGTAGAGAGCTTGATCAGCCCCAAAACTCCGCGCTGGTTGGGATTTCTTCGAATGATTTGATTGGCTGACACACTCTCCCTACTACACAAAATTTGAATCACCTTAGTCCGTGAGAACGAAACTAGTTTCCCACAGACGGAGAATTTATATTATTATTAATATTATAACACAACGGAACTGAATTGTCATTCCGGATTTCCTGTGGCACTTTTATATTGCAATTATCTTGGTTGCAAACCAAGTTGTGATAATTCGAAAATATACAATTTGTTGTAAATTCTTATAGTTATAACATATTAAAAGCTCTTTTATGTAGCTTAATTATTACAGAAATTATTCACATAAAATTAATTAACTCTGTTATTATTTAATTATATTGCATAAAATTCGCACACCCTATTATTAATATTTCGACAAACATTTTGGCTATAATGGATTTCGCCTGAATTTACTGGTTTCCGAAATATTAATAATTGAAAGTTTGGGTGTGGTCGTATGCGTTACACAGTGAGTTGATTATGTAACAGCCGCGTGTGCGACTTTTACAATGCATTATTATGATCGCTATAACATATGAGTGGAGTTTTGACTATTAAAATTTATTTAAACGTCAATATAGTATACACTTAACATATAACTCCAAATAAATGATATTTGGTCCTGTTATATACTCCTCCACCCATTTAAAAAAAAAATGAGTGTAATATATACAATTTTTTTTTTCAATTATTTTAAAAGTACATTGAATTGATTATGCTTGCTACTATACATTGTATTCATTATCTATGGACACATACATTAGTGTCAATGTTCTTTACATATTTAACTTAATTCTAATTGCACAAAATCAATAACAATATTATACCTGAAATCATTGTGTAGTAAATGTTTGTAGGACGGCTAGTAGTTAATTGCAGCGGTTAAGAATGTTAGATAAGGGGTAGCCAACAGCTGAGACGCACGCGCTCCAGGAATGTGCTTCGGTTTGTTTACCAAGTGATATCAAAGAACGTGCGACGTTAATTACTTGACCTACATTCTAACAGCTGAACGCTACCATTGTGTGACAATTTCCGGCCACTGCGGTTCGCTTCGCCTTGCTTTATTCACGCGTGCACGCTTGTTAGTTAGCCCGCTACAAATGCATTGTCATTCATACACAATTTATTTACAATATTAATATTAATTATAATATTATTAATATTATATTAATATTATAAAACACATTTAATTTATTTTAATATTAATTATTATTATTTACATTATTATTAATCCTATATATTATATTAAAAAATCATATTATTTTGTACCGACGCGCCTCGGAATTTCATCTTACTCATAATATTTCCTTAAAGAGCTCGCATGATACTTTCCTACCGTTTTTGTTCGGTCGAGCGTCGTAACGGTAAAGGTGTGAGGTGCTAGTTGCTAGCTAAGAGATACGGACCGTTATATAACCGAAAAAACTTTGCGGCGACATTTATGTCTCTCCGTCCCATGGGGTTTGCCTTGAGAAGCACTTTCTCTCCTACTACAAAGTTGGTTAATTTATGAGTGGTATTAAACCTTTCTGCCCTTTTGCAACTATCCTGTCCTTCACAAGTTGGTTTTTACACTGAACTGGCAGAGGTAGATTATAGGTTTTTGGCCTGCGTAAATAATTATGCCAAAATCTCTCTGGCTTTGTTCCAGAGTCTAACTCTGCTGGTGTGTATTCAGTGGTGTCATGATAATTTTCATTTATCGCCGTTTCAAAGAATGATAGGAACTCGGGCCATTTGCTTTGCTCTTTATAGCAATATATCCGGAACATTTTTCCTATTTCCCTATTCACTCTTTCGGCGAGGTTGCCCTGTGGTCGTCTTACCGAGGTGAGGATCGCTTTAATGCCATTTCATTCCAGGGTTGCTGCCCAGTGTTTATTTTGGAATTGCTTTCCCTGGTCACTAAGCACGCTCTTATAGATCCATGTTGCGGAACATACTTGTTGAGTATAATGTTCAAAACGGATTTTGTGGTGGGTCTAGGGATTGCGTATAGGCTAACTTTCTTTGTAAATACGTCGACACAAACTACAATATGTTTTAAGTTCCTGGTAGCCTTAATTAGGGGTCCCAGGAAGTCAGTGGCGATCATCTGTCCCTTACCTTCCGTTATCACATTTGCCATGGGAACGTAAGTGTGCAGATTTGGTGCTTTCGCGGTTTGGCATGGATGACATGTTTTTAATAACTTCCTCACTCTTCGATACATGTTTGTGATAGTAAAATCTTCCTGTAATATCTTTACACATTTTACTGGTGACACGTGTGACATTTTTACATGTAATGGGTGTATTACACACGCAAGCATAGCCGGAGATAATACCACCTTCCATTCGCCCTGTAACAATTTATACATTATATTATCTTGTATCAGATAATGCGGACTTGGGTGAGCTGCTATCATTTGCTTTTTAGCAAGGAGTCTGTGGTCATTGTCCTGTTCGCGTCCTTTGTTTTGTAGCATGTCGGTTGCTTCAGGCGCGACAGTGTACTGCATGTTTAATACCCTCAACTCATCGTCAGCTGCTTCGTATACCTCTTCCTTTTCTACGGGCGGATATCTGTTTAAGGTGTCGGCTGTGGTATTCTCTGCTCCTTTGCAGTATTTAATGGTAAAGGAATACTCTTGAATAGCTAACACCCATCGTGTTAGTCGGGAATTGACTAGTCGGCATTTCAATATAAAGGATAACGCCTGATTGTCTGTGTGGATCTCGAAATGGGTACCGTATAGGTAATGTCTGAATTTTCTGAGAGCGTTTATGATGGCGAGTATCTCTTTCTCAGATGTACAATAATGCAACTCAGCGCCTTTGGGCGTTCTATTAGCGTATGCAACAGCATGAAGACTTCCTTGCTCGTCTTCCTGGTGCAACACGGCGCCAATAGCGTACTCGCTAGCGTCAGTATACATTACGTACTTCCTGCCCTGTTGTGGATGGAACAACTATAGGTTGGTTTGGAATAAACCCTTAACCCTCTCAAACTCATCGTTCTGTTCAGAACCCCATTTCCACTTTATATTTTTGCGTACCAGCTGTAGCAAGGGGACTGTGTATTCGGCGTATTTGCTGGTGAATTTCCTGTAGTATCCCGTGAGTCCAAGGAATGCTCGTAGTGCTTTGAGGTTCTTGGGCACCGGGAACTCCACAATACTCCTGAGCTTCTCTGGGTCCGTACTGATGCCTGTAGCTGAGATTATATGTCCCAGGAACTTCATTCGAGACTTAATGAACTCGCACTTGTGTAGCTTGAGTTTGATGTGGGCTAGCCTCAGTTTAAGGGTCTACCTCGGGTCCTAGAGCTCTCTCGAGGCATCTTACAATAGCGGCAAGACTCGTGCTAAGGCCAAACGGTACCACCTTGTGCTGGTAGCATTTATTGTTATAAATAAATGCAGTATACTTACGGTCTTGCTCGCACAGCGGGACCTGCCAGAAGCTCGCTGTCAGATCTAGCTTCGTGAGGTACCTGGACCCTCACATTTTATGAAGAGGTCCTCCGCTTTTGGCGCGCAGTCAAATTCCTTTTCTACTAGGTTATTTAAATTCCGCATATCCAGGCAGAGTCGGATTTCTCCAGTCTTCTTGCGGACAACTAGCAGTGGGTTGAGGAAGCTGCTATTAGATCTTTCTATAATGTCTTCCTCCAACATCCGCTGTATCTCCTGCTGGACCTCGGCCTGGTACTTTATAGGTACCTGGTAGATTATGAACTTTTCCGGTTCTATGAGGTTAATCTTGTGTTCATAAACTGACGTGATTGAGTGTTCCTCACTGAAGATATCGCTGAACTCTTCTTGCAGCGACGACAATCTCCGTTCAGTTTGGGAATCTAAGCTTGTTTCCCCCTGTTCACCGTTTTTGTAATTGATTATCTGTTTCGGTGGCCGTGTAATTTTAATTAGGTCACCATGGGTTTGTATGTGTGTGTGTGTGTGTGTGTGTGTGTGTGTGTGTGTTCAATTTGAAGGTGTAACTAATGTTGTTAATAGTACATTTTAATAGGTGTTCACTAGTGTTAATCTCCGCGCGTATTTGCTCTAATACGTCCACCCCCAATAACACATCACATATCAAATTGACTATACCTACTACGCACACCTCAAATTGCACTTTTTCTAGCATAATTGTTAGATCGTACTGCGTGTCAATTTTTTCTTTGGTATCTGTAGCGGTACGTATATAAAATTGATTTATTGGAAGTGACGGGGCCGTACGAAAATGCTTTTTGTTAGCACGTAGGAATCTTTCACTGACGCCGGAAACAACGCTACCGGTGTCCAACAAAATTTGTGTGGGAACACCGTTGACAAAGGCGTGCAATACCGGACATGCCGCGCTCACTGGCCTTTGTTGTGCGGTACCGGATTCCAGCAACGGATCCCTGACGTCCGGTGGGAACACATTATTAACAGGCATATAAGTTACATAATCAAAAGTACACTTTTCACACAATATATGGTTCTTATATCTAGCATGCTTACATCTACATATTTTTTCCGGGTTTATAGCGCGTCCTTGCTGGAGGCGCATTTCGGCACGTTTTTTGCAGATTGATAATTTTTTGATTTATTGCTAGGGTCCTTAATGCTTTGCGTATCGCTATCTTTCGCAGTGGTATCACTTTTCGCTATTTCGACCGTCTGAATTGCTCTGATCGGGGTCCCATCGTTGCCCTTACTTTGCCCCTTCTGTCTACCGACGTTTGGTTTACCTTTATATTCAAAGGTCTTATTTGGCGGTTTTGACAGTGTCTGGGGTGGAGTAGAACTTGTACTTGGTCTCTGATCAGGTTGAGGATAGTATTGTACCTGTGTATTTTGTCCGTCGATATTTCGGCGAAAATCTGGGTTATAACGCCAACCGCCTAAATCAAAAACTGTCTCGCTTTGGGACACTAAAATGAGCAGTTCATCGACCGTGCGTATACCTTGCGTAAACACAGCTACCCGTATATTGTGGTTGAAATGATAGGCTAGTTTAGTGACAATGCCGATCTCTGAAAATGCTGGGGTTAAATGCTTTGTGCGCTCGACCTGCTGGATGATATAATTTTCAGGCGTTATAGCTAATTTTCGGTCAAAACGTCCATATTCTAATTCATTCCGCAACAGTCTTTGTGTGTGAGAATTCCAATACCTGCTTTCAAATTTCTGTTTGAATTCCGCGTATGTGGACACTTTATCGCGTACAATATTATACCATTTACGCGCCGAATCACGCATCGCGTTTACTACCCATTGTATTTTATCTTGATCTTCGAGTCTCGAACCTACCCTCGCCATTTCATTTTCACAGGCTAACAAAAATTCAATAGGGTTTTCATTATTTTCCCCTGTAAAATATACACGATTCTTTTCATCGACAGGACCCTGTACTAGAATATTAAGAGCGGATCTCCTGCGCACTTCCTGTCGTACTTTTAAGATCTCATCATTAAGTGCTTGTAATACACTTTCTTTATTAGAATCTATGTTGGATCGCGTCTCTACAATTGAAGCATCAAGTCTGTCAACGCGGCGTTGTGTTTCCGTCACGTCCACTTGAATCTTTACTTCGAGCGAGTCAACTTTTTTCGCAACATCAGCGGCCTGTTTTTCGCACCTACTAATGTGTTCTTTGAATCGGCCCTCCATACGCGTGACTTGTTCGATAAACGATTTCTGCATGGTGGTCTCAAAAACCTTAAACCGTTCGTTTATTTTCGTTTCTACCGTATGTACTTTTTCTCCAATTTCCGTAACTTTAGCATCTAATTTCTGTACGCTTTCATTGATTTTCGCGGTCAATTCTTTATTACTTTCTTTATTGCTTTCTGCGATTTCGGTGACTCTAACCGTTAATTCTTTATTAGTTTGTTTAATCTCGGCATTTATGTCTGCGTTACTATTTTCTAATGCTTCGATTAAGCTGACTTTTTGCGCCTCAATTTTGGCCATTAATTCTGCGTTATTTATTTCAGCATTGGCTGCACTTTGTTCAAATCTCGCATCTATTTTAGCAGTTAAATCCGCGTTTGCTTGTCTCATTTCCGCGTTCATTTGCTGTATTTGTTTAAGTATTTTTTCCATATCCATTTTTACACAAAAATTTCAAATACACAATAATCTCAAATAGACGACAATTGCAAATACTTCACTGCTGTACCACTACCAATCACGAAACTTTTCTTTGGGGATTGTTCAGTTGGACGCCAGCTGTTTTAAAAGTTAAAACAGCAAACTTGGTTTTAACGTAAAATAAATTCAATATAATTTAATTTCGTCGTGCCCCACGTTCCGGGCAAGCCATTTATAACTCTACTTAATGCGTGTTGTTGTGTTGTGTGAATGTATGAGCACCTACCTGCTGTCCGATCTTGCGGTTTTCTTCTGACTAGGGCGTGTGGATTTTGGATTTGATTTCGCAAGTATGTAAACTCAAATATATGACAACAGCACACTAAATAAGTTATTTTAAAAGTGAAGAGTTTTGTGAGGTTGGTAGGCTCCGTAGTACAGCAATAAAAAAATACAATATGGGGTAATAAAACGGTGTTTATTACTCCAATGACACACAAGAATGAAATGTTTATATGATCAAATATTCTTATAAACTAAACAATATATAGATCTTGAATAATGTTTTCTTAATGGTTGATAATTTTCAGATGTTGAGCTCGTTATTTTAAAAGAGTTTATTTTAACTGAGAATCTAATTAATTAATTTACTTTAATTTAATTTAATTTCAATGTCTTTAAAATTTGATTCAAATGAAATAAAAACTCTAAAGTTAATTGAATATACTCCAAAATAAACTAGGCATGACAATCTAGTTCACGTCCCTTTATTTACTAGTGACTTGACTCTCGTATACTGCAGTATGAGCAAATTATTTAATTCTTTGTTAAGATTTGTATAGCGCTTTCTGTTTTATCTACTTTTAATTCTTAACTAATGCTTATTAATTACTGATACTGGCTATACAGATTATCACACATGAATAATTCTTATTTAACTAGAGTCTTTGATTTGTGGCACCTGAATGATTTATATTACAATGATTTTAATTAAAAAAGATAGAAAATTTAATGGTTGAAAAATAGATAACTTGATTTTGACTTTCCTGATTCTGATGTAGATCGTAGAGATGCTCCGGATGTCCCTTGCTGTCCTTGTCCAATCGGCTAGAGATAGTGATCTACTTGAGCGTCCTGGGTTTCAGCGTTGAGCTCGGAAATCAGCAACACTCTCCTCTCCTGCTATTTGTTGAAGTTTTTACGTCTGCGGCTTTCTGCGAGAACTGCTTCACGTCCCTCATCGATTCACGTTCCATGTCAGCGTGTGTGTGCGTCTTTTCGAGTTGTAGTTCTGCTCGTCAGCTGATTCACAATGGTTTAGACGGCCTCTCTGTCGTATTCTTGAAGTAATGTCTTGTAGTCGTGTAGATCTCTTGCGTGCTTATGACCACAGCTTGTAGTGCACAATAAGCTTGTTTGTTGATGTAGAAAGAGTATCTTGACGTGACGCTGTAATTACGAATCGTTACAGTTGATCTGTGTTATAATGATCGTAATTATGCGTGTTGACCACGTAGAGTCTTCAGATGAGTCTTCACAAAACTATGGTTTTGAGACGATCGAAGATATACGTCTGTTCTTCTTTAATACTGGCAGTAGAGTGCTTGATCAGCCCCAAAACTCCGTGCTGGTTGGGATTTCTTCGAATGATTTGATTGGCTGACACACTCTCCCTACTACACAAAATTTGAATCACCTTAGTCCGTGAGAACGAAACTAGTTTCCCACAGACGGAGAATTTATATTATTATTAATATTATAACACAACGGAACTGAATTGTCGTTCCGGATTTCCTGTGGCACTTTTATATTGCAATTATCTTGGTTGCAAACCAAGTTGTGATAATTCGAAAATATACAATTTGTTGTAAATTCTTATAGTTATAACATATTAAAAGCTCTTTTATGTAGCTTAATTATTACAGAAATTATTCACATAAAATTAATTAACTCTGTTATTATTTAATTAATTGCATAAAATTCGCACACCCTATTATTAATATTTCGGCAAACATTTTGGCTATAATGGATTTCGCCTGAATTTACTGGTTTCCAAAATATTAATAATTGAAAGTTTGGGTGTGGTCGTATGCGTTACACAGTGAGTTGATTATGTAACAGCTGCGTGTGCGTCTTTTACAATGCATTATTATGATCGCTATAACATATGAGTGGAGTTTCGACTATTAAAATTGATTAAACATCAATATAGTATACACTTAACATATAACTCCAAATAAATGATATTTGGTCCTGTTATAATATATATATATATATATATTAATACTTTAATATTTATAACTAAATTTACCTCAAGATATACTTTTTTCCCTATTAGGAACATGTTTCGAGAGTTCCTGTTCTCTCATCTTCAGCCTTCGCCATCTTGTTTCTGGTGAAGTATTTGTTTGTTGGCTGCTGGATGTTATTAAGGTTGTTTGTTGGTCTTTGGTCTTTTAAAGTTGTATTATTGTGTGTGGTTGTGGTATATGTTTTTGTATTTTGTGTATTTTCGATGTTGAGTGCTTATAATATTGAATATTATACCAATATAATATACCAAATTGGTTATGAAAATG
Source organism: Magicicada septendecula (assembly GCA_034769895.1). NCBI lineage: Eukaryota > Metazoa > Arthropoda > Insecta > Hemiptera > Cicadidae > Magicicada > Magicicada septendecula. The sequence continues at coordinate 815,927,065 of CM068367.1, forward strand.
GATACAATAAAAATACTATGATCAAAATAGAAAAAAAAAAAAATACAAAATAAAAACTGAACAATTAAGAATTAATCAAAATGAACAACACATAAATAATAACAACAACAAAAAATGGGCCACATCCACATACATAAATAATAAAATGACAAAACTAACAAAACTATTTAAAAACACAGATATAAAAATAGCATACAAAACTAATAAAAATAAATTACAAATTCTAAATAGCTCACACAACAAAGATAATACAACAACTAATGGTATATACAAAATTGAATGCCAAGATTGCAATAAATGTTACATAGAACAAACAAAAAAACAGCTGAAAAAACGTTATTTTGAACACCTAAACGCATACAAAAAACCAGAAATATATAAATCCAATTTAACCACACATGCAATAAACACAGGACACGAATTCCCAAACATAACCAATGTATCACTAATAAAAAAAAAAACCACACAAAGGCACCATAATGAACATTTGGGAAAATTTACAGATATACAAACATAAAACACAAAACAAACTAATACCAGAACAAATACAAATCAATACAAAACATGACAAAATATTCAAAGCACTCAACATCGAAAATACACAAAATACAAAAACATATACCACAACCACACACAATAATACAACTTTAAAAGACCAAAGACCAACCTTAATAACATCCAGCAGCCAACACACAAATACTTCACCAGAAACAAGATGGCGAAGGCTGAAGATGAGAGAACAGGAACTCTCGAAACATGTTCCTAATAGGGAAAAAAGTATATTTTGAGTTAAATTTAGTTATAAATATTAAAGTATTAATATATATATCAAGAAACAGACTGTAGCAGAAAGTGATTGAAATATATGTATATTATAACAGCACCAAATATTAACTATTTGGGGTTATATGTTTACCGCATACTGAAAGCATATTTAAATAAAAAGTAACAGTCAAAACTCCATTTGAATGTAGAGCATTGAAAATAATGCTTTCTAAAGCAACGCACACGTGGTCATTATGTAATCAGTTCGCTGTACAAGGAAGCGACCACACCCAAACTGTTAATTATTAATATCTCGGAAACTAATAAATAAAGGCGAAATCTAACATAGCCAAAATGTTTACCGAAATATTAATGATGACGTGTGCAAATTTGAAGCAATATATTTAACAAATGAAAGAGTTAATTAAAATAATTGAATAACTTCTGTAAAAATAGAGTTACAGTAATGAGATTTTAGTATGTTATAAAGATAATAATTTCTGACAGATTGTATATTTTAGATTTCACACAACTTGGTTTGCAACCAAGTTATTGCAAAATTAAATAAGCACAGGATATCCGTTGCGGGAAATTGGTTCCACCGGATAATTATAATATTAGATAATAATATAAATTCTCCGTCTGTGGGAACCTAACTTCATTCTCACGGACCAAGGGAATTCAAAATTTTATGTGGTAGGGATAGTGTGTCAGCCAATGAAATCATTTCACGCGAGCCCCGGCCAGTGCGGTGTTTTCTGGTTGAAAACTCACTCTTCTGTCAGTACTCACGAAGTTAAGACGTAGTCCTTCGATCGTCTAATAACCGAAGTGGTGAAGATCAACAAGAAGACTCTACGTGGTCAACACACACGCAATTACGAACACACTAAGTACAGATCATCTGTATAGCTCGTAATTGTTGCGTAAAGGCGAGATACTCTTCAGTACATCAACCAAGCTTATTGTGTACTACCAGATAGTCATAAGCACGCAAGAGATCCACCAGACTTCAAGAATACAGCAGAGAGGCCGTCTAAATCATTGGTGAACAGCTGACGAGCAGAGCGACCACCCGAACGAAGCACACACACACACACGCTGACGTGCAACGTGCGAATCGACGAGGGACAGGAAGCAGTTCCAGCGGACAGCAGCAGACGTTAAAATATTCACAAACAGCAAGGAAGCAGAGTGTTGCCGAATTTTGAACTCCACGACCGAATCCAGCAGTTCTAAGCAGATTACTTTCTCTAACCAAGGACTCGAATCGACGAGGGACAAATCGGAACGACATCCTCTTCAGTAACAGGAAAGCAAAATCCACTTATTTATTTTTCAGATCAAATTTTCTATTTTTCAATTAAAACATTGTAATTCAGATAATTCAGGTGCCAAACAAAAAGCAAAGACTCTAGTAATTAAAAAGTAAATTCGTTGTGATAATCTGTATAGCAGTTTAAGGCTTTAGTAAGTTATAGTTAAGAAATAGAAGTAGTATAAAAGCGCTATACAAATCTTAATTGACAATCTAATCTTAGATCATACTGCAGTATATCAGAAGTAGAATCACTAGAAATGAAATAACGTGAACTAGACTGTCACGTCTAATTTATTTTAATTAATTATTCTAATTAATTTCAGAGTTTTATATTTTGTCTCATGAACATTTAGATTCAACTTAATTAAATAAATTTAATTAAATTCAAATCAATTAATAAAGTAAAATTTAGATTGCAATTAACTCGCCAAAGAACGAGTTCAGTTTCTTTCAACTATTGACCAATCGAAAAACATTGATTCATTGTTTAAACTATAAGAAATTCATAATATAATAACCATTCTATTCTTGTGTGTTGTTGGTGTAATAAACAACGTTTTATTACCCCATATAACAGTGTTTTATTGTTGTACGATAAAGCCTACCAGTCTCACAAAACTCTCCCCCTTTAAAGTAACCTATTTTGTGTGTTGTTGTAATAAATTTGAGATTACTAGCTTGCGAACTTCAAATCCAAAATCCACACGCCCTAGTCGGAAGAATCTGCAAGATCAGACAGCAGGTAGGTACTCACACACAACACAACATAACAATAACGCATAGAAGTAGAGTTATAATATATATATATATATATATGGTATAGACGATGCCTATACCGTTCTTGGTTCAGCGTTATGAAAAATTCGGCATTACTGATGTCCGAGGACACCAGTAATCCTACTAAATATTATTTACACACCCTTAACACGGCACTATCACCCCCTACGAAGATAGCGACTGTTCCATAGTTTGGTGATTCCCCTGAATTGACCCCCCAGTTAATTTCTAAATTCACCAATTTTGAAAATAATAACAAGTATGGCTAGGACACAATCTGCCTAACCACACTTACTACCAATAATCCAAATCCACGGTCAGGGTTCGGTGACTCTGTGACCGCCCGAAAGTTGGGGAATCACAAGTAAAATATGCAGTATATGGTTGTGATTTCGTTACATTTAAAATTTACAACTTTCATTACATGAAGTTCTTAGTCTTGGTTGTGTATTCTAACACCATATATTTCTTTCTTAACTTTCCCTACTTTGACTTTCATTAACATAAAATAGTGAGTACAACAAAATATTTACTTGTTCACCTAAACTAATCTATTCCTACTTACACAATCTAGCACCAACTAACGATTAAATCTTTAATTACAATTTAATAAAAGAATTTACTCTCCCTCCTTCCATTAAAATGAACATTTAATTTGCATCTGAATAAAAATTACAAACATTTCAATTTTAGGTTTAATTTCAAATTCTATTAACTCTTTATCTTGTTACATTTTATTATTACATTTCAATTATGAATTTATATTAATCATTTTCATCATTAATTGGTTTGGGTGATCTCAGTTATCCACAATGATCTAATTTATCGAATGGGCATTAAAATATAATCTTACCCCCTTTCTTCCTTCTGACAGTCACTAACTGATTTACATAGGGTGACACCAATCTCTCAAAAATATTTACCTCCACTAATTCTCTAACTTCACTTAAATCATTCTCCTCTTATAATAAAATACCTGATAACCCTCTTTGTACTTAGGATGTGTGTTCCCTCCCTTATACTCATTCCCTTATTAGTTCCTGGCCTCTCCCAGGTAACTCCGCCAAACCCCATTTAAAACTATTCACCTCCCGCCACAACGTCTTGCGTTGAGGACTCCTTACCACACCACCCTCTTTACAAAATTTCACCACCATCTATTTATTCCCCAATTACATCACTCTCACTACTCTACATACAATCACTCTCACCACTGTGTCCCTATTACTACCCCGTTTCTGTATTACTTTTATTCCAGAAATTCTTATTCTGTCTAACACCCATTTAAAATTAACTTTGATTGACTCAAATGCCTTATTGAAAGAATTATTATCACCCAAACTATATCTTTTACAACATTTTACATTAATAAGTTAACCATTGAAAACTACACTAGAAAATTCATAACTACCTCAAATTAATTTTATCATTTAATTCAAACCTTTGAAACTCATTTAAAATTTATTATTCAAACATTAAACATTTTACTTTATTTAAATTGCATTATTGGTAAGTTCGTGACCGCTCAAAAATGGGTTTTTTCGAGATGGGGTAGGAGACGGCCAGACACCAAACATGAATTCACGTCCCCCTAATCTACCGCTAAATTACATTACCTTGCTTTTATTCTTCTCAACTACATTAATTATAATTTAAAAGAACTTACTCTCTCTTTCTCATTCATCCAAGCATGCTGTCTAGCCACCTCCAATCCCATCTCCATAAAACATATTTTTGTTAAAATACTGAAAATTTTATAATTTGCTAAATTTTATTTTGCAAATGACACTGGTAAATAATACTTGAAACATTGCCTCACTTTATTTTTGTTTTAATGCACTCTCTTTGGCAATGTTGGTATGTGGTGTTGTGCTTATTTATGCACCTTGAGTATAATTTAGTGTCTCCACATACCTTAGGGGTCCCCCTCCCCGTTCAATAATATAGTTGAATTTCTAATTGATACCAATTTTGTGAAGTCGGACCATCGTCGCTTTCATCACCCGAAGGAAGTTCCGCCAACCATGGTCCGCCTCTAAAGTGCCAAAACCCACGGTCAGGATTGGTAAGTTCGTGACCGCCCGAAAATGGGGGAGAGTCCCTTCTGAAAACAAACAAAACATACTAAAATTCAAATTCTTATTTTGACCAATATAATTTCAAATTTGTTGCGTTCTGTGTACCCACTATCTCCTGCGTTGCTTGGTTGCGTAATACATAAGCATTATTCATTTTTACCTCTATTATTTCATAAGGTCCTTCATATAAAAGTAAAAACTTCTTTATTTCTTTCTCTTGTGCGCTAGAAAGATCATGTCTCCTTACCAACACTAATTGTTCTACCTCGAATTTAGTCCACTTACCCTTTTCGTCGTGTCTCCGCTTTCTCCTCTCCCCTTTGGTGAGTAGACTCTCATTCGCCAGCTGGTTTTTACATTTCTGTCGATGGTCTGTTCCTCTGGTGGATATTCGAAAAGTTGTTCTAATATTCTAGGTGGCCTGGTTCCCTTTATTAGTTCATATGGCGTAAACCCTGTAGATTCGTGGGTAGTACTGTTTAACCATTCTTCTACCTTCTTCACGTGCAATGGCCGTTCAGTATGTTTGGTGTGGCAGTACGCCCGAAATATCCTCCCGATTTCTCTCATCACCCTCTCTGCCTGATTAGACTGTGGATGGTATACTGCTGTATGCTTGGGTATGATGCCTTCCCAGCCAAGAGTCTGTCTCCATCTACCGCTGATGAATTGGGGTCCGTGATCAGATAAAATTATCTTCAGCTTACCTACGTTTATCATGTAATCCTTGGTGATCTTTTCACTCAGCACCCGGCTCGTAGCTCTCTTCACGCTGTACAACCTAACAAACTTAGAAAAAGTGTCCAAAATAACAAAAACACACTAACTCCACCTCTACCTTTGCGCAATGGCCCATATAAATCTACAGCCACTAAGTCAAACGGTCTTTCCACTCTAACATAATTCAACTCCCCTTCTACCCTATAATTCACAACTTTCGACCTCTGACGCAAATCGCATACCCTTAACAATCTTCTAACTCGCCTCTCCATATTCTTAAAACCACAAGATTCTTTTAACACATTCGTACACTTTTTCGCCCCAAAATGCCCATATCTTACATGACAATCCCAAATAATTTTATCTATCAACTCTTCAGGTATAACCAACCTCCAATCACATTCACCCCCCTCTACTTTCTTGAACAGAATTCCCTGATATATTTGGAAATGTGTATTATATTCAGACCCATCTATATCTGCTTCGAGACTAGCGATTAATTTACTCAATTTATTTTCTAATCTTTGTAGGTTTTTAATCTCCCTTAATTCCTCACCAAAAATTCTATCTTCCCTTGTTAACCGAAAAATCTCTGTTTCCTTAAGATCCCTCCTGGTTTTATTTTCTATGACATCTACCCTGGAAAGAGTGTCTGGTACTTTGTTATCTGTCCCCTTAATATACTCCCATGAAAAATTATATTCCAGTAATGTCAATACCACCTGGTGAGCCGGCTATGGGTTAATCGGCACATGTTCAGGAATGACAACGCCTTATGATCGGTTATGATGATTGTCCGGTTGCCCAAGATGTAAGTCCGGAACTTTCCTACGGCGAACACGATGCTTAGCAGTTCTTTTTCCGTAGTTGTGTAATCACGTTCGGCCGCCAAGAGGGACCTGCTGGCGAAGGCTATCGTCTGATGTTCTTTTTCACCATCTTCCTGATATAACTCCGCTCCCAGGGTGACGTTACTGGCGACAGTCTGCAAATAGAAAGTTTTCAAAAAATCAGGGTGATTCATCATTACCATATTTGAAAATTTTTTCTTTATCTCCTCGAATGTCTCCCTTTCCTTCTCTCCCCAATTCCACTGTTTATTCTTCTGTAGAACAGCGCTCAATCTTGCTGTCGACTGCGCATAGTTCTTCTCAAATTTTCTATAAAAGTTGCAAAGTCCCAAAAAACTTTGTAGCTGCTTAATATTTTTTGGATCGGGAAAGCGCATAATAGCTTCTACTTTCTCAGGGTTAGCTAGAATTCCCTCTGGAGTAATAATGAAACCTAAAAAGTGTATTTTGGTTTGTAGAAACTTGGATTTATCCCAATTAACCGTTAGACCCCCTTGTTGTAATTTATCTAGTACATATTCAAGATGTTCTAAATGTTCTGAAAATGTTCGTGATGCTATTAATATGTCATCAACATATACAGTTAAAAAATCTAAGTCCTTGGGCTGCAATATCATATCTAGACATTTTATGAAACTTGCTACACTAGTATTAAGTCCAAATGGCAAGCGTTTGAACTGATAATTCTTACCATTGAAGAGAAATGCAGTATATCTCTGGCTCTCTGCTACTAGCGGAACTTGCCAGTATCCTGCGGTCAAATCTAAAGATGTCATGTACTTGACTCTGCTGAATTTCTGAAAAATTTCATTTATGTGTTCCGGTGACTCCCGGTCAGGTATTATAATTTGGTTAATTTTTCTAGCGTCTAAATACAATCTTACCTTTCCATCCTTCTTGATTACCACTACTAATGGGTTCGAGTATGGCGATATCGATCTCTCAATAATGTCTCCCTCCATCATTCTGTCCAACTCTTCTTGCATGGCTCTCCTCTTCGAAAATGGCACTGGATAACTCCTCTGCATATAGGGTGAGTGTTCTCGAACCTTCAACTCGCATACATAGTTCCTGGCTTTTCCAGGCAACTCCGCAAACACTTCTCTAAAACGTTCCACAACTGCCCACAACGCCTGTCGCTGGGGATTCCCTACAACTCCACCCTAATTAAAAAATTTATCTGCCCTGTTTTCCCATACTCTCTCATCACTTGCATACATCTCTCTCTCCTCATTCTCCACAATCTCACTCTCTCGACATATATTCACTCTTGTTTCTATGTCTCCATCGCCTACTCGTTTATATATTATTTTTATCCCCATAACTTTAATCTCATCTGTCACCCTCTTAAAATTAACCCTGACTGGTTCACTCCCATTACTAAATTCTACTATTCTTTTATTAAAATCAATTACTGCTTTATTTCTCATTTCCCAATATTACATCTAAACTCAGTCCCTTAACCACTAGAAAAGTATTTTCAAATTCAGTTTCATTCATAAATATATTCAGTTGTACTTGTCTAGTAACCCTTTTACTCCGTACTCCAGTTACCCCCACTACTGTTACTCCCACAACTGTTAATGATGGAATATGTTTATTTCTTTTTGTAATTCTCCCATTACGTTTTCTGAAACTACTGATATCTCACTTCCTGTATCTATTAATGTTTTAAAGTTCTTACCTTCTATGTTGACGATTACCTCTGTCAAACCGGTTTTGGTTTCTATAATTCCTGCGTCGTCTTCCTCCAACAACCCCTTTGACATGTCTGTGATAATGATATTGCTCTGGTATTTGCATTCTTCTTGGACTCCAGAGTCCTCCGTCGACAATGGCTGGGCCCAGTTCCCCATTGTCTCTTCTAGTTTCCTGTAGACGTACCCGCCACAGCTTGGTTGTATCCTCCTCTACCTCTTATCGCATCTCCACCTCCTCTGCCGTTATCTCCGCCTCATTGCTGTTGATTGTGATGAGTGGAGGCCATGTTGCTCCGTTGGCAATCTCTCTCACCTTGTTGCATCTGTAACATACTGTTCGGATAGCAAAATTCTCGTACTCACAATTCGGACATTTCCACATCTCGCCTCTATGGTGACTACTATTACTTCCACACTCCCCTCTATAAGAGTTTGGTATCCCCCTGGATTGCTGATAATTCCCATTAGTGTGTGACGCTGGCGGGTTCAGACGCCTACCCATTTCCCATTCCTTTATGTTTTGAAATACATCTAACATGTTTTCTAGTTCGTTGATGTCCGCTAACTCCCTCGTCATTAGTGTAATTTGTACTTCTCTGGGCAGGTGTTTACTAACATGTCTAACAAATGACCGAAAAGGCAATGGCGGTTCTAAATACTTTGCCTCATTGAATATTCTCATTACATACATGGTTATGTTATTGTTTATTCCCCCAAAATTCCCGGTTCCCATGATTTTACTACATAACATTTCTTGATCCTCTTCGGACCAATATTTATTCCGGAACGCTGCCTCGAACTTCTCATAGCTACTCCACTCTGTATTATGTACTTCCGCCCATATTTCAGAACTGCCCGTAAAACACTGTAAAATCTTTAACAATTTTATTTCCCAACTACTGCTATTAAACCGGTTAAATTCCCTTACCCTAAACAGAAACTACATCGGGTGTACTCTCCGGTTGTCACAACTAAATTGTTCGAGTTCGATATCATCTTTTGCTTCGCGAGTATACAATATTTGCTCTACAACACTACTTAAATTTTGGCTTACGGCCACATGTAATTCGTCTTTAATTTCTACTATGTCTTGCTCAGTTACTCTTAATTTATTATCATATTTATTTTCATATTGAAGGTTATGTTTATTCATAACCCCCATACTCTCTTGCACAGATTGTTTACACACATTTTCTACCTCCACTATTTTAATTTTTATGTCATCATTATGTTCATTAATCTTATTTATACACTTACTTTCTATCTCTACACACTGTTCTTTAACTTGAGTTTTAATTCTGTCTGTCATCTGTTCATTTACGTCATTTATTTTACTTTCAATATTTTCTGTGATTTCATTAATCTGTTTATTGAACTTATAGTTTACTGATTCTATATCTGCTCTTTAATACCATCACAACGTGTATTAATTTTATTCACTTGCTTACTAAAATTAATATTTGGTTGTTTTATTTCATCTCTGATCTCATTAAATTTGGCATCAAACTTATTATTCTGTTCATTAAATTTATCATTAAAATTATTATTAATTTCATTCTTTTGTTCATCCAATTTATTTAACAGTAACTGCATCATATTCATCATATCATGATCCTCAGATTTTTTAATCGGGACTGGCATTGAATGAATTACTTCATCCATTATTTTTGACTCAGTCTCGCTTAAATCGCTAGTTATTTGACTTTCAGTTTGACTATCAGTGAAGCTGACTTCTTTGTTACCATTTTCATTAGTATTCATTTTTTATATTATTTAGTTTTTTACTTTTTTATAATACATCTATCATATTATAACATACTCTTATTTCTCTCTGTATTTAATTTTACTTCATATGTAACTCCCACCAACGTCTCTTACATCTGCGAGTAGGCATAGCCTATACGAAATATAATTTGTATAAACTGTCCCTAGTTCGGGGGCCATTGATAACTTTCATAATTATCACCAATTAATCTATATATATATATATATAAAAGAGAAATACCACTGACTCACTGATTCATCACGAAATCTCCGAAACTATAACACCTAGAAACTTGAAATTTGGCATGTAGGTTCCTTATGTGATGTAGGTATCCGCTAAGAAGGGATTTTTGTAAATTCTACCTTTAAAGGGGGAAAAAGGGGGGGAAAGTTTGCCTGACTGACTGACATAGAATCAATGTAGAGCAAAAATTACTGAATGGATATCAATGAAACTTTGGACATAGCTTCATCATAGGTCTTAGGTGCTCACTAAGGAACGGTTTTAAAAACTTTCACTCCTAAGGGGCAAACCCCCCCCTTGTATCTATGTATGTATGTTCCACATCTCCTCCTAAACCACTGGACCGATTTCAACCAAACTTGGCACAAATATTTTATGCAACGGGAGAACCAACATAGGATAGGTGTTTTTTCGATGGGGTCCTTTGGGGGGTTCTTTGGGGTCTTCCACATCTCCTCCTAAACCACTGGACTGATTTCAACCAAACTTGGCACAAATATTTTACGCAATGGGAGAACCAACATAGGATAGGTGTTTTCTTCGATGGGGTCCTTTGGGGTCTTCCACATCTCCTCCTAAACCACTGGACCGATTTCAACCAAACTTGGCACAAATATTTTATGCAATGGTAGAACCAACATAGGACAAGTGTTTTTTCGATACGATCCTCTGGGGGGGGGGTCCTTTGGGTCTTAAAAAACTATTAGATCTGGTTACTATGGCAACCCAATAGAATAGATTCTGGTTACCATAGCATCGGTGGAAGTCTCCCGCGTAGGAAATAGCGCGGGAGTCGTCCGACGAGCCTTCCCCGGAACGATACCTCTGAAACCTTCTGGTTTCACGATATCTCTGAAACCACTGAATGGATATCAATGAAACTTTGAACATAGCTTCATCATAGGTCTTAGGTGCTCACTAAGAAATGGTTTTACAAACTTTTACTCCTAAGGGGCAAAAAAACCAAATACTGAAATTTATCCACTGTAAGTGGTTGACATCTCAGTTTACTGGAAACCCCGAATACATTTAGTCCTGAGTTTTTAATCATTGTTTTAAATTGAAAAAAACTTCGTTGTTTGCAGGTTCTTATAGTCGAGAAAATTTCGAAGTTCAATTAATTAATAAATGTATGACCTTTTTTTCTCGGAAACGGCTCTAACGATTTTCTCGAAATAAATAATAAATAGCTGTTGCTATGAATGTAAATAAACAAACTAAGAGTTGAGAATTTGTACAATCTATCTAATCCTATACTATTAAGCGAGCAATAATTGTACAATTACGTACAACGTGAAACTCCGTAGCAAAGCACGGGTATTTTGCTAGAGAGATAGCAAGTAAAAGTAGGGCAGAGTAGTGATACATTCACTAAAAGTTAAATCATAAATAAACTAAAATAAAAGAAATTAAATTCGAAAAAGTCAGTAGACAAGTTTAAGTAAAGACAAAAAGAAAAATCATATATAAATGAAATTTAACTAAAACCAAAATTTGTAAAGAATTATTTTTCTAAAAGAAGAAACAAAATAATAACAATAATTATTAGCCTATTTACAAAAAGGTATCTAGGTTACCTAATAAAAAAGTATAAACATTTATTGGTTACTAGGAGTAACTGACTAACAAAAAATATTAATTGTTAAATGCAATTCAATGTGAGATGAAAAAGTGTAATGTCCTATAAAAGTTAAATAAATTTCAAAGAATATTCGGAATTAACCACTTCTAAATTAAGAAAACAAGTCAGCACTAGACACTACATCCGAGATATCCATTGGAATAAACTGATCCACACCAGAAAATCAATGAACAAACAATAAATTCTGCTAATATCAGCTCAATCCAGACGTCATCATTGAAAACCTTTTGGTGAGATCGTTTCTGTTTACAAGTTAACTAAAGTACACCTCAACTACAAATCTAAAACACTAGAAACAGCACCATCTCTGTAAATTCATTATTTTGGTTAATAATACATGGTTAATAACATTATAGCCATACTAAGTAAATAGTGTTTGTTTTTTTTGTCAGTGAAGAAACGTAGTGTGCGCTCTAGCGGTCAAACAGTCAACTGAATATTACAGATTATACAAATTTTAACATAATTTATGTAAAGTTCGATACAGACCAATATGCTAAATATAATAAAATAACAGTAACATAAAAATAATAGTAATAATAACATAATAATAATGTAACATTATTATGTTAAATATAATAAAATAACATAATTACCTACGCTACGCTAAGTCAGTCGGTCTGACCGGTTTGTGCGCTCTCGCTTTTTTAGTTAAGTACCTAAGTAACCAGCTACGAATTTTGATACCTATTAGCTAAATAAACGTTCTATTTTGAAAGTAGAAAATGGACGAGGAAATTGAGTTTATAATAAGCAACGGATTACAGATTCCTTACTGAATAGTAAAGATAAGTGGTGACGGCGCGTGTCTCTTCTCCTCCCTGTCCTATCTGGTGCACGGCGACGTTTCAAGGGCCGCTCAAATTCGTGCAGAAATAGTGAATCACGTGTCCAATAACTGGCAAAGGTTCAAATGCTTTACTCACCAGCGGTCTGGAGCTGCTTATGGTACCAAACGTCTGTACCTCGCCGAAATGTCTAGGCCGTACACATATGGGACTACTTGCGAGCTCAAGGCTGCTGGAGAAATATCTCCTTATGAGTTTCAGGTGTTTCAAGGTGGCTCTATTCTTGCTATTTTTGGGGAGGCATTACAGGGAGTCAAAAGAATTCGGTTCACTGGAGATTTCAATGAAGGGCATTTTGATGTTTTAATTCCCTTGGCCGAATCAACACATAATACAGTTAACTTAGAATCCCCGAATACCAATAACCCAGCGGAATGTCAACTGAATTTGTCTTGCACTGTCTCCCAGTCCCAATCCTCTCCTTACATTGACCTCTCCAGTCCAAGTTCAGACGAATCTGTTGCTTCGACTGTAGCATCAGTCAAAGGGAAAAGAGGAAAAAACGCAGAAAAAGGTTTACAAATGCAATCAGGAAAAAACAAGTAAGGGAAGCTGCTACCAAATATGCCAAAAACAACCCAAAAGTTTATAGGGAGGCAGTCAAAAAATATACTGATAGTCACCCGACAGTTAACCGGGAGGCTGTAAAAAAATACAGTGAAAATCATCCAACAGTTCATAGGGAGGCCGTAAAAAAATACAATAAAAGTCATCCAACAGTTCATAGGGAGGCTGTTAAATGTGCATCTAATAACCCCCATATCAATCCAGTAGCTTCTGCGAAATATAATGAAAAGAGAGCACATAATAGATTATTGACCTGGGATAAACTTTTGTCCGGATTTCAATATGAACCGGAAATAGATTATTCCACTGACAAGTTCGTTGAGCTTGGAGTTCGGTCACCATGTAACTGGTGCCGTGCACTGAAGTGGAAGGATGAGACTCCTGGTTTGTGTTGCAATAATGGTAAGGTCCAGCTTCCTCTCCTTGAGCCCTATCCTGAACCCTTACACAGTCCCCTCAATCACCAGCATGCAATGACTGAGCACTTTCTTCCTGCTACCCGGAAGTACAATGGATGCTTCCAAATGACGTCTTTTGGAGCCAAAGAGGTAAAAGAAGGAAACTTTATGCCAACTTATAAAGTACAGGGCCAGGTCTATCACAGGATAAGGAGTCTTATGGCTGAGCCTGAGCAACAGCCTTCATTTCTCCAAATATACTTTGTTGGTGATGATGACAAAGAGAGGGATATCCGTAGTGGAATATACCCTGGCGTCAAGCCAGGATTGGTCAGCCAGCTGCAGAAATTACTTCATGAGCACAACAAGTATATTTTGGATTTTAAGGCTGCTGTTGAGTCTGTTCCCAAGGACCAGAAGGAGTTTCAGGTAGTTACAGTAGAAATCGGTTAACACGAAATGACGGGGACCAGTTATTTTTTTCGTGTAAACCGAATTTCGCGTTAAGCGAACAAAAAGTGAAACAAAATGAGGAAGTGAACAAATAGTGTACTGTAGATTATTTACTGTACTGTCTAGTAAAATGCAACAAATACAACCTTTTATTTATCCACATGGTTTATTATTGTTAATTTTTCTTAAAATTATTATTAGCTATTCTAAATTTAGTCCTATGATTTAGGTTTTCTTATAGACTACTGTATGTCTTTCAACTTTACCGTAGTTTTCGTGTTTATCTTTTTTTTTAAAATAATCCGTTATTTTCTTTTGCACACAATTTTGCACTATTTTATATTCAACAAATTGTTCTAATTTATCAACGTGTTCAAACATTTCACCTTCCGAGTTGGCTTCAAAATATCGACGAACACGGCTCAGCAACGAAAGCATATCGGTAGCGGCAGGAACATTTTCACTATCATTTTCCGTGTCAAGTTCGTCGTCACTATCATCACCTTCACAGTTGTCAACTTGCACTGTTTCCACGATATCGGTATCTGTTAATACGGGAGCCGTAGTTACGTTCTCGTCGACAGTCACGTACTCATTTAGAGAAATTGAAACATTTAATACAGATGACACACGATTAAACATTTCAGATAGTGTAGGATCAATTTCATTTTCTTCGGGTTGTTCAGTTTCTGATTCAAAATGAATCGAGCATGAGCGAAACAATTTTGAATTGTTGTAGGCATCACGAGGTTCCACGCTGTTCTTAACAAGTTACAAGCATCCAGAACATTTACACAGAAATCTTTTTTCCCCTCAATAGTGGCCGAGTATTTCCGCAGAAGCAACTTTCTGTACTGAAATTTTAAATTTTGAATAATACCTTGATCACAAGGTTGTAGGACACTAGTCGTGTTCGGTGGTAGAAAAACAAGTTTAATTGCCATCAATTTTAGGTCACATGGGTGGGCAGGACAGTTGTCAATAATTAACACAATTTTCCTCTTCTGAGAAGTGAAATGTTTTTCTAACGAAACCAGCCATTCGGTAAAAATTTTAGACGTCATCCACGCTCGTTTGTTAGCTCTATATTCTACTGGCAACTTTTTAACATTTTTAAAACAGCGCGGCTTAGCTCTATATTCTACTGGCAACTTTTTAACATTTTTAAAACAGCGCGGCTTTAAACTTTTTCCTATAACAAGTAACGGAAGTTTTTCTAACCCATCAGCATTGCAACCTACCATCACTGTCACTCTCTCTTTGGACTTTTTACCACCAGAGCACTGCTCCCCTTTCAATGAAAGTGTTTTATCGGGCATACAACGGAAAAATAGTCCTGTTTCATCGGCGTTGAAAATATCCTTACGTGGATAGTCTTTTAAAATTGCAGGCAGCGTAGATTGCAACCACGATGATGTAATTTCTTGTGACACCTGTCTTGATTCGCCACAGATGTTTTTAAAGGTTATGCCATTTCGTTTTTTAAACCTTTCTAGCCAGCCAGGATTTGCAGTGAAATTTAAGTTCATCTGTTCAGCAAAAACGTTTGCTTTCTCCATCAGTAGTGGTCCAGAAATAGGAGCATCTTGTGATCTTGCTTGCTTAAACCAAACAAGAAGAGCAGCCTCTAAGTTTTCGTGGTTTGCCTTACGGAAACGTTTTCTGCCTGGTTCAAACTTGCCCGACTCATACAGTTCTAAAGTTTTATCTCTATTTTTTTATAATCGTGGATAACGTCGAGTTTGGTATACCGAATGTTTTACAGATTTCTGTTTTAGTTCGAATACCCTCATTAACAGCTTGGAGGAGTTCAACTTTTTTTTCTAAAGAGAGGGCACTTTGTTTACCACTTTCTTCTCCATTTTACTTCCGGACTGCAAAAACGAAATTTACGAAAGCGTAACTTCACTTAACACGTACACGTCACACGCTTAACGTCACTTAACTGGCTGTAAAAGACTAAGAAGTTTGTACAGTAAAAAAGTAAACAGTTAATCCTCACAACTGAGTAAATTTTTTACAATAAAATGTTATCGGTACCGTACCGCAAACTTTACCACCGCTGTACACGCACAGAATACAACTGAACTGAACTCACCACACCCTATAGAGTAGGTAGTTAATGTAAGCGATAACGGTTTATTTGCGGTCAATGAACAACACATTTGGTGCTGAAGGAGAGGCTATGGTTTCTCGTAAACAATGGTACACTGTATACAGTACGTACTGTAAATAGAACTTGGTACTGAAGACAAAACAAAACAGGTAGACAAAACAAACTATGGTCACTACCTGCTCTTTCTCTTTTAGAGACGAAGAATGGATTCCTTTACATCGAAAACAAGCTTTTGGGCGTACTTGTGTGGCTTTATTTTGTATGCAGTTACTTAAAAGCCAGCCAAAAAAAATTATTTTTAACAAAAATTTTTCGTGTTAACCGATATTTTTCAGGTAAACCTTTCGTGTTAACCGTACAAATAGTACACTGTACAAACCGATATTTTGTGGTAACCGTTTTCGCGTTAAACGATTTCCACTGTATTAAAGCAAATATGAAGCCTTCTGGAGAACACCATGGTCGTTTCAATGTTCCAACAACTAGAGAAGTGGCAATTCTCATTGTCGGCCAGGATTTTGATAAAAGAGATATCGTACTCCATAGCAGAGACAATAGATTGATACGAATCAGTGAGACGCACCGTGCCTATGATGCTCTTCAATACCCTTTGATGTTCTGTCATGGAGAAGACGGCTATTCTATAGACATACCACAGCGCGACCCAAAGACAAAGGCTCCTCTCAAGAAAATTGTGTCTGCTACTGACTTTTACAGCTAAAGGATAATGGAGCGTGATGGTGAACAATGCAACCTACTGCTGTTTCGCAACCTTCTCAACCAATTTCTGGTTGATATTATAAGTAAACGAAACTGGGGTACTTCCTTTATTCTTAAAAGCCCCGCGTTGGGTTCGTCTATTTATAAAATTAAACTTATATGTGTGTGTTTCGTGGTTAAATCTGCCACACATTGGATGCGTCAATTTATAACATTAACTAAATATGGTACGTCCTTCTTTTGTAAATCCCCACGTTGTTGGCGTCAATTTATAACGTATTGCGATCAGGGGTTTTATTATTTATTATTATTATCAAATTTACGTTACGGTTAAGTTAACTTGAAACAAAATAAAAGAGTAGTTGTTGTTTAAATTTAAATTCGTGGTTAAAATATTAAAAGTCTCATTAAAACAAAATTCATCTATGGGTGAAGTGTTCCTTTGAGATAACTCAATGTTGAGAAAGGTTATTTCTACTTGAAGGTGACCAATGTAGTAAAGTATTTTCCCATACAACATTCAAGTTACTCACAGTGTTTACAATGGTTTAAATACACTTGTTTCTTTTTAAAAGAATCCCCTTGTATTAAACAAAAAATAATGAAGTTGATTATATTTAAATGTTAGATTAACTTAAATTAAAACATGAAGTATGGCAGTTGATTGCTTGATAGTAGATCTCGTCTGGTTGAAACTGGTAGTAGAAACTTCTTCTGATTACAGGTAGTCTGAGTAAGTCAAGTCCCGTAAAGTCTGGACAATATTATAAACAAACATATACTTTTACGTACCTGATTGCGTTTACTTGAAGTTCACTAAACTGTCAACTCAGCTTACATTCATCAACTCCCTTTGGTTGCAAGGTTATGTCACCTTGTTTATTAAATTAGTGGGCGCCACACGGATTTATTCAGGGAAAATCCCGTGTAAAACCCATACATAAAAATTACTAGATGAAAAGAAAATTTAAAATAGTTGATTACCACTTTTTGGCAATGCTATTCCAATATGTCAAACACAACAGAAGGTTGTTTAAGTTTATTAAATGAAACTATTTAATTATTCAAAAAAAAATAAATCAAATCAGGTGATGCTGTTAATAATGGGTTTATTTGCACCCTTATAGTGAATTCAAAAAAAATACACATAAGGTAAACATACAAAGTTGTACAATAAAAGTTAGTTATTATATGCCTCATACGGCTTGCTCAGAACATGAATTATAAATCTGGTTAAGTCCAGATATTATTTATTTTAATATAAAATTATTACAATTATTAATATTATTATTACTATTATTGTTATTATTATTATCTCAGTTGTGAATTCTTTGAGACACGAAAGAAAACAATTATGCCTGCACAGTATCCAATGATACAATTGATCAACAAAGTTTTAGGTTACTTTTACCAAGTAATTGAAAAAAAACGATCTATTGAAAGATCGTGCGTTTCATCAACGCTTGCTTTTTTAATGACAATCTTTATCAATTGAGAGCCCTTACAACTAACATATAGCTTACTTACTAATAACAAAATTTGAATAATAAATCGAAACGTGGTGTAATCTTAAATACTGTTTTTGTGTTTTGCGTCAGTACAGGTTATGGTAGCAAAAATACAAGTTATTGCACTCAGATCAAGATTAATAATAATTGCACTTTTACCTTCAGAGTTTTAATTATTTAATTAAAACCTTTTATCACTTAAGTAATCGGATTATAGTGATTACTTTGTTTCGGCACTAATTCGCACAAGAACAGAATAATGCGATCCTCTTCTGATTAAAATGGATCGTGAATAATGACAATAAATTATTTTCTGTTCGTCATTCCCGCACAAATTAAAATAAACTGCACTTAAACACTGTCGTTGGTTGATGATGAACTTGAAGTAAAATTTCTTGTCGTTAAACTATTGGTTCCGGAGTACAAGGTAACTGACGCTATGTGTTATAAAGAAAAACGTAGCGGAGACGAGCGTACGTCTGTTCTGCTTGCTAGTTAGTAAAGGTCTCTCCTCAAAATTCGCTGGTTTGTCTTTATATACCCTTCTCTTGGATCGGGCTTAGGTAAAATTATTATTTAATAACTAATTTTCTTATTGGTCCAGACAGGTGAGACGAGGATGACGTATCACTTTTTGGCGGTTGATAACGGTTTTTCTAACTGTCAAATGTTGAGATGATTGACAGGTCGCTTCTGTTGTCATTGTTATTATTATTCTTACTCAGATTCCTGATGTACATTTATAAAATGATGCTAACAGTTGTAATACGCTTAATACCGTCACGATTGAGTTGATATTATTATCAAATTAAAGATTGTTTTGTTTCCTTTAAATTGATATCACTCGATCTCGAATTACTTTCACTTTAACCGACATTGTTAGAAAATCAATGTTCGGGTACACTATTCTTACTGTCGTCTGCTCTTTATGAGTCGCCGATTTTACACTTTTGGTTAACCTTGCTCGTATCCACATAACATTTTATTAATCAAATGTTTATGTGCGGACACCATTAATACTGTACTGACGTTTTTTTCACTGAACTTTACTTGTACACCTTAATTCTATACATAGTAATAAATGATCCTACTGACTATGACATTTCGTTCACCGTTAGTTTGTTTTAAGCTACTATTTACAATTAAAATTATGGCTAAACCTATCGTTTTAATAACATTTTTCGTTATGTCAATGCATAACCATAGTTCTTGTGCATTTTAGTTTGCACTGGTGATAATTATTGATAGTCATTTTATTGACTAATGTTTGGTCTGCGTTTGTTAAGTGTATCGCCTACACTGAAATTTGGCCTTAATAATGCCTATTGGTTCTCAATTCGGTAAATTATGGAGACATCTTATTGGTATAAGATTCTCTTATATAAATAGCTCTCCTTTCTGACAGGTATATTTGATGCAGAAACACATCTTAGTTCCTACAATATAGCCATTGTTAACATTGGTTTTGGCATTCATTATCTACTGTTCATTGTCACATTTATTATCAGAAAAATGCTGATTTTGCTTTCACAGTATTTAACTGCTCATTCGTTTATTTGTTGTTTATAAATGACATTCGGTTTACATTAACCATTTACTGAATTGACAGTTGAATTTACATTTATTCTGTCCATTAGTTCGTTTTAGTCTCAGTCTAGTTATAGTGTCAAACAGCTATTGGGTTACTGTTTCACATGGCACTTCTGCTTTATTCTTCTCTCTTGGTTTCTTCTTTCTTGTTTATTTTGACTATTCTATACCTATTTACATGGTTATTCCGTTTTTATGAAATCTGATAACATACACTTAGGTTAGGTGACATCTTGTGATGTTACAATATGTATGCGAAAATTGAAACTGAGAGACTCAATTGGATATGTAACAACCAGAAAAAGCTGAGAAGTGAGAATTATGTCCACCTGAAGGATGCCATGAGTAGAAAGGACGGCCAGTTATCAGAAATAGGCAAGATGGTTGTGCTGCCGTCCACTTTCACTGGAGGACCCTGATACATGCATGAGCGAACTCAAGACGCGATGACGTATGTGCGCCATTTTGGACGACCGGATCTGTTTATTACGTTCACTTGCAATCCAAAATGGCCGGAAATCACAGAGATATTGACACAAGGCCAAAAATCTCATGATAGACATGACATAGTAGCGAGGGTTTTCAACATAAAAGTGAAGCATATGATGAAACTCCTCACTAAAGGTTACATCTTTGGCCCTACTAGGTGTCACATGTACTCCTTGGAGTGGCAGAAGCGTGGGCTCCCTCACGTTCATATCCTTCTGTGGTTGGAGGAGAAGATAAGGCCAGAGTCCATAGATAAAATTATCAAAGCTGAAGTACCTGATCCCAACCTAGATCCAGCCCTCCATGAGATTGTCAAGACAAATATGATTCACGGACCATGTGGACCGCTTAACAGGAACTCACCATGCATGGTGGATGGTGCCTGTACAAAGAATTACCCACGGCCATTCTTAAAAGAGACTCAGACAGGAGAGGATGGCTATCCTAAGTATCGCAGACGGTCGCCGGCAGACGGCGGATTTACAGTAAAAATCAATGAGGTTATTCTTGACAATCGCTGGGTAGTTCCGTACAACCCCGTCCTGTCTCGCACATTCTCAGCCCACATAAATGTTGAATATTGCAACTCTGTAAAATCAATCAAATATATCTGCAAGTATGTGAATAAAGGGTCTGATCAAGCAGCGTTCACCGTTGAAGATTTGGACGAGGTGACAAGGTACGAAACAGGACGATACATCAGCAGCTCTGAGGCAGTCTGGCGCATCCTCTGCTTCCCTATTTATGAAAGGTTTCCTCCTGTTATGCACCTTTCCGTATATCTAGAAAACGGTCAAAGAGTTTATTTTACAGAGGACAATGTCATTGACAGGATAAATAATCCTCCAAAAACGACACTTTTGGGATTTTTTGACCTGTGTAAAGTTGATGCCTTCGCAAGGACCCTTTTATATTGCGAAGTTCCGTCCTACTACGTATGGAAAAGCAATCAATTCTGCAGGAGGAAGCAAGGTAAATCTGTGACAGGCTATCCAGGGGTAAAAAAAGATCAGGTGTTGGGTAGAGTATACACTGTCCATCCTGGCAATGCTGAGTGCTACTATTTACGCCTCCTCTTACATGAGATCCGCGGTCCTGTATCATTTACTGCATTAAAAACTATCGCAGGGGTAGTTCAGCCAACATTTCAAGCGGCGTGTAGAGCACTTGGCTTGCTGGAGGATGATGCCCATTGGGACCGTACTCTTGAAGAAGCTTCTATCTCTGACTCTCCTAATAAAATTCGTGAGCTATTTGCCATAATGTTAGTATTCTGCCAAGTGGCAGACCCCCTAAAATTGTGGGAGAAATACCGAGACAGTCTTGCGGAAGATGTTAGAAGGCAAATAGAAAGAGAGCGTGGAGACGTCCAATTAGTCCAGGACATTGTTTACAACCAATGCCTTAAGCTTCTTGAGGATACTGTCATATCCATGTCGGGTAAAACACTCAAAGAGTTCGGTCTTCCAACACCATCACGACAGCAAGAAGTTATCAGCAACCATCAATACCTGAACGAACTGTCCTATGATTGTGTTCGGTTGACTGAAACAGTGGCTGTAAATTTTCTAAAATTAAATCAAGAACAAAAAGATGCCTATGACGAAATCGTTCACAGTATTAATTGTGATTCTGGGAAATTGTTCTTTCTGGACGCTCCTGGCGGCACTGGGAAAACGTTCTTGATAAATCTGTTGCTCGCCACAGTTAGGCGCAAAAGGCATATCGCAGTTGCAGTTGCTTCGTCAGGTATTGCAGCTACCTTGATTGAAGGAGGAAAGACTGCTCACTCTGCATTCAAGTTACCCCTTAACCTGAATCATTTTGAGTCTGCACTTTGTAATATTTCTAAGCAGAGTGATATGGCACAGGTGCTTCGTGAAGCTAAATTAATAGTGTGGGATGAGTGCACTATGGCTCATAAAAGAGGCGTTGAGGCTCTGAACAGAACACTCCAGGATATTAGAGACCGCAAAAGCCTTATGGGTGGAGTTACAGTGCTTTTGGCTGGTGACTTCAGACAAACATTACCCGTTGTTCCACGAGGGACACGTGCGGATGAACTTAAGGCCTGTCTAAAGTCATCCACTTTATGGCCTAATGTCAAAATACTGTCCTTAAGAGTTAACATGCGTGTCCACCTTCAACATGATTTGAGAGCAGAGGAGTTTTCTAAATTATTACTTGATATTGGGGATGGAAGGATTTTAGAAGAGGAGGATGGAAAAATAAATATTCCGAATAATCTTTGCTCCGTTGTAAGAGATTTAACAAGCCTGACTGACAAGATCTATGGAAGTAATATTCAACAGAGTGGTGCAGATTGTATATCATGGCTCAAGGAAAGGGCTATTCTTACTCCAACCAACGATTCAGCCAATTCTATCAATAATCTTCTACTAGAGAAGCTACCTAATGAACTCATGAAGTATGAATCTATTGACTCGGTAGTGGAGGTACAAGATGCGGTCCATTATCCTGTAGAGTTTTTGCACACACTCGATCCATCAGGAATCCCACCACACGTCCTCTACCTTAAGGTTGGTGCTCCAATCATGCTTTTGCCCAATCTAAATCCACCCAAACTCTGTAACGGCACTAGGCTTCAGGTAAAAAATCTGTACAAGCACGTGATTGAAGCCCAGATTTTCACAGGCGTCAGTCAGGGAGAAACTGTTTTCATCCCCTGAATTCCAATGATCCCATCGGATTACCATTTTGAGTTTAAACGTCTGCAATTCCCGGTTAAAGTTTGTTACGCTATGACGATTAATAAGGCGCAGGGACAGAGTTTAAAAGTGGCTGGTGTGGATCTCAGGAGTGACTGTTTCTCCCATGGCCAGTTGTACGTGGCGTGCTCGAGAGTCAGTTCATCTGATAGCTTGGTCATCCTCCAGCCAGAAAGGAAAACCAGGAATGTTGTTTACAGAGAAGTCTTGGAAAGATAGCAACTGAAAATCATAGCAGTAGAATTAAGGAACTGAAAATCTTCTAACTTACTTTTTAAGTTTCTTGAAATACGCGGAAGGACATAGGTACTTTAGAAAAAAATATTCTTCGACGCGGACGAAGTTGCGGGCAACAGATATAGCTAATATACACAGAGAGTATACGAGTACACCGAGAGATACATTAATGTTTATAATTTTCATGAAAACTGAATGATTTTTTATAATTATGTTATCAAAAGTTATGTTATATTGGGATTATGTATCAAACTATTAGAACCGTTGTACTCTAAAAACACTGTAACCATAGAAAACAGTACTAAGTGTAATTATAAAAGTGCAGTGTACAAAGTGGAACATAGTATGTTATGTGAAAGAGTTAAAAAACATTGCATTTCACAAATTTGTGAAACAAATACAATTCGCAATATGTTATATAAACTATAATATTAATGATAAGTTGTAGTAATTTTGTTTTGTTTAGGCCACAAAGGCAATATAATTGTAATTTCTATGTTATTTTTATTTATGTTCAAAGGAATCCAGGGTTATATGTATAAAATAATAATAACAGCCAGATCAAACTATGTCAGAGAGATAGCAAGTAATCACGTAAATTTATTGTATTAAACTACAAATAATGTATGGCATTGATGATGAAGTTGTTATTTAATCAGTCTGTACTCTTTTTGCGGGCGAAGCCGCGACGGGTAGTAGTGCTAGTAAAAGACATATAACTGTATTCTCAACATTATTATTAATTCACATAACACTTACCTTTTCTGGGTCCAGGATTCTTTTACATGAACTCACAGTCCTAAAGAGAGGTTAATGGGTTCATTACGTAATAAACACACTTTTTTGGCTATGTTAATCAGCTCTGTTTATTATTCAATTTCAACATTTAGTTTACTTTTCTTTTAAATTTACTTAGTATTCATTTTCTTCTCAAAACTACTACTGTTTATCTCAATTACTTTTTCTTCAAAATACAAAAAATTTCGGCTACGTTTACATGGCAAACATTCTAATAGTTAGCTTCAAACTTTAACGTAAATAACTAATTAATTTCTAAAAAGACAACCCAGTAATAGCTCATACGTACGCATTCATTCATTTATTACCCCATAATTTACTATAAAGAGCTCTTTTACCTAAATTTTCAGGATTGATTGAATGTTATACAGTTACTTGGGTATGGATATTCCTGCCGACCACGTGCCGCACTGATTCCCTTTTTGTTCACGGGTTTGTTCGAATTAAGTCATCACTGAAGATTTACTGTTGTCGCACCATTTTATATCACTTCCTTGTAACTTTAAAACAGATTTTGAAATTTTAATGAATTTTCAGCTCGCGAACCTTTATGTCGAACCGCGCGGTTCTATGACTGTAGTCAGACAGACGCACAACACCAGCATCCCAAAATGGCCAAAACGCTTTCATCCTGACCAGCTTGTTCTGTGATTCGCTAAAAAGAATCACGTGACACGATAATTAGTTAGAATTCGTATTCCTTCCGTTATACACTTCGGGTTCAAGATTACATACCTTCTCATGTCCTTTTGTCCTCTGAGCACATGTCGCCAAAACAACAGCACACACGCGCGCTCTTACACATTCCTCGACGCTTAATTGTTCTCGTACCTAGCTCGGCGTGACACCGAGCTAACCACAGGGTGTTAAACAAATCAAACTTTTGTGACAATAAATGCTGCCCAGCCAAGTTGGCCCCAGATTGTTACAATTATTATAAAATAAAAAAAATAAATGCTCAGCTTTATTTGCCCCGTTACAAAGTGACTTTCTCTATTGTCTTATTTTCCATGTGTTTTTCTGTCTTTATCATTGGTACAGTCTGTTCAGAAATTTGTTTTGGTTGTGTCTTCATGAACAGCTCGACTTCATTTTTAATTTGATCTCTTATGTTTGGAAGTGAGTCTTCTACTGCAAATATTTTTTCTGACATTGTTCTACATTAATTTGATACAGATTATTTGACTGTAGACAATCTTACCTCTTGGCCATTCAGATCACTACGTAATTCCACCAAGTCACCACGTAGGAAACCCAACTCTGCGGTAGTGTGTTTTCCCAACTTTTTTTGCATATCTTCAAAAAGACCTTCCGTTTTATCTGCTTGTTGTTCTTCAGATTCCAAAATTAGTGCTTTCTGCCATACTAGAGTTTTTTTCTATTTCCTGACTGCATTTTTCATTCTGTCGTTTTCTGCTTCTTCCACCTTCTGTAGGTGTCTTTTCTGTGCTTCTTCTGCATCCTGTCACTGTTGTTCCTCTGTCTGCAACAGCAGCACCTGGAAATTTTCCATCATCTGACTGGCATCCATTGTTTACCAATTAATTATGAATTACACTAGTCTTGTACAAAGTACCCACTATTAACGGTTCTGTTGCACTTCTGACCCACAGTTGCGATGCTCTACTGATCGTCGTATGGTACAGTGGAAAACAAAATACAAGACACCAATTAAGTCACTAATCACCAGCTTTAACTATTACAATTAAACAGGTTGTAATCAACAAGATAGTCTCTTACAACAAAATCAAATAAAAAATTGTTCACACGCAATAAAAGTGTCAACTAATAGAGTCCCGTACAATTATACAACACAACACTTCGCCACAATACTTCGAACCGCACTGGAATAAATCACCACTTATACTCAACTGAGTACCGCCAACATAAGACTGACTCTAAGCGGCAGCTGTCGTTGTTTAAATAGATAGCACAAGTGTTCCAGAATAATCTATAATAC
The DNA here is from genome assembly GCA_034769895.1 of Magicicada septendecula. Lineage (NCBI taxonomy): Eukaryota > Metazoa > Arthropoda > Insecta > Hemiptera > Cicadidae > Magicicada > Magicicada septendecula. Next base: position 815,953,340 of record CM068367.1, read on the forward strand.
GCGTCAACACTATACTAGAACGTAATTGATTGCGGCCTTGAACACAGTGCACCGACCCGTATGGTCTGGAATAATCTCGTTGACATACGTTAACAATCACATATGCACACAACATTACAGCTGGTTCTGCTGGGATAGTCGAGAAACATGTAGAATGTTCTGTAATGTCGTAACAATAGTTTAATTCTTACAAATGCTTTCTTTGGAAAGTCAACAAAATGGGTTTTGAATATTTACATATTTGAGGTAAATATATACTGTTATAAACTAAATGGATTAATATAATTTTTGTTTAGGTAGAAAGATGGTTAAATAATGTAACAGATACAATGAGAATAACAGGAAGACACTATTTTGCTGAAGCAGTCGTAACATATGATGAGAAACCAAGAGAGCAGTGGGTGTTTGACTATCCTGCTCAGTGTGCTTTATGTGGTACACAAATCTGGTGGACTACTGAAGTGAATCTTGCATTTGCTCGACTTGAGGAAGGATATGAAAATGCACTCAAAGATTATCAAAAGAAACAGGTATATCTGTTTTGACACAGTGCTACACTACATGAATAACTTTATTACTTTTGATGTGTAACAATTTTGGAAAAAATATGATGTAATTACTGTTTTAAGAAAATGTGAAAATACTTGTACTGTAGTTTATAAGCTCAGCCACATTAGATTTTGAATTTTTCGTTTCATTCAGTATAAGCTGTGTAATGGAACTTTAACAACTTTTGAATCTACCCACCCAAAATACCACCTTTTACAACAGTTTAAATTCATTTACTTTCATTATAAAATTTCATAATTACATAAATCAATTCATATTCATAATCAATTCTCATTATCATAAAACACTCAATCAAAATTATTACCCTTGTTGATTACATAACATACAATGCACATAACAACAACATAACCTAATACACAAATACATTTAACACCAATACAAATTTATCTACAATTTTTGTCGTATCATGTTATTGTTTACCACACCTCATTACATAAGTTAGCCAAGTAATTACACCATAAACTAAAATAATTAAATGTTCATTCACTATATATCTACCCTCCATCATCAAAAATTAATCTGATATTCACACAACACATTTTAGTTTTGTTTATGTTTATCATATTATTACTATTTATATAATAACTCTTTAAATTTGTTTTATCCATTATATTGTTACCATAATCTACAGGATTACTCCTTATTGTTAAATCATAAAACTTGTCAACATTAGTATTTTTGGTCCAGTCTCCCTTAGTATTATTTGTCATCACCAGGTAAGTTATGATCTCATCATCATCGTCATCTACTACTACGCCAATTACATCACAAGGTAAGTGCTTGTTATCATCAGTGTTATCGTCATTTACTACACAAGGTAAGTTTTTCATATAATCTACTCTCTCAATATTTAATCTCTTAACTAACCCCTCATAACCTCTATTTAATTTGAACATCTCTGTCTCTCTCTCACTCTCTTTATAATCACTTTCCCAACCCCATTTCACATTTTCAATCCACGCAGAGGGCAACACAACATTACTTAAACACCATCTGGCTTTACCAGGTACACAAAAACTTAAGGGACTATTATTTGCAGACCTTTTGTCTCCCAAATAAACTAATAAGGAACCTTTGTCCTCATACAACACTTGTGAAGTCTTTACTTCATGGGAAAAATTTGCCCTCCACTCTCTTTCAAGCTCATCAACACCCATTACCACCCCCTCATCAACATCTACTAACTTTATACTCTTATCATCTCTACTATCACTTACCGTATCATTCTTAGATACCCCATTTTCAACTATATCACCATTATTCTTATTTAACGTAATCTCACCATTAGAATTATTACTTATTTTTTCATTTTCACTTACCTTGTCAAGTATTTCTTCGTTATTTCTATTCTCATTTGCACTTAACTTGTCATCATTATGATTTTCATTATCAAAATCGCTTACCTGTTTTAATTCACTTTCTCTACTTTCTTTTCTTTTTCTAATTTCATTTACGTCATCTCGAATTTGTTTTATGATTGTATCACAATGTTCATCAATTTCATTTAAACGTTTGTTCATATTCATTTCGAATTTAATGTTATCATTACTTAGTTCATTTAATTTACTGTTTAGTTCATTGAACTTTATCTTCTGTTCATTGAAATTACTATCATTTGCATCAAAATGATTATTTATGTCATTAAGTTTACATTCTGTTCATCAATTTTTTTTTTTTTTTTTTTTTTTTTTTTTTTTTTTTTTTTTTTTTTTTTTTATTGAAACTGGTCTAAAAGACCAACCATCAATTTACAACTAATGTTGTTATAATTTTAAGTTACTTATACAGTCGCCCACTGGTGTACTATATATTACTTTCTAGATTTCTGCACACACTGCACTACACTAATTCAAAAGTTTTAGTTCTCTTCAGCCTTCTCACTGTATTGGCGTTGTCAAGCAGTTGAATAGCTTCTACATTGATATGCTGGTGTAGTCTAGATTCGTGCTTTGCAGCAAACCTTTTAATTTCACTGGCGACATCAGGGATCCTAAGGTCTCGATGTAGATCACTATTTCTGATGTACCATGGAGCACTTACCATGTTCCGTAGCACTCTATTCTGGAAGGTTTGAATACATCTAATGTTCGTTTCTTTTGCACAACTCCACAGTTGAATTCCATAAAGCCAAATTGGTTTCAGAATTTGGTTATATATCAGAATTTTGTTGTGTATTGACAACTGAGAATTTCGTCCCAAGAGCCAATACAGTTGTCTATATTTGAGACCAAGCTCCGTCCTTTTTTTTCTGATGTGCTCCTTCCATCGTAGCTTTGTATCTAGGGTCATCCCCAAATATTTGGCAGTGTTTGCATATGGTACTACAACACCATTTAAGGTAACTGGAAGACTGTTCTCTATTCTTCTGTTTGTAAAATTGGTATGGACAGATTTCAGTTCATTAAGCTTAATTTTCCATCTCCTAGTCCACTGCTGTATCTGATCACTAGCATCTTGAAGCATGTTGGTAGCTTCACCTAAGGTCGAACCAATCGCCATTATAGCTGTGTCATCAGCGCAGGTAGCAACAGACACATTCTCTGGCTGCAGCAGATCACATGTAAACAACAAGTAGAGGATGGGCCCCAAAACACTCCCTTGGGGCACACCTGCCCTCACTTCTCTTAGCTCAGAATTGTCATCTTCCTGTTTGACTCTAAATAATCTTTCCGATATATATGATTTTAACACGTCAGCATATTGTTTTGGTAGCATTTTATTAAGTTTATATATTAAACCTTTATGCCAAACTTTATCAAAGGCCTGAGCCACATCGAGGAAGATTGTCGAGCAGATTAGCTTTTTTTCTAATGCTTTCTCTATTGTGTCTGTTATTCTATGTACTTGGTCTATTGTGGAATGTTTTTGTCTGAACCCGAATTGATGATTTGGTATCAGCTTTTTTCTCTCTATTACTCGATTTAGCCTTTGCAACAGAAGTTTTTCAAAAAGCTTTGATATAGTTGGCAACAGTGATATGGGCCGTTATGATTTGGCCTCATTTGGCGGTTTGCCTGGTTTACGTAGCATAATAACTTCTGCCACCTTCCAGACACTAGGAACATGCTTTAGCCTAAGTGCCGCATTGAATAAATATGTAAGCATAACAATCCCTTTCTTAGGTAACTGCTTTAAGATCTCACCTTTAATGAGGTCAAAGCCAGGTGATTTTCGGGGGTTCAAGTTTATCTTGATCTCCTTAGCTACCTCTTTTGGGGTGACCAGTTGAATGTCCTCCTCTTCATGATTTGTATCTTCATCTAGGTCTGTATCAGACTGGGTATGATTTGGCTTAAAAATGTCAGCTAGATGTTCAGCAAACGCTTCAGCTTTTGCTTTATTATCTCTAGCCCATGTACCGTCGCTTTTTCTAATAGGTGGTACTTGAATGATCGACCTTTTAAGCTTCCTCATTGCTTTCCACAACGAGTACTCTGTATCTGCATCTGCTGTTAGATTTTCCAAATAGGAAGCTATTGATGCTTCTTTTAACTTCTGTATTACACGCTTTAGTTGTTGCGATTTGTTGTTAAGTACAGTTTTATCATTTGGGTCACGAGTCTGTTGCCATTTTCTTCTAGCTCACCTCTTTTCTTTGACAAGTTCCCTGATCTCTCTAGGATAGTTGTTACCAACAATTCCATGGGTGATTTCTCTCGTATTGTTCCAGGCTGTAGTTTGAATATTATAATTAAACTTCTCGGCTTCTATTTCTAATTGCTGCTTAGTTCTCAACTGGACATTTAGTTGTATCTTGCCTTCAAGTTCTAATTTGAAGCTTTCCCAATCAGTAGTTTTGTTAACTAGGCTTGGTTTGTTTACTTTTTTTATTATCCTTTCACTCAGCGTCAGGATTACTGCTGAATGATCAGAGCCAAGACCAAAATTCTCCTCGATATCAATAAAGTTCTGCGAGACCCTCCTTGATATGAAGAAATCTAATAGATCTGGAATTTTATTAGGATCTGTGGGCCAGTAAGTAGGTTTGCCTGTATTGTGGAAGCTACAACCTGTTTCTTGTATTGCTTTATTAAGCTCGCTACCTTTAGCTGTTGTTAATCTGGATCCCCAATCTATATGTTTAGCATTGTAGTCTCCGCGTACAATGAATCTCTCACCTAGGTGTAATATAAATTTCTTGTAATCTAACTCCTTTAGGTTGTGTCTTGGAGGACAGTATATCGCACCAACGATTAGTTTTTGCTTGGTGGATTTGATTCCAACTACAGTGAGTTGGATTTCTGCAGTTTGAAGGTGACACTCCTCATAGTGGTTAATCCTATTCTTAATAATAATAGCACTTTCTCCTTTGGCTTTATTATCCGGATGAATTGTTTGATATACCTGGTATCCATTTATTTTTAAGCATGACTGATTTGTTAAGTGTGTCTCTGATACTAGACATATATCAATGTCTTGTGCCTTGAGGAATAATTCTATTTCTTGCTTTCTGTTCTGGATACCGTTGGCATTCCAGGTAGCTATCCTTAGGTCTTTCTGGTCCATTGATTAGTTCTCTGTGGGATTACGCCCGGATTTCTGGCTTCTAATCTATCTAGTCTATCCATGACTATTTTCATCATGTCCATCATATTCTGCATCATTTGCACCATTGCTGAATCATCATTTTTAACTAAAGTCTTGTTAGCTTTAACTGCTTGAGCAAAGGACATTTCACTATTGATTTTATTAGCTGTGAAAGTTCTTGGTTGAGGTTTTTTAGGTCGTCTCTCACTTATTAAATTATTGCGTCTTATTTGAAGTTCACGTGCAACCAAACAACCCCTGTAGCTAGCAGGATGTGCTTCTGCACAATTTGAACACTTTGGTAGCACATCTCGTTCTTGCTGGCAATCGATGGTCCTGTGTTTGCCTGCACATTTAACACAGATAGGTCCATGTTGGCAATACTTATGAGTGTGACCATATCTTTGACACCTTTTACACTGTGGTATCAGTTTGTTACTCCTGAGAGCTTCAATTTTTATTTTCATATGACTATGACATATATATTGAATATCAAATATTTTTTTTATATCCTCTGATCTGTCAAACGTTAGCATAAATAATGGCAAATGTATGATTTTTTCCTTGCCGTCAACTTTAGTCTTTCTAATTTTATTAACTACTTCAAGGACTTTATATCCTCTATTCAATAACTCTGTAATTATTGACTTTAATTACAATAATTAATTAACTGGTTATATTTAATGTGAGGTGTATATTAAGATATCGGGCGCCATGTTGCCAACTGAAATACAACAAACAAATATGTATGCTTACCTAAGGTCAGAATTCGTGTTATACGAACTAGAGTCGAGGAACGTATTACCTGAAATAATTCACTCGTGTTTCTGTTTGTTACCATTGAAATTACCTTTTATTTTTAATCACGTACAAATGAATGTGAGTGTAAAACAAACACGCTACTATCCGCCATGTGGCGTAATTAAATTCTTCAAGTTAAATTTCCCCTTAAACATTTCACAAGCCCTCCAAAATACATATGTATTATAATATTAAAATGTTAAACATATTAAACATGTATATATGTATATATATAAATTTATTTTGGCACAACCCAGGACTTTTTAATAATATATTATTATCCACTCTTTCACTCCCTCTCTCTCACTCTCTGGTACAATTATTTATTACGAGCTCATTTACGTTAATGGTATACCAAGTTAATTTTGTTATTTAATTACTTTTGGTCATATTAAGAAAGATATATATATTTTTGAATATAAAATTTTATATAAGTTGGTTGCAGCCAATGGTACTTAGCTGCACTTCCTATATTTTTGCGTTATGGACATCGAAAACATCGAATTCTTTGATCACACCCTCTCGAATCTGGACTGTCTCATCGTTTTTGATCACACGCTCTCGAACCTGTAACGTCCCATCTAGATCTCACTTTTGCCAAATTTGTGCGTCCCATCGTGAATTACAAGCGTCCGCTGTTTAACTCAAAAATAACAATAAACTTTTGGTGGTGTAAAATTTAGATAATCACACTTCGTGAATTCGCCGGCCGTGTGTATTGGCCTGCCGGCCCACTTCACGGTCGCGATGAAAATGACCACGTTTCACCACTGAGCATTGCAGAGGTGGGAGAACAACTACGTCACTGGTTCTTTGTTCAACGGCCCAGCCTAGTTAAATACAATGCGCCTTGCATTCTTTCATCTGACGTAATCATGGGTTGGTCTTGTTTACTCGTTATTGTGACAAACAGTTTTTGCTGCGTTTGTAATTTTCTACTGAATTCGACACAAATCCTGTTAACTCGGGATTGCGTTGTTGAAAATCTCACCAAAACTCTTATAGGGAATATAAAATAAAATACAATAATTATGTTTTGGAACAATAGTTTTACAAAATTATTGGGGTACCAGAATTGTACCGTCACAACTCCTCTTTAATCTCTTCTGATTTGCATGTTGGATGCAAGTTACGTGCCATGACTCTTATTGGTCTGGTCTGTTTATTTTCATAAGTATGCCATTCCAACTTACTTTCTTTTAGGAGTTTTGTCAGTTCTCTATATTCCATTTCTGTGTCTACATCAATTTTCAGCTGATTGTTGTTCATCATGCTGGTGTTAAATTTCAGATCTTTTGATTTCAGTTTCAGACTTATTTCTATATAATTTTCCACATTGCTCAGTATCACTGGCGGTGGCTTAGCCGATTTTTTTACATTTTCTTTAGTCCTCTTACTTTTGTTTATTGGACTGGTTTTCGGTGTTTCTGGTGATTCCATAGTTTTCCTTTTACATTTTTTATTCTTTTGCAGTATCCAAGCAGTTTCTTTGGCCACGATTTCTTTGTCTTCTTCCGAGTTGGCTGGACTATAGGATACCCTAGGCTGTAACTTCTTGATTTCTTCCTGTAGTCGTCTGATTTTGTTATAAGCAGAATTAAGCTGAGCCTGCAGTCTGCTTATTGTGTCCTCTGGGACTTCCAGTGTTGGTATCTGTGCGTTTTGTTTTTCCAAGCTACAGTTTATATTAGTTGGCGGAGACCTTGCCACCAATGAACCTCTTCTAAATGGATCCTCACCAAGCAATAGCTGTCCCCCCCCCCCCAGAATCCATGGGACCGACCTCCAAAGAGGGTGGATTTACCAGGTTTTTACCTGGTCGACCACCTGGGGTAGTCATTCCTTTATTTGTTTTTTCCATTGCTTTAATGTTTATCCAATAAGTATAGAGTAATAGAAATATGAAACTAAAAGACCCCTAGCCCTCGGTAACCTAATAGCGTCAGGGTCGGAAAGAACAAGAGTTGACCAAGAGAGGCCAGACAGAAAAGACAAAAGAGAAGGGGCCTTACTCAAAGTAAGTGGAAAAAGAGTAAGCCCAGCTAGAGGACCGTGGGAGAGCCACCTCCCTTTCTACCAAGCGGTAGCCTCCACGGACCATTGCCCTGTTAGCCAGCTACAGAGTAATAGCTGTTGCCCGCTCCCCACGTGGCCAAGGTGTAGTAGGCTCGGACGTAGGGCTGGACTTTGGGGAGCAAATTTGATATATAACATTCTATTTTGCATTTCGGAATTTTCTTTCATACTGCACACCATGCTACATAAATATTTCATCATATCATTATCATCAGCTTTTTTAACTTGGTTTGGCGTTGAATGAGTTATGTCATCCATTATTTTAGATTCAGGTACACTACTCTCTGTACTTATTACAGTATTTGACTGCATTCCTATTTCGTTAATGATGGTAAGTCAGACAATCTGACTTGCTCATTATTACTCTCCATATTTTATTTATTTTCAGTTAATCACTGTTTATTATTGATTATAGAGATAAATATGAGTGTTTATTTTTTCTAACCGCAAATTTTCTCAGACCACGTGCTATTTTGTACTTCTTAACCTAAAATTTCAACTTCCGCCGTTCCTCAGTCTGCTCCCGGTCATCCAATTCAGGCCTATCTCACGTAAACTTTACGCGAAAATCCTAGCAGGGTCACCACTTGTAATGGAACTTACCAATTTTTTTAAATCTACCCGCCCAAAATACCACCTACCTGATCGATCTCTGCTCACCTACCTTATAATTCACTAGTACGTCATTTGGGTCGCCAGCATATTTGTAGATAATATGCGACTATTTCCCACTTTGTTTTAACTAACGCTTAATTGACAATTGATTTCCCTGGCCTCAGAAGATTCTAGTATTCGTTTAGGCGAGAATTTGGATGTCGCAAACAGATTGAGGTAGCTGCGCAATAAGTTAACGCTACACACGTGGTATTTGTGATTTGAACTACGTAATTTATTTGCAATTAAAACATTAACGGTGTTTGCCCCTATATCTCTGGTGATTCACAAATCACACCAATGAACATTCTTAATTATTAATAAATAGAATTAACACTACTTAATTAATCAAAAGCCAACCAGTACTCCGTTTTGCACACTCCTTCATCCTCTTAAAAACCCCCCTTTTTTAATTGACATCTCATGACGATCGGGATTAATTTGTTATACTGTATTCACTTTTTGTTGAGTGCATTCTGGTTGTTTTAAATACTTATCTGAATAAGTTAATCCATGTGTGAGTCATCTCTTGAAGAATCTGGTTGTTTCGCTCACTGAACTGTTTAAAGAACGGTTACTTCATTTTGCTGCTTCTTATATCATCAATGACACTTAATTTTCACTGTTTACATGCTTTTTTACATGCCGAAAATGATATTGTCCGTGGACTTTGGTTGAAACACACCCGGCCGGGTTAAGATGTTGTTCGAAACAGAACGATGTTGGTCTCGGAGCGAATAATATATTCGTGGGTCACGTGATACCCCCTTCCTCTGCTGGACGTTCCACGTTGGCAAATTTTGCGACTGTTCGACGCCTGGACTGCATTCCAATGTTACATAACTTGTGTTATTGCACAATATCGAATAATTATTACAATTGGTTTTACCCCATTCTGTACTGTCACAGCTGATGCATTGTACTATGTGCATTCCTAAGACAAACTTGTATACTTGGATACTAATGTTTACAAGTTTCTTTATTTTTACTCTAGTTATGGGTTTTGAGAATTTTTATTTGGATGTACTTCACAATTTAAGAATGACACTCTGTTTTGAAACAACTAATGTGGAGGAAAACAGTCTGTTGTCACTTTACACTTTTATTAGCATATTACTATCATCGTACACAGGTGAGAGGACTAGTTGTATTCTGGAAACACACTAGACATCTTCGATATGCATGTTTAACCTACAAATAAATCCAACCAGTATAATTTTTGCTTGGATATGTCATAAATAATTGAGCTGATGGTGTTATAAAAGGTCATTCTAGAATCCCCATTTGGGGGGTTGAAGAGTTGAAGGAAGAGGGGTTTTGGGGGTTTTGAAAAATATGGCATAAATAAAAAGAATGTACTTAAAATTTTTAATTGTTCCAAATATTTTAATTTAATTTTATGTAAAATTGAGCAGTGAGCAAGAAGATGATGCCATTTGAGAAGGTTCAACATAAAATTGACAGACAAAGTAACAATGGAGTGTGTTGTGAACATCATAGTAGAAAGAAGTTTATGGATAACTATAATGGCAAGACAAGACAGGTTGCTGAGAAGGCAGAGTATATAATTAGAGCACTTATGCAGATTGTTAAAGATATGGTAGGTTGTATATATTTGGAAGTGAAAATACTGGCTCAGGGTAGAAGAAGTTGGAGGAATTTGTCAAAGCAATAGGGTGACTGAAGACATAGAGCGAGAAAATTGAGCAAAGCAAGAATTTTATGTAAATACTCATTTTTTCTATGTTTTTAGAAAATTATAAACTAGCTGGAAAAGTTTCCTATAAGACTGATACACACCTTGAAATAGAAATTAACCAGGTTTTGGACAAAAGCATATAAAAATTACACAAAATGAAAAATGAATATGTTCATCCATACCTTTACAGCACATTGAAACATAGGACAGTTTTATTATCCTTCTGATTATAACTCCCTTGGTATATACTGTGTTAAAATAATATTGGATACATAAAATGACATTTATGAAAATTAGTGTGTATTTGTACATACATTACTAAAATCATGTTTAAACAAATTAAATCTCCAGAAGACTGTTTACATATTAGAATTATTTAATAAGTAAAGAGACAAATAGCTGCAGTCCAAAAAAATATCTATATGAGGTGTACAAACGTTTTACAGCCTAAAGTTGGCATTCCAGTCATTAATATGAAACAACAACTGTTTGACAAATATTTCAGTACTAATGATCTCTATTATTCAGTCAACAATGACAAGTCCTCTTGGAAAGTGCACTTTTGAAGACCATATGAGTTTTTATTTCTGAAGGTGCAAAACCATCTGAAATTCCCTCCTACCAGTTGCTTAAACAATATGATAAAAGTTATATGAGTAGTGAACATTTTTATAACTAGATTGATCAGTTCAGAAGTGTCTGAGAAAGTTACTGGTATGCAACATGCAGGACGACCAAGCGGGGGGTTTCAGCTACAGCTCTGGAAGCTTGCATTGATGAGCTTATTCAAGGAGACAGGAAAGTCATAGTAGAAGATATTTCTGCTTTCATTCAGTTTGTACTAAACTGAACTACTGTAAAATGTGCAAGGTACGTAGTTTCTGAGGCAGCTTACAAATTATTATCCAGACTGTTAGAACATGGTCCATAAGATCCAAAACAGAAATCACCACATTTTTCAGCTGTGCCCACAATGACCATCATCAGTGGTGCAAGAACAACGATGTTGAAATATGAGCATAGGACTAAGTTTTGGATCAGTGCAGGAACTAGCAGCATCTATATTTATGACATCTCAGCTATTTTAGTTTTTCTGTGGTATGTGCTCTGATAGCTGTGAACCAATCACTCACACTGCCCCCTTGACTGGCCAGTTTTCAGTATGTCTAAGCACTAATAACCAGTATAATATGCACTAAGGCCTCCTCACGTCTATTCATATTCAGGATTCCATGTCTGAGGAACTTGATCACCACCCTCTGTAACTTAGCAAAGTAATTATGAGTAGAAGATATTTGTTCTCAATCTCACAGGACGGCTGTAGTAGAGCAGCATTGCCCAGTGAAGGCAATACAATCTTGTTCGTGTCTTCTACTTCCTGGTGCTTCGCGTGGTTGTAGAGGGAGACGATTGAGATCCACAAACATGATGTCCTGAGTATGAGTAGATGGGAGAAGATCTTGATGCTCAATGTATACTGACTGTTGCTGCTTAGACATGTTGAAATCCAGCCTGTTAGAGCACAGTCACACATTACTGGCCCACAGGTTGTTTATTACATATAATGGTAAAAATAGAAACAGCTATGAAAAGTTATGAATATAGGTGCTTCTGGTTGTTGGTCTGATCCAAAAACTTCGTCCTAAGCAGGCAGTTTAAACTTATTTGATGCTGTACTGCTAATGATGCCTGTCGTGGGCATGGACAAAACGTCTGGTGATTTTGATTTTGACTCTTATGGACCATGGACTAACAGCTCAAATAATATTTTAATGATGTTAAGCAATGTTATTCGACAGAAGAACATTTTTTAGCAAGAATTATGAATTGTGGTGGAACATGAATTTATCATTATTAGTCAAAATCCAAGCAACAAAACATGAAATGGAGCATCCTAGTTCACCAGTCAGAAAAAAAATCAAACTTCAACAATGTTCTTAGTTTCAGCAATTAACTGTTAACAATTTTTTCGGATCCAGTGTGCCAATTTATGCAATCTTTTGGTAGGACAGATAATGGACACATTATTAATTAAAACATTATGTGTTGACACAGTGTGTTATAGCCATGTTTGTTTATAGTTCTGATATAATATTTTAAGTCAATAGTATTGCAAACATGAAATAAACATATAAAAATGATTTTTTCTGCATTCATGCCTTTTTTGTTTTGAGTGTGTGTGTGTGTGTTTTAAATAAGGAAACAAAGTTTTATAGAATTAGAGTTTCCATTATGTGTAGCAGAAACATGCATAGAACAGACAGTACTAAATATGGTCATGCAGGCTTTAGTGTAACTGAGAAAGACCTCCATTTAGCCCGATTAGAATAGATTGTAGACTTTCGTAATTATGTCATTTTAATCCTAGTGTGTTGTGTAAGACCTTAATTATTATAAAAATGAAACACACTTTTTGTTTTCAACAGATTTCTCAACTAAACACTCTAATTGGTTTATTGCTGGGTGATTTATCAGTGGGTGACCGTCAGAAAATCATGACTATTTGTACCATTGATGTTCATTCCCGTGATGTTGTTGCTAAAATGATCGCTCAAAAGGTGGAAAATGCAGCTGCATTCCAGTGGCAGTCTCAGCTTCGACATAGGTAAGAAAATTGATGTTATGACTGGGTTAGATTACTTGCATATAATATGTTCTAACATACATAAGCATAATTTACATATAGGTATAAGTTTAGCAAAAAAGTGTATTATAGTAATTGCTTATTATAATCTTATTTTTATCTCTCTCACACACACACACACACACACACACACACACACACACACACACACACACACACACACACACACACACACACACACACACACACACACACACACACACACACACACACACATACACACACACACACACACAGGCCCGCACTTCACGGAGACATCCCTCACAGAACAAAATGTGTCAAATAATTCTCATTCACTCTACATAAATATTTTAAAAATTTGAAATAAATATCTCATCTACAATTTGTGTTGAAATGTATGTAAAATGTAAGGTTATAATATGCATTTTTGTATTCTTCTTATTCTTAATTGTTTCCATTAATGTCAGTTCTGCAGTTGTTGAACAGTTGTAAATGAGTTAAACTTTCTATGTATATTATTTGTGGCCGTGTGTGTGTGTGTGTGTGTGTGTGTGTGTGTGTGTGTGTGTGTGTGTGTGTGTGTGTGTGTGTGTGTGTGTGTGTGTGTGTGTGCGTTTCTGTCAGAATACTCTATCCAAGTTATACATAATGTTATGTGAGGAAAAGAAACTATTCTAGGAGCTAAATTCTCGAGCTAAATGTTTCATATAAGCAAAGGACTATAAACTTCATTCTTGTGTTATAGCTATAGAAAATATCAGTGTGGAGAACCATACATGACTTCCATGTTCTAAGATTTATGTTTAAAATCATTTACTTGAATTCGGTTTGATAATTTCTAAAAAAAATGTTCTCCACCCTCAAACTATTTTCACTATTTATAGATGTTTTTGTAAGTGTGGGTAGTCATTTAACATAATGTTATTTTCAAGTCACTTTATCTATAAAAATTAGGTACTTTGTTCTTATAAAGAATCTGAACTTCGCAGATAATCATCCATCCTCCTCAACCAGTCCCCACCATTAATAGTATTTACACTTACGTAGAGTAATAGCTTTATCATATGTAATTGCTAAGGTATCTTATCCTTCAAAATTAAATACTCATACTTTACTTGATATCAGCAAAGAAATTTTTTTAAATCACCCCCTCCCCCTTCAACTACCCTCTCCATTTATAGATATATCATTTTCCATTTTACATTGGATTAATATGACTTCACTTTTGGGGCACTTATTTATCAAAATTAAGTACTTTACTCTTATTAAACACAAAACAATGCCTCCCCTTAACCAAACAACCCCATTTTTGATATTTACTCTTTAGTGAGTTATAGTTTCATTATATGTAATTACTAAGGTATCTTATAATGAAGTAGTTTATTTGACATGAAAAAGGTAGTTTTCAAAAAATTACCCCCTCCCTCTTCAACTACCTTTTTTATTTATAGATATTTCATCTACCTTTCTACAGTGGACTATTATGACCTTCTTCTCAGAATACTATATTTATCAAAATTAAGTACTTCACTCTTGTTAAAATGTAAAATGTTGCAGGTAAATTACCTCTCTCCCTTAACCAATCTTCACCAAAATCAACAGACCTTGAGTCCTCTACAGTTCGGACACATATGCAAAAAACTATTTGATTTTGTTTGAATTTGCGGCAGTTATTGTTTCCCATAGAAAAAAATTCTACACACAGACACACACACACACACGCACGCTTTTCGGAAAATGACTTTTCTTCATGTTTTGAGGTAGTACAATCAGAATCAGCCCTTATCTCAAACACAATTTTTTCGCTACCACCATTGTTCCATTTCCTATGGAACATGGAAGTAAAAAGGAACCTCCAGATAACATAGAACTGTCCTACACTATCCTATGCTAAAAATTCTGTCTGATGCCACACAGTTTCATGTGGCTCGTCAAATACCAGTGATCGAAAAACTCTTCATAATGATTTAAACATGCATCCGTACAAAATTCAAATATTGTAAGCCTTAAGTGACAGTGATACAGTAAACCGTGTAACTTTTTACTGCCAGTTCTCATATCATAAATAACAACATAGACGTTATTCACAACAGGCTAATGAAATGAAATGAAATGAAAGGCATGTCCATCTGAGCGGTGTGACCCCTCTTTAAAAATTTTTTATGCTTTAGAAAATTTTTGAATTTTTTTTTTTTTAAGGAGGGGCCAACAGTTTTCAAACTAGGCAGAAGGCCTAGAAAAGCCAAAAATGCGCCGGGTCCAGTGAGACGGGACTTGCAATTAAACTCAGCTGTTGAACAACAATAACAATTTTTATTATGTGTTAAAAGCATGCCTTTACATAATTTGAGAAAAATTGTTTTATATATCAATTCCCCTTCAAATATTCCCCATCACAATTCACATTAAATATATATAATGCCCCGAAGTCATGGCATCATCTTTTATTCAACTCGCCTCCTCAAATTTCAATAGCCTTTTCATTACATGATTCAACATAAATACCCATAAACGTATATACATATCACAGACAAATATTCAATATCACAAATATACATAACAAACAACATTATACATGAAAGCCTTGCCACCCGCCTATATATCTTTCTCCATATATATATTGCCCCATCATATGGAAATTTCAAA
The DNA here is from genome assembly GCA_034769895.1 of Magicicada septendecula. NCBI lineage: Eukaryota > Metazoa > Arthropoda > Insecta > Hemiptera > Cicadidae > Magicicada > Magicicada septendecula. The sequence goes on from CM068367.1 coordinate 815,968,918, forward strand.
CTACAATACCTATACATATATCTAGTGCCCCCCCCCCCACAAGAATCTGGGTGGGCCAGAATACAAGTTACAACTCTAAATGCCCTTGAACCATCCATATAACAATATAACTTCTTCTTCCACTGTTAATTTCACCTGTATTTGTTTTCTCTTCTCCAACTGTTGTCACCGTCTTTTCACTTTCCACCCCCTGGTAGTCTCCATTACTTCCAGAATATTCAGTTTTCCTTACAGTTTCTTGTGTTCTCCACCAACCACCATATTCGTCATTTTTAGCTCTTTCTAATGGACTACTTGAGTATGGGTCACCTCTGGCAGCTCTTTCCCGGGACTCGTCCATCACCTGGACAGTTCTAGAAACCAGACACAACCGATCCAGATCCGTGAAACAACGTGGACGGTCTGCGAATATCAAACGATATCTCTCTTGGGGATTCAGTCCTTCCAGAATTGCTTGTATAATGTCCCTCTCGGGCAACCCCAACCTTAATACCCGGGCGGCTTTCTGTATATCATGCACGAAGTCCCCCAATGCCTCTCCGTTGGCCTGTACACGATAGAACGACTTAAAGCGCAACTGGCCACGTCGTCGACGGGGTATGAAGAAGTCCAACACCTCCCCATGGAAGGCGTCGACACTGCCGCCCCGACGCAGAGTGTTGGTGACCAGCCCTGCCAATGAACCCCGGCAATACGGGTATATAAGGGACAAGAGGTCCCCATCAGACACCCCCGGGAAATCTGCCAACTGCAGGACAAGATCCAAGAACACCAGCAACTTGTCCTCATCTACTCCATCTACCACCGGAAGTTTCTGGAGAACCCCGGAAATAGGGTGGGGCAATCTCTGATAGCATACCGCCGCCAGAATTACACAATGCACAAGACACAACAATAAAACATAAATCTTAACACAATACCTAACACCAACATAACTTACAAAAACCGAAAAAAAACTCGAGTACTCTACTTCCTTCGAGCGATCTGCGGGCCCCCTAGCGTTGCAAGGATCCGACCACTATCCTGAACTGGCTCTCGTCAACACCCCACAAGACGAAAAACAATTCTAACACCAACACAAGACATACTCAACGACACACATAACACCTATCGCAACATCGCATTTCACGAAAACAAATTTGCCAACCAACGAACAACATCAAATTTCACAAAACTTATAACAATGACCTCGGCTCCCGTACCTCTGACGAGACCGACCTCCGATCGGGCCATACCGCATCCCTCTAACACACGCGCAATATTCAAAATCAAAATTCATGAAATCCATTTCCCCTCACAGCGCCACAGATCTGCGGTAACTCAAGTCTCAAAAAGAATTCCCACCGAAAATACACACCTCGTGGCGGCACCAAGTTTACAAATACCAACAGGCTGACAATTATACCTCCATATAGTTAATAAAATGTGGAACATAACACAACACATGTATATATATATATATATATATATATTATAACAGCACCAAATATTAACTATTTGGGGTTATATGTTGCCCGCATACTGAAAGCATATTTAAATAAATTATAACAGTCAGAACTCCATTTGAATGTAGAGCGTTGAAAATAATGCTTTGTAAAGCGACGCGCACGTGGTCATTATGTAATCAGCTCGCTGTACAAGGAGCGGCCACACCCAAACTGTTAATTATTAATATCTCGGAAACTAAGAAATGAAGGCGAAATCCAAGATAGCCAAAATGTTTGCCGAAATATTAATAATGACGTGTGCAAATTTTACGCAATATAATTAACAAATGAAAGAGTTAATTAAATATAATTGAATAACTTCTGTAAAAATAGAGTTACATTAATGAGATTTTAGTATGTTATAAAGAGAATAATTTCTGACAGATTGTATATTTTAGATTTCACACCAATTATTTTTGCAACCAAGTTATTGCAAAATTAAATAAGCACAGGAAATCCGGACCGACAATTTGGTTCCGCTGGATAGTAGTATTAAAAATAATATTAATTCTCCGTCTGTGGGAACCTGACTTCATTCTCACGGACCAAGGGAATTCAAATTTTATGTAGTAGGGAGAGTGTGCCAGCCAATCAAATCATTTGACGCAAACCCCGACCAGCGAGGTGTTTTCGGGCTGAAACATCACTCTTCTGCCAGTACTCACGAAGTAAAGACGTAGTTCTTCGATCGTCTAGTAGCCATAGTGGTGAAGATCAAACAGAAGACTCTACATGGTCAACACACACGCAATTACGAACACAATAAACACAGATCAACTGTATAGCTCGTAATTGTGGCGTAAAGGCGAGATACTCTTCAGTACATCAACCAAGCTTATTGTGTACTACCAGTTAGTCATAAGCACGCAAGAGATCCACCCGACTTCAAGACCAGACTTCAAGAATACAGCAGAGAGGCCGTCTAAATCATTGGTGAACAGCTGACGAGCAGAGCTACCACTCGAACGAAGCACACACACACACACGCTGACGTGCGACGTGCGAATCGACGAGGGACAGGAACCAGTTCCAGCAGACAGCCGGAGACGTTAAAATATTCACGAACAGCAAGGAAGCAGAGTGTTGCCGAATTTTGAACTCAACGACCGAATCCAGCAGCTCTAAGCAGATTACTTTCTCTAGCGAAGGACTCGAATCGACGAGGGAAAATCGGAACGACATCCTCTTCAATAACAGGAAAGCAAAATCCACTTATTTATTTTTCAACATTAAATTTTCTATTTTTCATTTAAAAACATTGTAAATTCAAATAATTCAGGTGCCATACAAAAATCAGAGACTCTAGTAATTAAGAATAAATTCATTGTGATAATCTGTATAGCAGTTTAAGTCATTAGTAAGCTATAGTTAAGAAATAGAAGTAGTATAAAAGCGATATACAAATCTTAACTAACAATCTAATTATTAGTTCATACTGCAGTATAACAGAAGTTGAATCACTAGAAATGAAATAACGTGAACTAGACTGTCACGTCTAATTTATTTTGGAAAATTATTCTAATTAACTTTAGAGTTTTGTATTTTGGTTCATGAACATTTAAATTCAATTTAGTAAAAGAAATTTAATCAAATCAAATCAATTAATTAATTAAAATTTAAATTGCAATTAACTCGCCAAAGAACGAGTTTAGTTTCTTTTCAATTATTAACCAATCGAAAAACATTGATTCATTGTTTAGACTGTAAGAAATTGATAATATAATAACCATTTATTTCTTGTGTGTTGTTGGAGTAATAAACAACGTTTTATTACCCCATATAACAGTGTTTTATTGTTGTACGATAAAGCCTACCAGTCTCACAAAACTCTCCCCCTGTAAAGTAACCTATTTTGTGTGTTGTTGCAATAAATTTGAGATTACTAGCTTGCGAACTTCAAATCCAAAATCCACACGCCCTAGCCGGAAGAATCCGCAAGATTGGACAGCAGGTAGGTACTCATACACAACACGACACAACAATAACGCATATAAGTAGAGTTGCATATGGCTTGCCCGGAACGTGGGGCTCGATTAAATTAAATTAAATTAATTAAAACCAATTTAAATTTAATTTTCACGTGTAAAACTAACTTTGCTGTCTTAACTTCATAAAACAGCTGGCGTCCAACTAAACAATCCCCAAAGAGTTTTGTGACTGGTGTTCGTACAACAGTGAAATTATTGTGTGTATTTGAAACTGTTCTGTGTATTTTAAATTGTTTATATTTGAGATTGTTGTGTATTTAAAATGGATATGGACAAAATACTTAAACAAATGCAGCAAATGAATGCCGAATTAACCCCTAACATGAACGCGAAATTTGAACAAATAACAGCCAATGCTGAAATGAATAACGCACAGTTAAAGTCCCAAATCGAAGCACAAAAAGTTAGTCTAACCAAGAAATTAGATCAAAGCAACGCTGACATAAACGCCGAGATTAAGCAAAGTAATAAAGAAAGTAGTAAAGAATTAACTGCGAAAATAGATGAAAGCGTAAACGAGTTAACAGCAAAAGTAGCCGAAATCGCTGAAAAAGTAAATACGGTCGATACTAAAATCAATGAACGGTTTAAGGTTTTTGAGACCACTATGCAAAAATCGTTTATTCAACAAGTAACACGTATGGAGGGCCGGTTCAAGGAACATATTAGCCGCTGCGAAAAGCAAACGCAAGACGTCTCAAGAAAGGTTGAATCCCTAGAGGTAAAGATTCAGGCTGACGTGACCGAAACGCAACGACGAGTAGATAGATTAGACGCTTCAATTGTAGAGACGCGATCTAACATAGACTCTAATAAAGAGAGTGAGATGTCAAATATGTATTAATAAATTTCTTCTAATATAATATAATAGATTGACTTCCACCTACCTGGAAGGTTTCGTTTTATTTCGGGCCAGGATCCTTTCGTACGAATGCAGATACAAACATGTGTTTCATGGGTTCTCGAAATAATTAACTCTACACATCTTTAAGAAGAGAATTATTAATTTTAATGTTCAATTGTTGAAATTACTGTTTGACAAATAGCTTTACATGGAGTTACATATTGTGCAACTCGTGCATCTGGTTTGTAAAGGAACTTAGACTAGAGCTTACCTTATTATTTCACAAACACAAACATAAAATACCAACACAAATATGAACAGAAAGCAGCCCAGTTTTGCCACACTCACATTCGTACGACATTAAAAACCCCTTAACATTTTTTAGATGAAGCCCACCCCAGCTCTCACGTAAACCGTTGCCACGCGGTTCATACCCGCACTCATAATTTTAGGAGTCAGTTGATTATCTTTCCGAAAAAAAAAATAATGATTTCACTATTTCAAGTTGGATTAATCACGGTCACATAAACATTTGCGGTAATTACCACTTTTTCTCCTAATAAATTAAAACTCTGTTGGCGAGCCTACGCAAGACCAGCCGGGCGCCGAGACTGCTACTTGTAGACTGCTTGGAACGGGTAATGTAACAGTTACATCTTCCTTTCTCTGGCGGGAAGCTGTTGTTCACGGCCACTATGGTTTCGTCGCTCATTGCTCATTTGCTGTGAGCTAACCATTTTATGTGTGGAATAAAGCTGGTATGTGTGTGTGACCCAAGGCCGATATTGTACTTGGCTCCGCTGACGTCATTGGAAAAGCCGGATTTAGCCATGACTTCCTGCCGCTCAAAAAGCACATTGCGGGATTTTGCTCGTCCCAGGGCATCCTGTTTTGTGGCTGGATGCGTCACTCTAATTTGTGGTGATACAGTTGCGTCTGTGTGCTGTTACACAAGTACAGATTTCTGAGAATTTTGAAGGGGGTAAATGCTTCGCTTGCCGGCTTACACAATAACACCTGCGTATCGCTTTTGTCTCACTGTTTCTCAACATCGTGCTGTTGCATGGAAAATAACGTTGCAATGCGTTCTATTATAACGGAATGAATTTTGTTACCCAATAATTTTCACAACTTCCTTTTACAAGCCCGCACCAAAATGAAAGAAATAAAAATGTACTTGCCCCAATGGTAAAAATAAAAACACCCAAAAATTGACCCGCTACAATACCCCCTCGATGAGAATCCTGCTGTTCAGAACAGAAGAAATCTCATCGACAAACCCCGAAGAGGACCGGTGAGGAACTGGTGCCAACAACCCCCTGGTTCTTAATCTCATGGGTATACGACCCCCCTGGCTCAGTGACTATGGACTCATCTGAACGAGATCACTGGACTTCTCCGTAAGGGATCCCAACACCGAGAAATCGAGCAGACTCGCACCACAGCGCACCTCGCTCTTTTAACATACCACCCCCAAAAATCCTCAATCCCTGGCCAAAATTATTCCAGCTCCTCCGCCGATATGTTTCCCCTTTTTGCAAGCTGGGCTGCCTTTAGCAAATACTGGGCTCACACACACTAACATTACATGTTACCATAAAACATTAAAAATAAAAGATTTCTTTTAAAATTTATTAAAAATTTAAAAAAATTCAAAATTCAAAAAAATATTTTATCCAAAAATTCTCTTCCTCTTTTTTTTTTTTTTTTTTTTTTTTTTTTTTTTTTTTCAAAATGACTTAACTTAAGCGTTTCTTCTACTTGAACAAATCCTTAACCTAACATGTCTTAGTCTCACAATACAGTGCGGTACAATAAATCAGTAAACTAAACATGGTGAATACACACATAAATAAAACAATAGCTACCAAAAATATGCAGTTGCTGGCAGGCGAAAAATCAAAAAAAATTTTTTTTTTGTTTTTCTTCAAAAAATTCAAATTCCCAAAAATTTTAAAATTCAAAAAAAATTTTACATTTGTTCAAAGGTTTCATTTATATTTAGAATTTATTCAAAACTGGTTTAAAGTGATTAAATAAACAAATAAAATTAATTCCCTACTATACAAGCTTAGTAGGTGTATGACTCATCAGCTGATCAAAACTAGGTCAAGTCCAAAACCCTTGACCTACATATGTTATATATACTTTCTGCACCTACATTAAACATCTGTAACAATCTAACTCAAAGTACAAAACATAATAAAATAAAATATTGAAAATGAACAAAATATTAATATAAATAATAAACAGATTGACATTTAAATTATTTAAAATAAACAATTCTCAATTTTACATTATTTTCAATTCTATTAAAATTTCTGTCACTGGTTTCTAAAAAATAAAAATTTTATATTCTTTATCATAACTCTCTCTCTTTATTCAACAATCTTACGTTAATCTACTGTGGGTGATGTAAATTATTCATTCTCATTTACTGTATTACTAGATCTGTATACATATATAATCTTTACCTCTCCCTATGGCTCTAATATTAATCAACTTCAATTATCATGACACCCATCTCTACCAAAATATCTACTAATCAAGACACTCTAACCCCAACTTATCATTAAACTCCATTCTCCACCTTCTCTACATATATCAAAAATATACTCTATCCCTTTGTACATAGGATACGTGTTTCCCCTACCCAAAACTCAATTCCCTTATTTGGCGGCCCGGATTCTACCTAAGGCGGCCCCTACTTACTAAAATCGATACCAATTCCCGTCCCAACATATTTTGTTGCGAACTCCTACATGACACTACCCCCTAATACAAAATTGCCATCCCCAAAAATCTCAATCTCATTTCCTCACTACAAATACAACAAAATAATATTATTAATCATAAACATAAATATATATCACTCAAAATCTACAATTATTCTCCACAACTGCTGTGTCAACATTAATACTTCTCAAACATTCTGTCACATTACATTAACTCAAAAACAACATTACATCATATTCATCTATACTATTTCAAATTCAACTTTGAATTCCATTGGGACAGATCTATATGTCCCGCAAAATATTCATCACCCAAAAACTATCTTTTATTAGATTTCCCAAGTCGTTACTTTATTTCTCATTGTAGCAAATTATTTTTATCATCACTTTAAAATATCGGTAATACATCCATTGCTTAAAACATTTATAAATAATATACCAGTGACATTATTGCTGATCAGCTGATCTCCTGACATAATTAAAACACCATGAATACCTTTCAAAATTGAACAATTACATGTAATACATTATCAACACTTACTTCTATTGTGTTGATTGCCTGCCAGGCGTCTAATTATTGGCTTAAAAAAAAAATACACACATAATGAAAATACATTTTATCAACAACTATATCTAACACACAACAATAAAATGATACCTTTAAAATTATAGTATGAACCTTATATTACGAGTCTGAGCATATAATTATGTGGACAGAGCACAAGCATTTTTGATTGGATTAAACCTTGAATAAGCAAAAACTTTATGTCATAAAATTTTTAATTCGTGACTCCTTTGCGTCACCTCCCAGCCACACACACTATTTCAAATTATGTAAGACTGTGGCGCCTTTTCGCTTCCACAGAGACTGTATATTTTGGAGCAGGTTTTTACCTCTCCGTGTCTCTGCTTCCGCTATTAAGTTTTAAAGTAGTGAACATCATCATGTTCTTGTTATATAATCATACACCCTTAAAACGGATCTGCCACCGGTCTTGCTACCCCCAGGCGGGCAGAGTGGCAGTCGCTGTTCCATAGTGCCGGAAGGATTTCCTCTAAGTTCTCCCCCCATTAAATTTCAAATATATACCAATTTCAAGTCACCTATGGTCAAGGGACTTGATATGACCATAGCTGGCCGCTAGCCAAAACCACGGTTAGTGCTGGTAAGACAGTAACCGCCCGAAAAGTCGAGGAAATCTAACTTTAATTTAATTGCCTGTTACACATCACTACTATGTGCGACACGGTCATTTAGTAATGTGTGTAAAATTTTTTACTTTACATAGATAAGGTGTGCCGCACATTTATCGCCATTTTGGCCTCCGATGGAGGTAACACTCACTATTACCCCCAACCCATTTCGCTATTTGCGAGAGCACAGGCAACCCCCACAATAGCCACTTAATAGCTAACTAATTTATTAACAATTGAACCAAACTTTCTACATATACAGTTCAACACTCCATTGTTCTATCACTTCATTGTGCACCAATCTACCCCCCAAAATCATCCCCACTTCTTGTATTGACAACAAGTTTTTTTTTTTTTTTTTTTTACACATCTCTTCAAAATGTTCCCATACTCACTGATGCTAAACTTGACAATTGTTTTTGGTCACTTAATTCTAGGATTTATTGATTTTAAATTGTATATACTCCATTTTTTTTTTCAAAAAATTTAAATTCATTATTGAAAATCATTGTTTCTATTACTTTGAATACCAAATTAATTTAATGGTTTTTACTTTCTCAAACTCTGGGTTACCATAATTATCTCATTATTATTTTGTCTGTGAAAATTTAATTTCAATTCTTTTATGTCACAATAGGGTTTTGCTCAAGATACTGATTCAGCAGACTACAACATTTCTTGTTGTGGCCACCAAGCATGGCCACAGGCTTGAGTCACAACATACCACTACAACACACCTGTTTACTGTTTACATGAACACAGTTGTGTGCCAGACTTGTTTTCATAAACAACAGTTATAAACATGCTCAGTTTCAGCATTCATAATCTAAACATTCTGGTTGCATCATATATTGCCATATCTGCTTACTACACTCTTCAAGTTTTATAAATCTTTTATATAACATATTTGTCTCTTACATTTTTCTTTTATGAAGTTAATGTATAAAATATGTAAAATTACAATTTCCATTTGAATCAAAATGAATTTAAACACAGCGCTAGCATCTACAATATTAAGTTACTTCAGGGGCGCCTATACTTCAATTTCATCTCTTAGTACATTCAAAACAATTTCCATGACCTTGATTACAATTTTCAAAATGATTCTACGTGATTAACTGTTTGTTTTTCTGAATATTTCAATAAATTTTACAAACATTACATCATTAGTTCTAATCTCACTTTAAATTCCTCCACAATCACATGCTTAGTACCATTATACCGTACTCATAACCTAACATAGCAGGTACCCGCAAAATAATAATTAAACCTTTTGGTTACATAAGTTTACTTTAAAATATTTTCCCAAATTATTTATTTACTTGATATTATACTTATTATAATATTTATACTTATTATTTCTTAATTACCTGTAAATAGGTTATATGTTACATGTACCGTATTATCGTTTATAGAGATGTGATTGAAAACAAACAAAACCCAACTCACGTGAATATAATGAACTACCCTCTCTTTCCCCCTTTTTTTTTTTTTTTCAAAACAAACCACAACCACTAATCTACAGCCACATTTCTATAAACGATAATGCTATTAACTATACAGGAATTTATTATCTAGTTTGTCTACTCAGCCACAAAACTTCTCCACTACCGACCTAATTAAGGGATGAGTTTACAATTCATAAATAACACCAGTTTATTTAATTTTGAGGATTACCCTAATGTAGTATTGAGAATTAAGGCAATCAAATGGTTCAAAAAAGTGTGCCAATTTGTGTAACTATTGTTTGTGTGTTTACTCTAAGGGGAGGGTTAGGGAAATCTGGAAGATAAAAGGGATAAGGATTATTAAAAGGTCAAGAACTAGGACTAAAGGTAGGGACAAAGCTTCCTCCGAAAATAAAGGTACTGGAGAAAACCAAGGCTCGCGTGGGCAGGGGCGCGTCCCTGAAATAGACGAACCCCACTGGGACAAGTGGGGAACACCTATCCGCTACCACTTTTTTATATATAAAATTCCTAGTTTTGTAGTTATTTAGTTTGTATTTAATTACAGGATTTAATGTATTATTTTGTTTATTATTATTTCATCTTGACCAATACCTTTTTAAATTGGTGGCGTTATGGGTACCCACTATCTCCCTGGTTTCTCTATTCTGTAACACATACGAATTTCTCATTTTTATTTCTACTATTTCGTACGGTCCCTCGTATAATAAGAAAAATTTCTTGATCTCCTTGTCTTGGGCGCTCGACAAATCATGTCGTCGTACCAATACCATCTGTCCAATCTCATACTGCGTCCACTTACCTTTCATATCATGTCGCTGTTTTCTCCTCTCGCCCTTCGTCAACAAACTCTCATTCGCTAGTCTAAGTTTAACATCGTTACCAATAGTGTTGGTTTCCGGTGGATATTCAATCAATTGTTCCAGAATCCTCTGTGGACGCTTTCCTCTTATTAGCTCATAAGGTGTGAACCCCGTCGACTCGTGGGTGGTGCAGTTTAGCCAGTTTTCAATCTTCTGCACATAGAGTGGCCACTCGCTATGTTTGGCGTGGCAGTATGTTCGAAAAATTCTGCCCAACTCCCTCATGACTCTCTCCGCCTGATTGGACTGCGGGTGATATACTGCGGTGTGTTTTGGGATGATACCTTCCCATCCCAGAGTCTGGCGCCATCTTCCGCTGATGAACTGCGGACCATGGTCAGATAATATCACCTTCGGCTTTCCCACGTTGATCATATAGTCGCGGGTAATCTTCTCACTCAGCACCTTACTTGTGGCTCGCTTCACGCTATATAGCCTGACATATTTGGAAAAAGTATCAAGTACAACAAAAATATGCATCACTCCACCCCTACCCTTTGGCAATGGACCGTACAAATCTACAGCTACTAAATCGAATGGCTTTTCTGCTTTAATATAATTTAGTTCTCCCTCTAACTTATAATTGACAACTTTGGATTTCTGACATAACTCGCAAACTCTAAGTATTCTTCAGACGCGTTTCTCCATATTCTTAAATAAACAAGATTCCTTTAATACATTCACACACTTCCGTGCCCCAAAATGCCCGTACCTAAGATGACAGTCCCACACTATTTTCTCTATCAACCCTTCAGGTATGACTACCCTCCAATCCCTCTCTCTCCCCTCTACTTTTTTAAACAAACTCCCTTTAAACACTTGAAAATATTGCTTGTACCCAAACTCATCTATATCTGATTCTAAGCTAATAATGATCTTATTTAATTTACCATCAGCCCTTTGCATTTCATTTATATCTTTTAATTCTTCCCCAAAAATTTTATCTTCCCGGGACAGTCTATAAATCTCTATCTCTTTAATATCTCTACCTGTTCTATTTCTGTCTGTGTCTACTCGTGATAGTGTGTCTGGCACCCTGTTCTCTTCACCCTTAATGTATTCCCAAGAAAAATTATACTCTTGAAGAGCTAACACCCACCTGGTTATCCGGCTGTGTGTGAGCTTGCAAGTATTCAGGAACGACAGCGCTTTATGGTCTGTCCTGATGATAGTTCTGTTACCCAGCAGATATGTCCGGAACTTCCTCACGGCGAACACTATACTGAGGAGCTCCTTCTCTGTGGTAGTATAGTTACGTTCGGCGGCTAGCAACGTCCGGCTGGCGAAGGCGATGGTTTTATGCTCTTTCTCCTCGTCCTCTTGGTAGAGTTCTGCTCCCAATGCTATATTACTAGCATCTGTCTGTAAATAAAATTTTTCATTAAAATTAGGATGATTCATTAGTATCATGTCTGTGAACTTAATTTTGATGTCATTAAACGCCGCTCTTTCGTTATCGCCCCATCTCCATTGCTTATTCTTTTGCAGCACTGCGCTTAGTCGGGCCGTCATCTGGGCATAGTTCCGCTGGAACTTCCTGTAAAAATTACAAAGACCAAGAAAACTTTGCAATTGTTTTATATTTTTGGGCTCCGGGAACGTCAGGATGGATTCTACCTTATCCGGATTGGCACGTATTCCTGTAGGTGTTATGATAAAACCTAAAAAATGTATCTCAGTTTGCAAAAATTTTGATTTGTCCCAATTCACTGTCAAACCTCCCTGATATAACTTCTCCAAAACATATTCCAAATGCTCTACATGCTCTTCAAATGTTCTGGATGCTATTAAAATGTCATCAACGTAAATGGTTAAAAAATCTAAGTTATGTGGTTGCAAAATTTCGTCAAGACACTTGATAAAGCTAGCTACACTTGTGTTCAAACCGAACGGTAGTCTCTTAAATTGATAATTCTTTCCATTGAATAAAAAAGCTGTATATTTTCTACTGTTTGCTGCTAATGGCACTTGCCAATACCCAGCGGTTAGGTCTAAAGAGGTCATGTATTGTACGCCGCTAAATTTCTGAAATATTTCTTCAATAGCTTCGGGTGACTCCCTGTCTGGAATAATTATTTGATTGATTTTGCGGGCATCTAAACATAACCTAACTCTACCATCTTTTTTAATCACTACAACTAAGGGGTTAGAATATGGTGATACAGATCGCTCAATTATATCTCCGTCTAACATTTTCTCTAACTCAAGCTGGACCGCTCTTCTCTTCGCATAAGGCACCGGATAACTTCTTTGCACATAGGGTGCGTGTTCCCTGACCTTTAACTCGCATTCATAATTTTTTGCCCTCCCTGGAATATCGGCAAACACTTCTCTAAAATTCTCTACTACCCGCCACAACGATTCCCGTTGAGAACTCCCTATCACGCCACCCTCATTACAAAATTTCAGTGCTCTTTCATTCCATAAGTGAACCCCATTCTCCTCATACTCTATCTTACTCTCACTACACACATTCATACTAATTTCCATGTCTTGTTTATCATTCCGATTGTGTATCACACTTACCCCTGAAATTCTTACCGCATCTAACACCCGTTCAAAATTAATACGGACTATTTCCCCTTCACTGTTTAATTCTAATACCCGTTTATGAAAATCAATCACCGCCTTATGTTTAATCAGGAAATCATTTCCAAGTATAACCTCAAGATTTAGTCCCCGTACAACTAGAAATGTATTATCATACCCTACCCCGTTAATTATCATGTTTAAATGTACTTGTTTCGTGACTCTCTTACTTCTAACTCCCGTAATACCTACAATCGTCACCCCCGCTACTGGTAAAGATGGAATATTTTTATTTATTTCTTTTAATTCATCTAATACATGTTCAGAAATAACAGAGATTTCGCTACCCGTATCAATTAAAGTTTTAATCTCCTTACCTTCTATGTTGATTTTCACCTCAGTCAGTCCATTCTCCCGTCTCACTGCTTTGAAGTCTTCCTCCTCCAATAATTCCTCAGATAAATCTGTAATCACAATGTTGTTTTGGTATCTATCCTCCATTTGGGCCCCAGAAACTTCCGGCGACAACGGTCGGGTCCGGTGTTCCATTGTCCCTCTTAGTTTCCCGCAGAGGTGCCCGCCACTGCATGGTTGTATCCTCGTTCGTGCTGGTTTCCTCGCAGTTCATGAGTTTGGCCTCTCTGTGCTCCTCCTGGGCCCTCTCCCCTTCGTTGGTATGCCTGCTGGTTCTGTGCGGGTGGTGGTCCCTGTCGCTGACCCGGTCTCTCTCTCCTGCATCTAAAACAAAAATTTTGTGTCGCATAATTCTCTTGTGAACATGCTGGACAAGTCCACATGGGTCCTCGATTAGTTTGTTCTCGTCTAGGGTAGGCCGGTCCATTTGTAGGTCCCCTCGGCGGTCCCTGATTACCTCCATTATTTCCATTCTGCTGGTTCTGACGGCGACTCAATTCTTGGTCCCGGATATTCTGAAACACATCTAAAATATTTTCTAGTTCGCTAATATTCGCTACCTCCCGCGTCATAAGTGTTATTTGCACTTCCCTTGGCAAATGCTTGCTTATATGCCTCACAAAGGATCTAAATGGCAATGGCGGTTCTAAATATTTCGCCTCGTTAAATATTCTCATCACATACCCTGTTATATTATTATTGGGCCCCCCAAAATTCCCTGTTCCCATAATTCTACTTCGTAACCCTTCTTGGTCTTCTTCAGACCAATATTTATTTATAAACGCAGACTCAAAACTTTCAAAACACTCCCATTCCGTTTTATGTACCTCGGCCCATATCTCCGAACTACCTTTGAAGCATTTTAAAATTTTTAATAATTGGACTTCCCAGTTAGTAGTACTGAACTTATTGAACTCTCTCACTCTACTTATGAACTGCATAGGATGTACTCTTTTGTTATCACAACTGAATGTCTCTAACTCAACTTCACTGCTTACGTCGCGAGTCATAATTACTCGCTCGGCAACAGTGTTTACTTGTTGGCTGATGGCCTTGCTCAATTCATTTTTAACACTCATTAATTTAAGGTTATTATCACATTCAAGGTCACTTATTGTATCATGTATGGTCTTAAATTCAATCTTACAGTTATTATCAATTTCTCTTACTTTACTATTATTATTTTCAATCTGACTCATAACATAATCAATCTTACCTTCAGTATTAGTGTTACATTCACTTATTTGTTTCTCAAAAATTGTATTCATTATGCTATATTGCTCCGTGATCTGTTTCTCTACTTTATTAGTTATATTGTTGGTAATATCAGAAACACGGCACTCTAATTGCTCATTTATGGACTCAGACAATTGTGATTTCATACTTTCACAACGTTCATCAATATGTTTGTCTAGTACCCTACTCAGGTTATCGAATTGTACATTAATACTCTGCTGAAACTGAGTATTCTGGTCTTTAATTTCTTTAAAATTGATCTCGTTTTGAATATTTTGCTGCTCGCATTTTATTTTCTGTTCATTAAAATCACTAGTTAATTGGTCTAATTTATAGTTAAAATCACTTTTCATCTTATTTAAAATTATGTCATTATCATCAAAACGACTATTTAACATGTCAAATTTATTTGCAAATTTATTGTCCATTTCATCAAACTGATCATTCTGTATATCAAATTTTACGTTAATATCCTTAGACATATTTCTCACGTCACTGGACATGGTTCTCATGTCACTAGACATGGTTCTCATGAAATTAAATAAATCGTTCACTGACAACTCTGTAGCTTTATTTGTTACGGGAGTTGATATCGCTCCTGGTGAGCTAAATACAGATGCTTCTGCGTTATACTCATTTATTGACGTTACTTCTGTTTGAATACCGGAGTCAACATTTGCTTGACTCTCGGTCTGATTGTCAGATAAGCCGACTTCACTGTTATCTGCCATTTCTTATTTTATACTTGATATTTGTTTATAAATAACATATAATCAATAAAGTGTATTATATAACCACTTTTGCGTTAACAACGCACTTTTGTTTTATTCCGCTAACCCCAAAAACATGTTTGTATCTCTACTATAGGTACGGTCTTTGATATTTTAATTACCAAAAACTGTCCCTGTTAACGGAAGCCATTGAGATGTCAAATAACTATTAATCAATTTCTTCTAATATAATATAATAGATTGACTTCCACCTACCTGGAAGGTTTCGTTTTATTTCGGGCCAGGATCCTTTCGTACGAATGCAGATACAAACATGTGTTTCATGGGTTCTCGAAATAATTAACTCTACACATCTTTAAGAAGAGAATTATTAATTTTAATGTTCAATTGTTGAAATTACTGTTTGACAAATAGCTTTACATGGAGTTACATATTGTGCAACTCGTGCATCTGGTTTGTAAAGGAACTTAGACTAGAGCTTACCTTATTATTTCACAAACACAAACATAAAATACCAACACAAATATGAACAGAAAGCAGCCCAGTTTTGCCACACTCACATTCGTACGACATTAAAAACCCCTTAACATTTTTTAGATGAAGCCCACCCCAGCTCTCACGTAAACCGTTGCCACGCGGTTCATACCCGCACTCATAATTTTAGGAGTCAGTTGATTATCTTTCCGAAAAAAAAATAATGATTTCACTATTTCAAGTTGGATTAATCACGGTCACATAAACATTTGCGGTAATTACCACTTTTTCTCCTAATAAATTAAAACTCTGTTGGCGAGCCTACGCAAGACCAGCCGGGCGCCGAGACTGCTACTTGTAGACTGCTTGGAACGGGTAATGTAACAGTTACATCTTCCTTTCTCTGGCGGGAAGCTGTTGTTCACGGCCACTATGGTTTCGTCGCTCATTGCTCATTTGCTGTGAGCTAACCATTTTATGTGTGGAATAAAGCTGGTATGTGTGTGTGACCCAAGGCCGATATTGTACTTGGCTCCGCTGACGTCATTGGAAAAGCCGGATTTAGCCATGACTTCCTGCCGCTCAAAAAGCACATTGCGGGATTTTGCTCGTCTCAGGGCATCCTGTTTTGTGGCTGGATGCGTCACTCTAATTTGTGGTGATACAGTTGCGTCTGTGTGCTGTTACACAAGTACAGATTTCTGAGAATTTTGAAGGGGGTAAATGCTTCGCTTGCCGGCTTACACAATAACACCTGCATATCGCTTTTGTCTCACTGTTTCTCAACATCGTGCTGTTGCATGGAAAATAACGTTGCAATGCGTTCTATTATAACGGAATGAATTTTGTTACCCAATAATTTTCACAACTTCCTTTTACAAGCCCGCACCAAAATGAAAGAAATAAAAATGTACTTGCCCCAATGGTAAAAATAAAAACACCCAAAAATTGACCCGCTACAAGAGTGTCTTACAAACGTTAAACGACGAGATTTTGAAAGTACGACAGGAGGTATGGAGGAGATCCGCTCCTAATATTTTGGTACAAGGTCCTGTTGACGAGAAAAATCGCGTGTATTTTACGGGGGAAAATAACGAGAACCCTATTGAATTTTTGTTAGCGTGTGAGAGTGAAATGGCTAGAGTAGGTTCCCGACTGGAAGATCAAGACAAAATACAGTGGGTAGTTAATGCGATGCGTGATTCAGCGCGTAAGTGGTATAACATTGTACGCGATAGAGTGTCCACATACGCGGAGTTCAAACAAAAATTTGAAAGCCGGTACTGGAACTCGCATACCCAAAGACTTCTACGCAATGAGCTTGAGTATGGCAGATTTGATAGGAAACTAGGTATTACCGCGGAAAATTATATAATCCAGCAGGTCGAACGCGCCAAACATTTAACCCCAGCATTTTCGGAGATTGACATAGTCACAAAACTTGCCTATCACTTTAATCATAACATTAGAGTAGCCGTGTTTACGCAGGGTATTCGCACGGTCGATGAACTCCTCATTCTAGTGTCCCAAAGTGAGACGGTTTTTGATTTGGGCGGGTGGCGTTATAATCCCGATTTTCGCCGAAATAATGAAGGGCAGAATACGCGGGTACAGTACCATCAGCAAACTGATCAAAGACCGAGTACCAGTTCTACTCCACCCCAAACACCGTCAAAACCGCCAAATAAAACCTTTGAGTACAAGGGTAAACAAAACATTGGTAGACCAAAGGGGCAGGGTAAGGGCAACGACGGGCCCCCAATTAGAGCGATTCAAACGGTCGAATTAGCCAAAGCTGATACAACTGCAAAAGACAGCGACTCCCAAAGCAATAAAGACTCTAACAATAAATCGAAAAATTACCAAGCTACAAAAAACGTGCCAAAATGCGCATCCAGCAAGGACGCGCTATAAATTCGGCAAAATTTTGTAAAAGTAAGCATGTTAATTATAAGGATTATATATTGTGTGAAATGTGTACTTTTAATTATGTAACTTGTGTGCCCGTTAATAATGTGTTCCCACCGGACGTCAGGGATCCGTTGCTAGAATCCGGTCCCACGCAACAAAGGCCAGTGAGCGCGGCGTGTCCGGTGTTACACGCCTTTGTCAACAGCATTCCCACACAAATTTTGTTGGACACCGGCAGCGTTGTTTCCGGCGTCAGTGAAAGGTTCCTGCGTGCCAATAAAAAATATTTTCGTACGGCCCCATCACTCCCAATAAATCAATTTTATATACGAACCGCTACCGATACAAAAGAAAAAATTGACACTCAATACTATCTAACTATCATGCTAGACAAAGTGCAATTTGAAGTGTGTGTAGTGGGTATAAACAATTTAATATGTGATATGTTATTGGGGGTAGATGTATTAGAACAAATACGTGCGGAAATTAACACCAGTGAACACTTATTAAAATGTACAATTGACAATGTTAGTTACACCTTTAAATTGAACACACATACACACACACAAAACCATGGTGACCCAATTAAAATCACACGGCCACCAAAACAAGTGATTCATTATAAAGACTGTGAAGAGGGGGAGACAACCTTAGATTCCCGAACTGAATGGAGATTGTCGTCGCTGCAAGAAGAATTCAGCGATATCTTCAGTGAAGAGCACTCAATCTCGTCAGTGTATGAACACAGAATCCACCTCACAGAGCCGGAGAAGTTCATAAGGAGAATCTACCAGGTCCCTATAAAATACCAGGCCGAGGTCCAGCAGGAGATACAGCGGATGTTGGAGGAAGATATTATAGAAAGATCCAATAGCAGCTTCCTCAACCCACTGCTGGTCGTCAGCAAGAAGACTGGAGAAATCCGACTCTGCCTAGATATGAGGAACTTAAACAGTCTGGTAGAGAAAGAGTTTGACTGCGCACCGACAGCGGAGGACCTCTTCATTAAGTGTGAAGGAGCCAGGTACCTCACGAAGCTAGATCTAACAGCAAGCTTCTGGCAGGTCCCGCTGTGTGAGCAAGATCGAAAGTATACAGCATTTATATTCAATAACAAATGCTATCAGCACAAGGTGGTACCTTTTGGCCTTAGCACGAGTCTCGCTGCAATTGTAAGATGCCTCGAGAGAGCTCTAGGACCTGAGGTAGACCCATACACTGTAATATTTGTTGATGACATCCTCGTCATATCCCGCACGTTGGAAGAACACTTCGAGCATCTGAGGAGCGTCTTCCAGAAGCTGAGGTTAGCCAACATCAAGCTCAAGCTACACAAGTGCGAGTTTGTAAAGTCTCAAATGAAATTCCTGGGACACATAATCTCAGCTACAGGTATCAGTACGGACCCAGAAAAGCTCAGGAGTATTGTGGAGTTCCCGGTGCCCAAGAACCTCAAAGCACTGCGAGCATTCCTTGGACTCACGGGATACTACAGGAAATTCACCAGCAAATACGCAGAATATACAGTCCCCTTGCTACAGCTGGTACGCAAAAATATAAATTGGAAATGGGGATCTGAACAGAACGATGCGTTTGAGAGGGTTAAGGGCCTGTTCCAATCTAATTTACAATTGTTCCATCCACAGCAGGGTGGGAAGTACGTAATGTACACTGACGCTAGCGAGTACGCTATCGGCGCCGTGTTGCACCAGGAAGACGAACAAGGTAGTCTTCATGTTGTAGCATACACCAATAGAACGCTCAAAGGCGCTGAGTTGCACTATTGTACTTCTGAGAAAGAAATACTCGCCATAATAAACGCACTCAGAAAATTCAGACACTACCTATATGGTACCCATTTCGAGATCCACACAGATAATCAGGCGTTATCGTTTATATTAAAATGTCGATTAGCAAATTCCCGACTAACACGATGGGTGTTAGCTATTCAGGAGTACTCATTTACTATTAAATATTGCAAAGGATCAGAGAATACCACCGCAGACACTCTAAGTAGATATCCGCCCGTAGAAAAGGAGGAGGTATATGAAGCAGCGGACGACGAGTTAAAGGTATTGAATATACAATACACTGTCGCGCCCGAAGCTACCAATATGCTACAGAACTTAGGACGCGAGCAGGACGATAACCTCGCACTCCTTGCTAAAAAGCTAATGTTAGCAGCTCACCCGAATCCACATTATCTTATACAAGACAATATATTGTATAAATTGTTACAGGGCGAATGGAAAGTGGTATTGTCTCCAGCGATGCTTGCGTGTGTAACACAATCATTACATATAAAAATGGCGCACGCATCTCCTGTAAAATGTGTAAAAATATTGCAGGAGGATTTTACAATTACAAACATGTATCGTAGGGTAAAGAAATTGTTAAAACATGTCATCCGTGTCAAACTGCGAAAGTACCAAACTTGCACACTTACGTTCCCATGGCCAATGTGATAACGGAAGGTAAGGGACAGATGATCGCCATCGACTTTCTGGGACCATTACCCAAGGCTACCAGAAATCTAAAACACATGGTAGTTTGCGTCGATGTGTTCACTAAAAAAGTTAGCCTTTATGCGATCCCTAGGCCCACCACAAAGTCCGTTTTAAATATTATACTTAACAAGTATATCCCACAGCATGGACCAATAAAGAACGTACTTAGTGACCAGGGAAAGCAATTCCAAAACAAACACTGGGCAGCTACCCTGGAACGTAACGGTATCAAAGCAATCCTAACCTCGATACGACGACCACAGGGCAACCTTGCCGAAAGGGTGAATCGGGAAATCAGTAAAATGTTCCGTATCTATTGCTATAAGGAACAAAGTAAATGGCCCGAGTTCCTACCATTCTTCGAAAAGGCAATAAACGAGAATTATCACGATACCACGGAATACACACCAGCAGAGTTATACTCTGGAATAAGGCCAGAGAGGTTTTGGAATACCGTATTTTCGCGTGTACCACGCGCCTTCATGTAACACGCGCACCCCTTATATTTAGGTCCTACAAAAAAAAATCGCGTATTCAAAAATGTGAAAAAAATCATATACCGGTATTTGGAATAGTATTACCATATATCTATTGTAAGGGAAAAACTGTAATAACTAATGAAATAAATGTCAAGTTACTTTTTTTGTTACACTAACTTACGGATTTATTTTTTATTACAAGTAAAAAATGTATGTTTATTACAATGACAATTAATATTTATTACAATTAGATACAGTAATTAGAAGCGAAGGTTACAGCAATCGTTACACAACCAGCCGTAATTGTAAATTCGGGTTTGCCAACCTAAAGAAAATTAAGTGTGTATTAGAACAGTAAATCAATGAAAACGAACACAGTTATAAACCCAAGGGATACCGGTATGTTTGATGTAGTTTATGAAAATTTTTTACTAGTGTTTTACCTGATTTTCATTGGTCGTTGCTACTGTCTTCATCAGAAGCAGACGCTGCCTCATCTTCACTAACGAACAGTTTATCGTCTTCACTGCCATCCAAGGCGTTGGAAATGCCAGTTTTTTTTAAACTTTTCTTTATTAAGTCTTCTGGTATACTGTCCCATGCTTTGATGATCCAACTGCAGATCAGCGTCAGTGATGGCCTTCGGAGTCTTCCTGTCGGCGTCAGCTCGTGCGGTGCAGTACTCATCCACTGGGTGTACATTTTTTTTAACTGGCACTTGAAGGGCTTATTTATGTTTATGCACACATCAAGTGGCTGGAGCATCGAAGTCATTCCACCTGGAATAATCACTTGTTCAGTCTTTGTTTCTGATAAAACTTTCTTAACGTCGTCAGTCAGATGGCCACGAAAAGTATCCATAACAAGCATCCCTGGGCGTTTTAATAATGCTCCAGGTCGCCGATTCCAAACGCACTTTATCCAATCAAGCACAAACTCATTGTCCATCCGCCCTTTTTCTTAAGCTTTCATTATCAAACCTGGTGGGAAACTTTCATTTTTTGGAAGGGTTTTCTGCTTCAAGATTACATAAAGAGGCAGTTTCTTTCCATCAGCTAAAAGAGTAAGCATTACAGTGCACCGTTGTTTCTCGCAACCAGCTGTACGAATTTTTACAGTTTTGTCACCAACTTTATTTACTGTCGTATCCACAGGCATCTCGAAGTAAACTGGAGTTTGATCCGCGTTGCCGATCTGGCATAGTGGATAATTGTTTAGTTTTCTTAACTGAATTACGTAACACTGAAAACACAAGAGTTTATCAGTGTACGCCTCTGGTAAACATTGAGATATCGTTGTTTTCCGTCGAACAGAAACGTTACGTCTTTTAAAAAACCTTTGAAGCCATCCCCTGCTTGATTTAAACTCATTTATGTTAATATTCAGCTCCTTCGCAATCTTAATTGCCTCTATTTGGCACATTTCTGTGGAAACAGCATAACCATATTGACGCTTATCATCTATAAAGGCTGTAAGTTTAACTTCTAGTTGAGGATATTTTGCAGCTTTACCTCGAACAGCTCTTTTCTTTAAAGGAGCTTCCGTTAATTTTTCTTTTTTCTTACGCCAGTCTCTGATACACGATTCCGGTACGTCGTATATTCGACCCGCTGCTCTATTTCCTATTACCTCTGCTTCGTTTATAATTTTTAACTTCTCTCCGGCAGTAAACGAACGCAATCTTTTCCCACATTCCATTGTAAAACGAAACAACACCTTGATAAATTAAAAGAACACAAAACACAATCGAAGATAAATTGTTTAAAATGATATGATACAGTACGATATACCGTAGTAATTACGATTGCCGTAAATTCGATATTAAATAACGTAAATAACACAATAAACATTTGGTGAATACCGTAAAACACGTCAAAACACAGCTTACGTTTTCACAAACGGGTACAGAACGAACCGAATTTTAACAGTAGACTGTTAGAAACACTATGAAATGCTACCTGCTATTTTGCAGTGGGGGTTGAAAGTGTTGTCTGTGCAATGCTTTAGTCAAGGTCAATATCCGCCCGATGTACAGTACATAGTAGTGACTGAGGTTTGAACAGGAATTGCGGTAGCATAAGGTCAATGACCACTCTGATGAAGACTGGCAAGTTAGTTTCCTCGTGTAACACTCGCACCCCATTTCTACGAAATATTTTTTGGTAAAAAAGGTGCGCGTGGTACACGCGAAAATACGGTAATTATTTAAGTAGGCCAAAAGACTTATAATCTACCTCTGCCGGTGCAGTGTAAAAATCAACTTGTGAGGGAAAGAATAGTTGAAAAAGGGCGGAAAAGGGTGGACAAATTCAATACTACTCATAAACTAACTAACTTTGTAGTAGGTGAGAAAGTACTGCTCAAGGCGAATCCTGTAGGCCGAAGAGACATAAATGTAGCCGCAAAGTTTTTTCGTTTATATAATGGTCCGTATCTTTTGGCTCAACAACTCGCGCCTCACACGTTTATCGTTACGACGCTCGACCGAACGAAAACGATCGGTAAATACCATACGAGCTCTTTGAGAAAATACTTTGAGTAGCATGGCATTCCAAAGCACTTCGCGACGACATAATAAGACTTTAGAAAAAAAATAAATAATATTTAGAATTAATAATAATTGTATTATAATAAGTAAAATTAAAATAAATAACTTGTGTTTTATAATATTATTAATAATAATTGTAGATAGCTTGTGTGTTAATAATAATGCATTTATAACACGGTGAATAACGAGCGTAGAACGACACAAACGCACCGCCAGGAAATAGTTAAGACACACGCGGTAACAGCCGACCGACGTTTGGAAGTAGGTCAAGCAATTAGCTACGCGGCAGGTGATAACGGTTGTAAACAAGACAGAGTCAGCAAATTCTTTTGTGCGCGTGCCACTGTTTACAAACAAACCTTTTAAACGCTGCAGTTAGCTATTAACCGTTGTAAAAACATTAATACAGAATAAATTGCAAATATAATATTATTAATAAATGTATTTAGAGGTAAGTTGTATATAATGGAATAACATTAACACACATGTATGTTTTTCTTTTGAATAAGTAATACAATGTGTAGGTAATAAGTATAGTGATTACAGAATACGTGTGTAAGGATTAAAAAAAAAAAAAAAATAACTGTAATTATTACATTCATTTTTTTTTTTAAAACGGGTGTGGGAATATATAACAGCACCAAATATTAACTATTTGGGGTTATATGTTGCCCGCATACTGAAAGCATATTTAAATAAATTATAACAGTCAGAACTCCATTTGAATGTAGAGCGTTGAAAATAATGCTTTGTAAAGCGACGCGCACGTGGTCATTATGTAATCAGCTCGCTGTACAAGGAGCGGCCACACCCAAACTGTTAATTATTAATATCTCGGAAACTAAGAAATGAAGGCGAAATCCAAGATAGCCAAAATGTTTGCCGAAATATTAATAATGACGTGTGCAAATTTTACGCAATATAATTAACAAATGAAAGAGTTAATTAAATATAATTGAATAACTTCTGTAAAAATAGAGTTACATTAATGAGATTTTAGTATGTTATAAAGAGAATAATTTCTGACAGATTGTATATTTTAGATTTCACACCAGTTATTTTTGCAACCAAGTTATTGCAAAATTAAATAAGCACAGGAAATCCGGACCGACAATTTGGTTCCGCTGGATAGTAGTATTAAAAATAATATTAATTCTCCATCTGTGGGCACCTGACTTCATTCTCACGGACCAAGGGAATTCAAATTTTATGTAGTAGGGAGAGTGTGCCAGCCAATCAAATCATTTGACGCAAACCCCGACCAGCGAGGTGTTTTCGGGCTGAAACATCACTCTTCTGCCAGTACTCACGAAGTAAAGACGTAGTTCTTCGATCGTCTAGTAGCCATAGTGGTGAAGATCAAACAGAAGACTCTACGTGGTCAACACACACGCAATTACGAACACAATAAACACAGATCAACTGTATAGCTCGTAATTGTGGCGTAAAGGCGAGATACTCTTCAGTACATCAACCAAGCTTATTGTGTACTACCAGTTAGTCATAAGCACGCAAGAGATCCACCCGACTTCAAGACCAGACTTCAAGAATACAGCAGAGAGGCCGTCTAAATCATTGGTGAACAGCTGACGAGCAGAGCTACCACTCGAACGAAGCACACACACACACACACGCTGACGTGCGACGTGCGAATCGACGAGGGACAGGAACCAGTTCCAGCAGACAGCCGGAGACGTTAAAATATTCACGAACAGCAAGGAAGCAGAGTGTTGCCGAATTTTGAACTCAACGACCGAATCCAGCAGCTCTAAGCAGATTACTTTCTCTAGCGAAGGACTCGAATCGACGAGGGAAAATCGGAACGACATCCTCTTCAATAACAGGAAAGCAAAATCCACTTATTTATTTTTCAACATTAAATTTTCTATTTTTCATTTAAAAACATTGTAAATTCAAATAATTCAGGTGCCATACAAAAATCAGAGACTCTAGTAATTAAGAATAAATTCATTGTGATAATCTGTATAGCAGTTTAAGTCATTAGTAAGCTATAGTTAAGAAATAGAAGTAGTATAAAAGCGATATACAAATCTTAACTAACAATCTAATTATTAGTTCATACTGCAGTATAACAGAAGTCGAATCACTAGAAATGAAATAACGTGAACTAGACTGTCACGTCTAATTTATTTTGGAAAATTATTCTAATTAACTTTAGAGTTTTGTATTTTGGTTCATGAACATTTAAATTCAATTTAGTAAAAGAAATTTAATCAAATCAAATCAATTAATTAATTAAAATTTAAATTGCAATTAACTCGCCAAAGAACGAGTTTAGTTTCTTTTCAATTATTAACCAATCGAAAAACATTGATTCATTGTTTAGACTGTAAGAAATTGATAATATAATAACCATTTATTTCTTGTGTGTTGTTGGAGTAATAAACAACGTTTTATTACCCCATATAACAGTGTTTTATTGTTGTACGATAAAGCCTACCAGTCTCACAAAACTCTCCCCCTGTAAAGTAACCTATTTTGTGTGTTGTTGCAATAAATTTGAGATTACTAGCTTGCGAACTTCAAATCCAAAATCCACACGCCCTAGCCGGAAGAATCCGCAAGATCGGACAGCAGGTAGGTACTCATACACAACACGACACAACAATAACGCATATAAGTAGAGTTGCAATATATATATTGATCTCTTGTAAATTTTCTAAGTTTCATTTTGCCCCAAATGTCTTCTGAGTTCGCAAGCCCCGTCACACTCAAAGGACCCAAGGATTTAACCCTAGATACAACCACGCTCTGCTACCAAATGTAACCCCTCTTTAAAACCTTTTATACTTTATAAAATTTTTATTTTATTTTTTTTATTTATTTTTTTTTTTTAAGAAGGGCCACTAGATTTAAAACTAGGCAGACGGCCTAGAGAAGCCAAAAATGCGCCGGGTCCAGTGAGATGGGACTTGCAATTAAACTCAGCTGTTGAACAACAATAACAATTTTTATTATGTGTTAAAAACATTTCCTTTACATAATTTGAGAAAAATTTTTTGTATATATCAATTCCCCTTCAAATATTCCCCATCACAATTCACATTAAATATATATAATGCCCCTAAGTCATTGCATCATCTTTTATTCAACTCGCCCCCTCAAATTTCAATAGCCTTTTCATTACATGATTCAACATAAATACCCATAAACGTATATACATATCACAGACAAATATTCAATATCACAAATATACATAACAAACAACATTATACATGAAAGCCTTGCCACCCGCCTATATATCTTTCTCTATATATATATATTGCCCCATCATATGGAAATTTCAAACTACAATACCTATACATACATCTAGTGCCCCCCCCCCCCACAAGAATCTGGGTGGGCCAGAATACAAGTTACAACTCTAAATGCCCTTGAACCGTCCATATAGATTTTAGTGAAATTATAATTATTACAAGTTATTTGCGAAAATCTGAATTGACAAGAATAATTCAAAAAATACAAGTCACGACTTTTTATGTGACATGAACAGCCTGTGTGACTTTATAATTTCTTAGAAAATCTGGTTTGACAAAAACAATTTAAAAATACAAGTTACAATTTTTTATGTGACATGAACAGCCTGTGTGACTTTCTAATTTCTTAGAAAATCTGGTTTGATCCGGAAGCTGGCATCCTAAGCATGACCAGACATAATTTAACATGTGCATGGGGCCTGCATATATCTGCATGCAAACCCGGCCTACCCAAAGTGTAATGAGGGGACCCGACTGAAACTGAATAAGAAAACTTTCAACCCTTATATGACCCAAAACCTAATTTAAATATGTATTGCAACCGTAACTACCATAGATAACCGAACAGGAATTAACTGAACGAGACCAGCCGGTCAGGTCCATCCTGTCACCAACAGCACCCACCAATATTACTGAAATTCCGGTCCCCTCATACTTAAATACATAAACAACCCCCCTTACAACATCCGAGTGAGAAAATGTGGTGCATGCAATCTAAGGAGCCTCGGACACATGCCAGCCCCCGGGCTTACACTTAAGGTCGAATGTGAGTAATTTTATACATAAAGTGCCCCAAATCCGCGCACAAAATTGTCCCGTTGGACCAGGGCCCAATTAAAACATCATTAAGATAACAAATGTCATGGTATGTCACAAAATACCATACGAGTTTTATTGATTGTTAACTGCACAAATAGATGGCTTCTATGTAGACCAGATAAGAATAAAACTGATTAAATATCACCTTATTTAAATGAAGTGGATTTCCAGGTGTTCAGTGGTCAGTGAGTCTAACGGCTAGGTTATGGGCTTTTGCTGAGGCATGATGATGTTGCTGTTCCTTCCGACAGGTGAAGCCGAGAGCCTTTTGGTGAGTTCAGGAGCAGATGGACATGCCTGGGCAGGGTCCTCATCTGGCGCAGGGGCCGCAGATCTGGACGAGATTATCTAGCCATTGCGAAAGTGATACAGGACAATTAAAAACTTCAAACCTGTCGGAGAGGCACAGCTGAATGAAACGGAAGGCGAGACCCAACTGACTCAAACGCGCATTGAAAACCCTAATCCTATCGCACCGTCACCAGAGCGCGTTAGGATTCAGTAAAATAAACATACTGCAAATAGCGCATGCTGCGTCATTATAACTAATTAGTTAATTCGGCGATTAAGCATTTCATATTATTCATTTTTATATATTAAATTTTCTTATACAAGCACCGGTTCTCAGGCGAACCGGCACAGCGGATATGTAAATAAAAAAATCTTTTGTATTGAGGGCCAAATAATCGTCAAGAAATACTTCAAGAAACATTGCACACACTGCTAAAAAAACTTACTGAATGGTGTGGAATAGGTTCCTTTGGAATACTCAGTCCTTACTTCTTTGAGGATGAGAATGGGAATTCCATTACTGTCACTCAGAGCGATATGTCCAAATGATTAATGAATTTTTTTCTCCCCAAATCGTAGAAAAGTCTGAAATCACACCAAACAGTATGGGAAGCAACCAGCCATAGGCCCCTAGGCAATCAGTGAATGCAGTTTAAGCCCTTCAGGAGTGGCAACATTCCATGGCCTGCGAGATTGCCAGCATTCCATTTATTCTATTGGGGATATTTTGAGTGTAAGGTGTACAATGAACCACCCCCATGAAACATCGAAACACTCAAAGTTGGTGTAATTTCTGTTCACATGTTACATCATGTAATGGAAAACATAAAAACTCGACTTCAAAAGTATGTGAGTTGAAACTGTCGCCACATTCGGGGCGTAGTGTTCAAAAACTTGTAGTCTCTGTGTCTAGTTAAATGGTATTATGTATACTTTCAATTTAGTGTAAATGTTAATTTTACAATCAATAAATAAAAAACACAACTGAATTTTTAAAGTCACGTATATCATTGACTGCTCCTGTATTTTAAGAATTATTTTTTACAAATTTTTAAAGGAATTACATCATAATGGACATCGTAGTATGTTATATTTCCTGAAAACCCAAATTAGAGCACTTAATTCTCACTATTTGTATAATAGTAAAGCTTGTGGAAAAGAAACAAATTTTAATTTTTCATTGTTGTAATTGTTAATAACAGTAAGTTGTTTGTTTCTAAGCAATTGATAGAAATTAAATGAAATTATTTAGTTTAATTCAAACTGGCAACAATAACAGATGTGTCCTGTTGGTTTCTCTGCAGATAAATTCAGCTTGTTGCTCCTTACGATTGTCACGATTAGGATATGGGCATCACACTCATACACACCTGTTTGGCGGACTCATGTCCTGCGATGCAGTCTGCTTGTTGGGGGTCAGTGCAAGCGTGTGCCTTGCATTGACTCCAGCACGCACTCTGTACATTGCACACATGTGCGCTTGCGGTGTACACAATGCTTCGTTGTTTTAATTGTGGCAATCATAGTAGTAAAATTTTGCAACTAAAATTTGTTCGCCATGGGCAAATTCAACCAGGGTTGAATTTATTGTAGAGACAATATACAAAACGCCAAAACAAGTTACATGCTCTGGACTACGATTTAACAAAATAAATACTGTATATACATTTCTGGTGGATGAACACATACACCATGTTGGACTTATAATAAATATATTAACAGAAACTACAAATTTGAGTTTTCTTGTTACTTCATTTAATGTATTTCTGTAATTAATAGTTTCCATATTCTTTAATAAATTTGTAAATATATTTGTTTAACTTTTTGTTGTTGTTGCTCCTATTGTAGAAGGTAGTGTCATACAATTTAGGTTGTATTTTGTAAAAGGCTTAACTTTAACACTTGAAAGTTAACTTTACGTTAAAGTTAAATTACATATTTTTAGTTTTTTCTTCTCAACCCAGAGGTTAGTGGGCTTGCAATTTCTTCCTTTATGTAGACAGACTCTTGGTCACCACATACCTTCTTCCTTTTCTTACCCAAACCGTGTAGTCCTACCTGGGCCTGGGCCTGGGCCTTCCCCTCCCACTACGCCCTTGATCGGGGTGGTGAACCAGTTTGAATGGCATAGCAGGTGCCCTTCCAACTTTTCCTTCCCACAGTTGATCCAATCAACCTTTTTTTTTCTTTAGTTTTATAAGCACATGAATGCATAGACGTCTCCTTTCTGTACTTACTTTAATACTGTCTTCCCACTTCAACCTGGGACTACCTCTTCTCCTTTTACCTTCTGGTTTTGCTTCCCATGCTCTTCTAAGATATCTTCAATTTTCTATTCTACAGATGAGGCTAAACTATATCAACTGTGAGCTTTGTATCATATCAATTAGAGGGATCATCTCTAAGTTCGTGCAAATAGTGAGGCTTTGTATTATATCCGTTACTATTTTAACAAAACATTTAATTTCATTCGCATACTTATACTGACTGTCACTTGGTGGAGACTTATTAAGTTTTTCCACATTTATTCTGAAGAAACCTTTATGCCTTCCAGACGACTGAATTTTCACTAAACAACTCCAGATCTTATCAGAAAGTGTACGTTGAACATTTTCTATTGTAAGAACTTATCACACAACATTTCAACTATTAAGCAATCTGTAAGGTAAGGCAACAAACTGTCTTCAAGTGTAAGGTAAACTAGTACATTAAACAAAAAATTAAGCCTACTCGAGATTTGTTCACTAACAAGCGCGGACAAAAAAAAAGAAAAAACCATGTACAATGTTAAATACAACTATAGAAAAACTATATAAAAAGAACCATTATTTACCCTCTAAGTCCGCTGGACAGAACCGGGAAATATCACCACACTGACGCAAGTTTACATAATGAACAACCTTGCGTGTGGTGGTGCTTCTTGGTTCTGTCCAGCGGGCTTAAAAGGTAAGTAGCGGTATGTAGGTAGGACTTATGTGTGGTAAATTCTAACTATGATACTTGTCTGACCTAACCCTGCTGATAATTTTCACATACCACCGAAAGTTAGGTCCAAAGATTGAATTCCAAATCTTTAAGTTTTCAATTTGAGAGTTATACTCTAGCTATTCTATGCCCATTCTTTCTCATTCTAATGTATGTTAACCTCCAGTAATATTGGAAATATATAAGGTCGTTCCCTGTCTTAACTCCTTCTGTATTTGACAATATGTACATTTTGATTTTATGTATTGTTATTTTATTGTCTATGAAATACAATAAACTTATTTATATAATGAATGGCAATTTAGCACACATGTTTTCAGTGGTATCCAATTCACTTGTATGAATAGATAAACTAACCTTTTCAATCCGCTTTGTGACTTCTTGTGTACAATTGATGATGCACCTCAAAGCATATGCTTCATCGTCAGATATTTAACAAGTAGCATGCTCACAGCGTCTAATCCTGAAGTTGGTCTACTTCTGCTAAGCTAAACAATTTAGGTGTAGGTTATGTTACATGTTCAACTATCTTACAATAATCTTTGTGTGTTTGTACATCGGACTATTTTAAAATATATTTGTCTCATTATGATCAACTAGTATGCTCCCTGAGCTGCAGAACTCGCTCACTATTTTGAACAGAGTACATTTATTATTACATAAATTTCGTTATTAGGCAATTCTCCAATTGCCAGAAAAATTACATACATCCCAATTACTCTAATATTTCTTTAGTAGCATAACAAATAAAGCACACAATCATACAATAAACACAACCACTTAGGAACATTCGGATTTGGGTTACAATTCCTTTTAATCTGACACCCAGTTGGGTTTTCACTTTTTTTCAAATTGTGATATCTTTACTAGTTCTTAAAATTTTGAAAATTTTAAAAATGAATTCTATATTCAGATTGTGGTTTAAATTCCCTTTAATTTGATACCTCACATGGGATTTTGTGATTTTTTCACAATTTTGACTCACCGTCCTGTTTTTGGGGTGATCAATCTCAAAATCAACAAGGTTCTGTTGAGTAAAGTGTGGACATGTGTGCCAAGTTTTACAAAAATCGGTTGATGCGTTCAAAAGTTATCGTGAAACATACCCCAATTAGACAGACAGATAAATGCCAAATGGTTGAGTTAACCCCTAAGAACTCATTTCCTCGTTCAACAAGAGGCATATGTTTCACGAGGGTGACTTATAGGGTGACTTACAGATTTTCATTATCTGTGCCAATCAAAAAGACCAAAGAAGTACTAGTAACCGCTACTAGTATTTGTCAATAGATGTTCCGAGTTTGGATGCTCTGAGCATGGAACCACGAAAACTTAGTTCTTTACTCTACAACCAAGACATGACAGGTGCAGAATTTATGTTTGTGTGTGTAATATATATTTGACAAGAAGGAGAGCTAGATATAGTGACAAAACATAAAATAAGTGGATGCTTGGGTTCTGAAGAAATGACGCATCAGCTAAAAAAAAAATTTCCCTTGATAAAAAAAAACTGTTGCAGGTAAACTACCCCTTTCCCTCAACCGATCTTCACCAAAAACAATAGGTCGTGAGTACTCTACAAATCAGGGCTGTATGCAAAAAATTATTTGATTCTGTTTGAATTTGTGGCAGTTATCGTTTGCCATAGAAAAAAAATCTACAGAACGACAGACAGACAGACACACAGACACTTTTCGGAAAACGACTTTTTTTCATGTTTTGAGTGTAGTACAATCAGAATCTGCAATAATCTCGAACACGATTTTTTTTGCCATCACCATACTTCCATTTCCTTAAGGAATATGGAAGTAAAAATCATAGTTCTTAAAAAAAACAAGAATCCTTACAAATATTGACAGACACTCACAGTATATTGGTATAGTTACGCTGACGACATCCTATTACTATACAAAGAAAACTCAAGACAATGTGAACTGCTACTTGCCAACAAAATCCACAAAAACATAACCTTCACTGCTGAATATGAAAACAGCAATAGCATAAATTTCCTAGACCTTACCATTACAAAGCTAGAACACAGACACAAAATCAGTAATTTCATAAAACCTACTACAACTGACACACTGATACATAACTCCTCCAATCACCCAATGCAACACAAACTATCAGTTTTCAGAACCATGATACAAAGTCTAAACAACATTCCACTAGAAGAAAAAGACTGTGAATTAAACACAGATATCTAACAAGAGCCAATGGATACAGTAGAACAATAATTAACAAACTCCTACACAAAATGCAAAACAAACAACAGACAAAGACAGAAAACAACAAATTCATAACACTAACATATATCAATAACCACACTGAAAAAAATCCTGCAAATTTTAAAAAGTAGGATTACTGCATTGCATACAGAACTACAAACAAAACAGAACTCATACTTTCCAAAAACACATGCATTTGATTTACCTGGTGTTTACAAATTAAACGGCTTAGAATCTAACACATTTTACATAGGCCAAACAGGACGCAGCTTCAAACAGAGATCCATTAAAGACATAAAAGCATTACATTCCACCACTGAATCCACCTTATCAAACCGTTCCACTGAGGCAGACCACACATACACAAATGTTAACAACATGAAAATTTTACACACGTACACACAAAAGGCCGAAAACTGGGCACTCGAACAATTACAAATAGAAAAACTCACAAAAATGCATGAAAACAACATCCTAAATGGTGACATCACCAAAAACAGGATGGACAGCACTCCTAGCGGCAGCCTTTGATGAAACTTGTAGCGAGCAAAAACTAACTCAGGCAGAAAGGTAAAATGTTTAAAAGTTTTAATCTAAAATAATTGTGTTCCGCATTGGAATAATTTACTATAGTTGGTGATAACTCTTGGACACATCATGGACAACAAAATGCAAGAATGAATAATCTCAGTTAAAAACAAATACAAATTTGAAAAATTTTAATTTAATTAAAAACAAAAAATGGTAAAAAATCTTTGGATTCAAATTTTCATCACAGATTTTTAGTCAATGTGTGTTTGTTTCACCCTTTTATGTTAAAACATGGCCAGAATATCTAGTATTTTCACAGAATAAATTTTTTCTTCCACTTAAATTACAAAACAAATGGATATGTATTATCATGATGGTGTACTTGATCGTCGTAGGTACAGTGGAAACAAAATACACTGACACCAATTAAGTCACTAATCACCAGCTTTAATTTTCACAGTTAAACAGTTCGTAATTAATAACAAAGTCTCTTACAACAAATCAAATAAATAATTGTTCACACGCAATAAAATGTCAACTAATATTAAAATACAATTGTATTACAATATACCGCCCGATTATAACACACAGCACTTCATTAATATCCACTTGAATGCACACAATAATATCGCTTGTAATCGCCCGACAATACTCAGACCCAGTGGCGTAGCTAGGCTTTGTGGCGCCCGGGGCAAGGAGATTGTCGGCCGCCTCACCTTCACAATTAAAGGGGGTCAAAAGAGCAAAAATGAGGCTCATCCAGTGAACAAAGTACTTAATAAATGCAGATGTGTAGATTTTTGCATGAAGCACGTCCAGAAAACATCTTAGCAATATTTGTTAAGTCAAAATTAAGAAATTATGTAATTATAATATTACCGGTATTCAGTTTGTATACATTTATTATTAACAACTGTAGGCTATAAAAAATGCAGTAATATAAAAAATTTATAATGTAAATATGTTCTAATAAACATGCAAATTCCTTGTAGGTCTAAAGTGCATCGTCAAAACAATATCCTAAAGCAACACAAAGTTAAACAAAGAATAAAGGTTAATGGTTTAATTAAAATATTTAAAAGGAGACATTTTAAAATGTAAGTTTCCTGGTCTTAATTGCTGCAAACTGGGTTATTAAATCACTATAATCTAAAGACGAAGCAATGTCGTTTTCAATTGAAAGTATCGCTAGATTTGATAAGCTGTCTTGAGATATTGTTGATCATAGGTAAGATTTAATCAATTTAATCTTACTAAATGATCTTTCACAAGAAGACACATACACTGGTAAAGTAACAAAAAATGTTTAAAGCTGTTGCTAGTGTTTTGTAGGCTTCTAATCTTATTGAAGAAATGTATTGTAGCAGTTCCTGAGGTGTAAAGTCTTTTTGTTCTCCGTTACCTTTTCCCTTTTAAATAAAAGTATGATGTCTTTCAAGTGACTGAACAATTCTTCACTGTTCAGGTCATGTGTATAGAGTTTTGCAAGCACTGTGCACTGTGCCCAGATCCATATTGATCTGGGAAAGCTGTTCCTTAAAATGTATGTCCCCATCATTTATGTACGCCTTAAATATACAGAGGAACCCAAAGCGTTTTTCTAACTCTTTTATGTCAGAGAAATGGCTTTAAATTTCAACTACTGAGAGTTTGTTAAAATTTATATTAGAGAACGTCGCATTTGTTGCCGAACGGTTAATGCAGAAACGCCTGCATACTTCCCTGGCATCGTGCGCTTCCTTCTTATCCTTTTTGTTATACTGACACTCCATTCATTAAATACCTGCTCTGCCTTAGTAACGACACTATCACACAGCTCATTCCTCCAAACTTTTAATTTGTCCGTTAGCGTCTCCAGAAGTGTCAATGCTTTATTTATCCCAAGCATAATAAAGTATTTTAACATGTTATGCAAAAAGTATATTTTTATACATTAAAAATTTATCCAAGTATTTAACAAATCCATAAAGTTTCCAGGATTTGGATCATTAGTAATTGACTCCTATCAGCCCTATCAGTGTCAGATTTTGTTCTGCAAGTGTTTATACTGTGGCAATGACCTGTTCGAGGATTTATTTCCATGTCTTAACTGCTTTACTCATTTGTTCCTGAAGTAGATCATCAATAAATCCCCCTTTGTTTAAAGAAAGTTCCAATTCCTTCCATTAAAAAAATGCAGAGCGATGAGCAGGACTATTTTAATGATCCTGAATACGGGGATTTAACTTTTGCCATGACGAAAACCCATTTTTAGTTGTCTTGTTTGTTCATCATCTTCTTTCACAGCACTACACTTTATATAATATTGAAACTTTCTCTTGTGAAAACTTACTTGAAATGAGCTCTTTGACTTACTTATTTTTACTATTGAAATGGGCTCTTTGATTTTTTTTGTGGAAATAAAGTTCAACAAAAGCAAATTAGAGATTTTTAGTTGCAGATAAACACATCCAAGTGTTACCTTTTCGCCATTTTGCAAGGTTTAGCAAACCAATAGTTGTTTAAGGATCGTCCAGCTTCATCTTCAGGAAAATGACTGTCCTTGTTCCCCAACTGACATGTTCCTCTATTCACCATAATATCTCTGAAGGATTGAGATTTCTCGCTTGGTCAAACTCCCATATCTTGTAGAGAAGTGCCAGAACACGATCTACATTGTCATTAATAATGTTCTGTCCTTCATCGCCTGTAATTTCAAGACTGCACGATGCAACATCATCCATGGTACTAGAACTAACTGAATCTTGTAACTGTACTTTGACACTTTCACAGTTTGAAGTATTCATGTCGTTAACTTTACTGTATTTATGAGCAGCCTCGTCGCTAATAACATCCATTTTATGATCGCAAGTTGATTCCTTCTTAATTGTAATATTTTAACACTCAGGGTACGATTTTCCTTGACTAAAAGACTTCATAAACTCTTTGGAACTTGTTGTAGTTCTTAATCTTATATTAAGAAAATCTTATATTCCTGTAGTTTTTAAGGAATAGTTATATCAAAGAAACAAGTTGTTTGTAGTTTTATAAACTGAAAACAATTTTTTCAAGTCAGTGCTCACTTTGCCTCCCTCCTGGCTATGCCGCCTGGGGCGGCTGCCCCCTTGGCCCCCTAGCTACACCTCTGGGCCAATCTAATCTGTCTGTCGATACTTTGCTTCAAACTCTTGAAGACTCTCCCTGGAATGTTGTCGTCTTGTTCTCAACTGAGCATAGTACACATCTCGAAAATGTTTATCACCATACCGTAATTCCAGAGCTTTTATCAATTCGGCATAGGTGTTTCGGCTGTCAGGTGGCACTTTCTGTAGTAATTCTGCCGCAGGTCCTTTTAATGCAAGAACGAGTGAAACAGCCTCGTCTTTCTCCGTCCAATTATTTGTGCATGCAGCAGCTTTGAATTGGTGTAAATAAGTCGTCCAGTGCATGTTTCCATCAAGGTTGGGGCCTTGACATGAAATGTCCCAACCGCAGGTGAGGTGACTTTCTCGACTGACTTATTTTCTGTGTCTTTTTCTGTCTTTATCATTGGTACAGTCTGTTCACAAAGTTGTTTTGGTTGTAACTTCAAGCACTGCTCAACTTCACTTTTAATTGGTTCTCTTATGTTTGCCATTGAGTTTTCTACTGCAGATATTTTATTTGACAAAGATTCTTCTATGACAGATAATTTTGTAGACAT
Organism: Magicicada septendecula; assembly: GCA_034769895.1. Taxonomy (NCBI): domain Eukaryota; kingdom Metazoa; phylum Arthropoda; class Insecta; order Hemiptera; family Cicadidae; genus Magicicada; species Magicicada septendecula. The sequence goes on from CM068367.1 coordinate 816,006,141, forward strand.
CCATTCTTTAACAATCGAGACAGCTTTTTCTACTTCAGCTGTTTTTAATGTAATTGATTTGTACCTCCGATATTTTAGTAACTTGCTTATTAAGCTCACCTCGTAAGAGACCTATCTCTGCAGCAGTTTGTTCTTGTGTCTCTTTTTGCTCCTGTGTTAACTCCTTGATGTCTTCTGTTTCACGCTTCCATTCTTCTTTTTGTCTTTCTTCTGTTTCTAGCATTAGTGCTTTCTGACGTTCCTTAGCCTCTTCTCTTTCCTGCCTGCGTTTTTCATCCTGTCGTTTTTCTGCTTCTTCTCTTAGTAGTGTGTTGGGGAGAATCCTGAAACAGTGACGTCACGATCAGCTGTTTCTGACGTCATCAGCTACTGTCATGAACAGCTGATCAGCTGTTGATGACGTCATGAGCAGGTGATCGTGAGGTCGTTGATCCAGTCAGTTGATCGACACGTGTCTTCGTGTTTCAGGATTTTCTCCATGTTGTACCCGGGTGGGGGGAGGGGGGTTGTGTTGTTGTGTATGTGTATGCTGGTGGTCGGTCGGTGCTGGGTTCGGGCTCGGTACGAAGCGTTGCTTGCAACTGTTGACACAAGACTGAATGGTATAGCAAACGAGCCCTGTTTGTATAGGCGGACAATCCCCCCCCCCCCCCCCCCCGTTCTACTATTGCGTGTAACTACACAACATGTGACGATTTAATTGATAATAAAATCTTTAATAAATAAAAAATTAATTTACTAGCAATTAAGTATTTTTAAATCGCACTATTAAACCTAAAGCCCCTGTACTAACTCAGAATATGTATGGGATGTAAAAGGGAAATCTAACTAAACAATTAATAAAAAATCGAATTGTAAAAAGCTATTAATATCACAGTTAACCCTTTTGCTAGTCATCATGCGTTGACCTGTTTGATTCCGGACTCAACGTGTTTAGCGAGTCGTCTGTAACTTAGGAAAATATAAAAATCATAATGTTTGTAATTAGTAATTTGAAGGCACAAGTAGTAGTTAAAATAATTCACTTAAATAATATATGTATAATTAATGTATTGTTTCTTGTAATAATAATGTCACTTTAAATAAAAATAGGAACTATATTATCGCGGAGTACTTGCCCCGCTCTGTTGTAATGTGCCAGTCGAATCGAGAAAAGAGTGACAATGCAGCCGTCAGACCGTACACACCTACGAGCGAGAGCTCTTCAAAAATGCATTGGTTAATTTTAAGCTTAACTGTTAGCTACCACTACTAAACGTGGCGAGCAAGTTTTAATATATAAAATGTAGAAAGTTGTGTTAAGAAATGTAATAAGTTAAACAAAGAAAAAAACTAACAACTAGTAAGCAAGATGACGTCTCCCCTCAAGAGGTAAATTCCAGTACAACTTTACATATGAAGATGTGACCTGCATAAACTTCACATATGGACGTATACGAGCCATACGACGCTGACTATGACCTACGTGGATCTACACCAACTTTAACCAGAAGAACTTCAATCTCCTCAGTGAACCAGCTACCTAGTACTCGCCGAAGACACGACTCAGATGACGACGCCGACTTCCAGAATTCCCAAGAGTGACACCCCAGGACGAGGTCACCACAACTTATTGTAAAGGTGACTCGATAGCTTGCCTATCGAGAGTTAATTATATTTGAGACATAACTTACAGATGAAAGAGACTTTTCAAAGACTATAATTTTCTTTAAACTATAAATGAGACCAACTAAGAGTATACTGTAATATTGAATATCATACGTTGTAACGTTAATATGTAAATGTAAATTATAATCTCTTTAGTAAATAATACCATTCTTCAAATGGTAAAAGAAGTCTTGCAAGCACGTAGATGAACATAGTAATACTCAGACGTCTGTGCTATATATTTAAAGTAAACTCCGATCCGAGGTAAAAAGTACATGATCATTATGATCCCTAGTTTTTCAGAAAACCCTTTGAATATTTTAATCTAATTAATTATGTTATGGGATCTTTTCATATCATTTGTTAATAAAGAGAAGTCATCTTATTACACATGAAAATGAGTGCATAAATCAGTGAAATACCTTCCCTTGTTTCCTAATAATTAGCTTAATTAATTTTGTTAATTGTGTTGAGTGTAATAACAGTTCGTTACAACGTAGGCAGCCCATATAATTGGCTGGTGTCAATTAGGATGGGTTCCCTGGATTTGTAACGTGGCAAAAAACGGTACAAACATCCTGTCAACACTAATAGAATTGAGCCTTCACGCTTCACCACGGTGGTGATACGATCCAACAGTTCTAGCAAGTGGATTGCACCACAACGCTTCACGGATGGTGATACGACGCCGCAACAGTTCCGATAAAAAAAAAAATTAAACCGGTCCACGAAAGTCATCGAGACATGTTGCACTGGCAACGGTGGTGAACGAAACACTGCCCCCTGTCGACGCTGTGTCACTCATATAAACGGTGGTAGTGGTGGAAGGGGAAAGAAACGAGGAGCAGTGGCGGCTCGTGGCTTCGAGGATTGGTGAAGCAGAATAGGTGGCAGGTCCCCCCCCCCATAAATTATGTGAATATGTTTCTTCCTGTTTTGGAATCATTAATAACATATGGAGACAAAAGAAAAGTATGTTAATAAAATTTACAAATATAGTAGTTAAAAATAGTAAGTACTTACAGGCTTGCATTTTATGTCTTGAACACAAGGTCAATTCTCCTCTCTTTCAAATACGCAAACTTGTCGATAATGTCGTCATAAAATGGTTGTACATTAATTAATTCGTTTAACAGTTCCTTTTCTATGGAAATTTTTGATAAGCTAGTAAGTCTGTCCTCTGTCATTGTATTGCGCAGGTATGATTTTATTCTTTTTAAACAAGAAAAATTTCGTTCTACGGAAACGCTAGTGGATGGAATAGTTACTATTAAACAAAACAGTTTGTAAGCTTCTTTAAAGATGTTCCTGTTGTCAGCTAAAAGTTCCATAAAATTTAGTGGTTCCATTTGTCTGTATTGCTTATCCTCATAAATAAGCTGTAATTCGTTTTTCAGTCTTTGGAAATCGGTAAACAGATTAGGGTAGCACACCTTTAAGTTACTTAATGCATCCGTGGGAAAGTTTTCAGAATACGTTATGTAACGTCTTTTCGCCGCGTTACAAATCCAGGGAACCCCTCGTAATTAAACTCCGTTAATTAGATGGGCTGCCTACGTTGTAACAGAATTGATCACAAATAATTAATGTAACAAATTACTTACTAACTGTGTAAGGAAACAATGGCAAGGTATACAATTGATTTAAGCACTCCTCATATGTGTGTAACAAGAAGACTTCTCTTTATTTAACATTTAAAAACATATACTGACAGATCCCATGAGATTACTAATTCAATTATTAAGTTATTTGAAAGGTTTCTTTAAACTTTTAGATCAAAGTTGATTTTATATAGCTATACCTCGGATCCGGGTCAACTTTCTGTATTTCTGTAATTAAGACTTTTAATTATACTCATTTCATGATATTAGCTTGCAAGACTTTCTTTTATTCAACCATTGGAAGAATGGTATTATTGCTTGAATTAATTTACTCTACATTAGCATATAAACTGTTACAACGTATGAAGTTAGAATAGTTACATGAAATTCTTAGATTTAATTTATAAGTCTTTACAAAGTTAATAGTTTCTGAAAAGTCTCTTTCAAGATGTGTTGTGTAACAAATATTAGTAACTCTCGATAGACAGGCTATCGAGTCACCTTTTAGTTGGTATGCAGAAGACTCGTCCTGGGGTATCCGTCTTGGGAAACAGGAACAGCTACGTCGTCATCTCGGTCTGGCCTTCCTCTGTAAAGGGCTCCAAAAGTTCGCAGGTTGAACAACATGTCGTGTAGATATCTACGATGATCTTGTAGATTCTCGGATGTCCTGATCTGCATATTATGTCACGTGCAGTAGAGTTTGTGGCTTCTGATACTTCACATCTCCGGGTATGACTTTGGAATTGTTGTTATTTGTTGAAGCACGAAGTCATCTTGTGTTACACTCCTTTTCTTACGTTTCGATTTTTTTTTTACTTTACTTTTCTTGTCTATTTACATGACTATATTAATTAACACATCCAGATGCTTTAAACAGCTACATCTGGTACACCATCTTAAGGTGAGACAAAATGTAGTTAACATATTTTAAGCGCACAGCTCCTACGTCTATACTGTACGAAGTCACCATTGCAAGAGAGAGAGATTCCGCTCCCTTCGCCTGGTACTGGGCAAAAGTTAGTGGGACAATTTCCGCGCGAGAATATAGTTCCTAACTATATTTAAGTTAACATTTTTATTTATACAAACTATCCCTAAACAAATATACATAATTTAAATCAGTTGTTTTAGCGACTATTTATGTCTTCAGATTTTTTAATTATTAACATTAGTTTTTTTTATCTTATTCTAACTCACACAAGACTCGGAAAACATGTCGAGTCTGGAATCAACAGGACAGCGCCTGCTTACAAGCAAAGGGTTAAATACGATATTAATAACTCTTTACAATTTATCTCTTTATTAGAGTATCTTATAACTAATTAATTACTGCTTCCTCTCATACTGAGTACATACAGGTATTTTATATTAATACAGTGAGATTTAAATGGCTTAAGAGCTCGCAACCTTAATTTTTTTTTTAATTTTTTTTTCTTGATTATTTCTTTTATTTAAATCGTCACAGTTACGAACTTTGAAGTATCCATTAATGTAACAAACTGAAGCTTTTCCATATCATTAAAACGTGTGGTTATTTGTACTGAAAGGTTATCTAAAATTTCATAATACAGAATTTTGTATTTTTCAAAAAGTTGATCACGTGTGAGTGTAATTCTTTTCTTCAACTCATGGTATTCAGTTGGAATTGTTGTTTTTGAAGCAGCTAAATCGAAAATTTTAATAAATGCATCATCAGTTCTTTTGCTATTTATCAGTGTTTGAGTATTTTTAACTTGCGAGATACAGAAATTAATGTCAAATGACTTCTTTTGTAGCACATTGAAGAGAACATCCGTGGCTCCAAAAATTTCATTAAAAATGACAACCAAAAGCGTAAATTCAAAATCATTAAATTTATTTAAGAAGCCATCACTCTGCCTAATTGATGTTTGATTATAATTTGAATCGTTCACAATTTTAGTGAATACTTCTTTTAATGAATCCCATTCGTTGTATATAGTATTCACAATTTTTGAATTAGACTTCCATCGCGTAATAACGGAAGTAGGGATTCGTTTTCCAACGACTGTGACTACTGCGTAAGTTCGCTTAGCAGAACTGTGGAAAAAAGAGGGTAAACCGTTAACAGTCGCAAAAAATATCCGACATTTCGAAATGCTGTTGCAGCTTTGTTGTAGCACTAAATTCAAACGATGCGCCATGCAATGAACAAAAACCGCTTGTGGCACTACTTCTTTGATTTTTGCCTGAAGACCATTTAATTCCCCTGACATAACGCTTGCACCATCAAAACACTGGGCAATAAGTTTTGATGTATAGTCAAATTTTTCGAGGGACCTTGACACAACGTGAAACAGTGCGTCGGCAGTCCGACTGGAACTAACATCATAAAATCCCAAAAATCTTTCCACCAGCTTTCCTCCGGGAATAACGTATCTAATTATGATGCTACATTGAGATTTGTGGACAATGTCTGTGGAATCATCCACTTGAATTGAAAAAAATGTACTATCTTTTATTTCCTTTGCGATGTGCTCATCAATATATTGTGAAATGCAGTCAATTATTTCATTCTGAATAGTCTTAGAATTGCCGGCAAAGACGGGTGAGATTTTTTTATAGTGTTCTTGAATATCTACAGGGCTTATCGAAACGAAGGTTTCTAGCAGTTCTTTAAAATTTCCGCGATTAATAGATGATAACTCTTCGTGGTGACCGCGAAATGCTAATTCTTGTTTACCCAAGTAAAGAACTGCACGAATAGGAAGATGCATGAAACGTCTGTTAAGCCGAACGTTGTCATTGAAGTGTTTAATATACAACCTAGAATTTTCCTTCAAAGCATCCTCGATAGTACTTAAATTTTTCTTTAATTTTGAAAAACTCAATGCACAACGCATGTGCTCAGAAGAACCTTCATGTTTAGAAAGAGCACGAGTAACGTTACCAAAATCATCAAAGCCGTTCTTATTCCACGCACTTGATTTAACACTAATAATTAAGCAGGGCATACAAAAAAGTTTATTTAAATAATAACTGCCACACAACCACTCGAACGTTGAATACCAATTTTGTTTAAAGTTGCGATTGTACACCTTGTCCTTTATTTTTGCAACCTTATTTACTTTCAATATAGACATAGGTTTTTCACAGCTTAAAAAGTCTTTCTTATCATTATTATTCCATCTTGAAAATGGTGTTTCTAATAAAACACATACAGGATCATATGAAGGAAACATTCTGTAAAAACTTCACACACCACGAACAACGAACAAAACAAACGCGCTGGATAGGTAAAGCACTGCACGTACACCACTGAGAAACAGCCAGCGATACTGCTTCACGTGTGTGGGGGGGAACATTGAGTACGGAATACGTTGTCATGGCAACCGTGATAAACCGAGCCTGTTAGTGACGTATTAACTGATGCAGCATTCGATGTACAGAAAGCTGCTTCTACGATCTCAGCGCTTTCCGCCACCAGTAGGCTTGTATGTGATCGCAGCGAAGTTCAGCTTCTGTAACCTATTTCCATCACTTGTAAATGTTATTTTAATTATTATACAGACGAAATTTAATTTAAAAAAAAATTTTTAAACATAAAATTTACTAAAAATTGAAAATAATTTTGTGTAAAAAGAAACACATTGAACCAGTTATTTTAGGTGAAGCAGCGCTTCACCTGCGTCACCTGACGAGCCGCCACTGACGAGGAGGGGAAAAACCTGTTAGCACCGTTTAATTTGTTAACAAAGAAATAAAAATAATTAAGCAATAAACTGTAATTTGAGATTATAAAACGTATTGTGTCATACCAAAGTACCTACCTACCTACTCGTAAACACTAATAGAATTGCACCATAATGTTTCACAGGGGGTATGAGGCAACAGTTCTAACAAGTGAATTGCACCATCCGTTCACCGCACTACTATCTGTACTCATCGACACAATCGTTTGAAAACCTGTCTACGATTGTCATCGTGAGACGTTGCACCAGCACACATGTATCAAAAACACACACACACACACACACATCGACTGCTGACGAAACACTGGGCACTGACTACACTGTGTCACCGGTAGAGAAATGGTGGTAGTGATGGAAGGGAGAAAGGAACGAGGAGGGGGGAATAACGCTCATAATGTTTTTTTTTAATACATGTATTATCAAAGACACATATAAAAAAAGTGTATCAAAATACAGACATACAATATTTACAATTTTTAAATAGTAATGTCCGCTACACGATCTCTTTGTCCTTTGTACTGTAGGTAAAGTGTGTCCGGTTGTATGCCTTGGAGTTCCTCCTCCGTAAACAGTTTCGAATATCCCTTCGGCAGGTAGACTTTTAGTAATCCCGTGCTGTCCTTTCCCTTCGTTATAACGGCCGCCAGAGAAGGTCCGTACCGGGTTGTCTCGTTCTGCAACGAGCGAATCGGATACTTCATACCCGTTTGTAAGTCGTGACATCTTACGTATTCGTATACGGTGGCGCTTCCAAACTTCTGTATAAATGAATCCGTAGCTTGCATAGTAAGTCTGCTGATTGCGAAGCGTTGCTTGCGACTGTTGACACAGACAGAACGGTATAGCTAACGAGCCCCGTTTATATAGGCGGACAATCGGGGGGGGGGGGAGGGTCCCCTTCAACTATTGCGTGTAACTACACATCCTGTCAACACGAATCACATTGTCTTTTGTGAACAGTTACTAACGCACATAAACAAAATACATAAAAACATAACCTTCACTGCCGAATACGAACACAACAATACCATAAACTTCTTAGACCTCTCCATCACAAAACTAGAACACAGCCACAAATTCAGTATATACAGAAAACCAACTACAACTGACACACTAATACACAACACCTCCAATCGCCCAATACAACACAAACTAGCTGCCTTCAGAACCATGATACATAGACTTAACAACATCCCCTTAGACGAAAAAGACTACAAAGACGAACTAAACACGATAAAATATCTAGCAGAATCTAACGGATATGACAGAACAATAGTCAGTAAACTCCTACACAAAACAAACAACAGACAAAGACAGAAAACAACAAATTCATAACACTAACATACATCAACAAACAAACTGAAAAAATAACCCACAAATTCAAAAAAGCAGGATACAGAATCGCTTACAAGACTACTAACAAAACAGAACACACACTATCAAAACACACACACAAAGCACAAAACAAATTCGATCTACCCGGTGTTTACAAGCTAAATTGCTCAAATTGCAATAAATTCTACATAGGCCAGACAGGACGTAGCTTCAAACAGAGATACGTTGAACACACAAAAGCACTCCACTCCACTACAGAATCCACCTTTGCAAACCACCTCATTGAAGCAAACCACACATATAAAAACATCGACAATAACATGAACATTCTACACGTACACACAAAAGGCCGAAAACTAGACACTCTAGAACAATTGGAAATATACAAACACAAAAACAAATAAAAACGACATCCTAAACGAACAGACACATTTCAAATCGCACGCATTATTCGAACATATCTCACCCCACACACACAGCATCGATCTTTCGAAACTCGATTCCGTCGCCTACAACAAAACGGACAGCGCTACCAACGGCAGCCTCTGAAGAAGCCTTATAAAGGAGAAAACCGGTTTAGGCTGTAAGGTAAAACTTTATGCTTTTACTTATAAAAAAACCTAGTGTTCCGAGTTGTTAATGCAATAGTGATATTTAGTGAAGTAACGGACACGTCATGGACAACGAAATCCAAGAATTTCCTGTAATTTTTGTAAAATAGACTGACATAAATTATTGTAGTAAATTTTATAACTAGATGCATACATATCGTTGTGTGAATTACGTATAATTAAAACAACGTTATGTCGTCTCGTCCCTTCCAAACGACCCAGGAGGTGAGATGAGATAGGCTACGCTTCGTTTTTTTACGTGGTTTCCCCGTTTCACGGACAAATGAAACAGGCCTACTCCAGCGTTACCTAACACCTAACACGCTAAGAACTCAGAACTGTTAACGTGCAGTGTTAGGTAAAAAATCAAACGTACACTACACAATGCTGAATAAAGTAATTTTTTTTATATACTTTTAGTTTAAAAATTTTTTTTTCACATAAACTAATAGTTCGGTATACTGTTGGAATATCGAGAAGCGACTTTTTCACGTATCACGCGCACACACACACACACAAAGATTCTGTTAAACCGAGGGGAGTTTACAGGTGTTTCCACTGTGCCAGTGACTCGTCTCAGATAACTCGACTACGTTTATGAGTATCTCTACCGCGACAGTGACGTAGCCGGTTACAATCAATCATATCTCTCTCTCTCTCTCTCTCTCTCTCTCTCTCTCTCTCTCTCTCTCTCTCTCATAACGTGAACAAACTCAGACAACGCACCTCGATATCCTGTACGATACACAAACGTATATACTCAACTACTATACACATAGTTGTAATAGGCAACATTGCATTGTGTAGTGTAAAGTCACACACAAACATACATTAAAATATATTGTGATTCGAACGTCCGTGCACAGAGTACATCATATATACTTAACTACTATACACATACTTATAATAGGCGACATTGCATTGTGTAGTGTAAAGTCACACACATTAAAATATATTGTTATACATAACGTTCGTGCAGAGTACACCGTAAAGCATGTTGTTTTCTCACGTTTACCATCCACTCGCTGTAGAAGAACGCTCTACGCAGCGCGCACCTGGTAAACGTTCCGCCGCTGTCGTCGTCGTTCCGATGTTGCACGATAGGGCACTGTAACGAGCTCGTTAACCGGTCGCTCGCCGTCGGCGCGTTCATTTCGTTGAGGTCGATAACGTTGCGGTGGTACGCGCGTAGAAAAGCGGCTTTCTCCGACCCTTTAGTGTAGATCGCGGTGAAATTCGAACAGATTTGTGCGATCGTACGAGACACGTCCGTGTACGGAATGTAACCGTCGTCCCATCTCAACCGGTGATAACGCCGTTCCAACCATTCGTTGGTTCTTATCGTCTTCTCGGTGAGACGCGATAGTTCGTAAGGAGGCGCGAAAAACGCCACCGTAAAGCATCGTGTAGACAGGTCTACCGCGGCGAAGTCCTTGACAACGTACTCGTTCTGCACACCGCGGAACGCTTAAAACTCGACGACAGCGGTTCGAACGTTCTCTTCTTGCGACCACATGACGAGTAGTATTACTACGTTAACGCGTACGAGATGTTTCATATTCAGTCCGCCATTTTGTTTTTTCTTCAACATTCTTCATCCTTTTCAAGGTTTCGCAACAGCTCGGCTATGGTATTATCCGATATCACCGGTTCCGCTTTTCCGTACATAACGAGTTCGTCGTACAAACGGTCGTACATCACGATATAGCAAAACACGTTCGGTAGGCACACGTATTGTCCTCTCGCACTCGATACTAAGCTTTCGATGTACAGTTCAATATTGTCTTGTTCGTAAAACAAAAGAGCTACGTACTTTTTAATTATCGGTATTAACCGAACAAAACACGACCACTCGCTTTCATTCATTACGATCGAACTGCTCTTTTTGTCTTTCAAATGTACACATCCGCGTTTCACGTAAACACTTTTAATTCTATCGTCTTCGCCTTCTTTGTCCTTGTCCTGAAACAAAACTAACACAACGTCGGACGAACGGTATCGAAGACCGTCGGTAATTTGTTCCTGTAAGAAAATCAACAAGTTCCAATTGGAGAAATCGAATAGCACGCGTTGCGGACAATAACAAGACTGAACAATACTGTTAACAAGACTGAACACTACTGTTAGCAAAGTTTGAACAGTACTGTTAACAAGACTGAACACTACTGTTAACCAGACTGAAGACTACTGTTAAAAAGACTGTTGACAAGACTGAACTGCTGTTAACAAGACTTAACACTACTGTTAACAAGACTGAACATTACTGTTTCAAGACTGAACACTACTGTTGACAAGACTGAACACTACTGTTGGCAAGACTGTTGACAAGACTGAACTGCTGTTAACAAGACTTAACACTACTGTTAACAAGACTGAATAGTACTGTTTCAAGACTGAACACTACTGTTGACAAGACTGAACACTACTGTTGACAAGACACCACTACGGTTGATAAGACTGAACACTACTGTTAACAAGACTGAACAATACTGTTGACAAGACTGAACACTACTGTTGACAAGACTGAACACTACAGTTGGCAAGACGAGACTGAACACTACTGTTAACAGACTGAACACTACTGTTAAAAAGACTGAACATTACTGTTTCAAGACTGAACACTACTGTTGACAAGACTGAACACTACTGTTGGCAAGACTGAACACTACTGTTAACAAGACTGTTGACAAGACTGAACTGCTGTTAACAAGACTTAACACTACTGTTAACAAGACTGAATAGTACTGTTTCAAGACTGAACACTACTGTTGACAAGACAACACTACGGTTGATAAGACTGAACACTACTGTTAACAAGACTGAACATTACTGTTTCAAGACTGAACACTACTGTTGACAAGACTGAACACTACTGTTGACAAGACTGAACACTACAGTTGGCAAGACGAGGCTGAACACTACTAATAACCGACTGAACACTACTGTTAACAAGACTGAACACTACTGTTTCCGTCATCTTCTGTTGCGTGTTTTTATGCATATACCCATTCTGTTTTGAATCCCTTCGTCGTCTACTTGTTATTGAAGACATCATTATACCAACGTAGCTGTTCTTCCTGTATTTGTTATATGATATTCGTTTCCACCGTTTGTGTAATAGACCAATTTATCAATTCTTTATTGTACCAACTCTAGAGAGTTAAACTCATCTCCAAGAATCCGTGATACTTGCGAGCAATTTTTATTTCTTTTGCTGACTAGTAAGACATTGTTCGTACTGTGTAATAACTAAGGGTGTTAACCCTGGAACCGTACACTGGGGCACCGAGTTCCCACGTAATTTTCGTTTTGCGGTAATTATGTCTTGGCACCCCTTAGCCTATTGCCTCCAATATCTGCAACTTTTCCTTGGTCTTGATTGTGCTTCATACAGTACCCCAGTGTATGGTTAATGTAGACAGCGTGGGAAAGTTTCCATTCTATTCGAAATGTCACGCAACCCGAAATTTACCTTCAAATGACTCTCATGCTATTCCCTATGTGGGAGGCTTCCGCAGATGTCGTAACACTGTCTGACTTTTCCGGCATCGCACCCGGTGGAAGTCTCAAGCTAGGACTTGGTCAGAGGCCTCCAAGGATGGACCTGGTCCATCGAGGGATCCAGGGTAGACCTGTCGGATGACTCCCGCGCTATTCCCTATGTGGTAGGCTTCCACCGATGCCGGGACTACTCGACCGGATACAGGACATTATTGTTAGAACTGATGCATTATATCGAGAGGAAACAGGGTGTTGTGTGTTACAAAGGTTAACAATCAGATTAATGTTACTCTGTTTGTAGATATTTCATTTTTTCGACTTTGAGCATCGGTTCAAGCGCGTGCGCTTCATTTTTGTTGATGTGTTAATGTAAATGGAATGGCATACGTGAATTTGCTGAACAAATTGATTATTAGTAAGCAGACATATGGTTACACTAAAATTTCCTTCTCTGTGTTCGCACAAAATTCGCAAGTAATATTTTGGTTTCAATTATCACAAAAGAGTTTCTACATTAGTGTCAGCACACTATATATATACAGCTCTGTCCTGTTTTTGCTTATAAAAACCGCTTGCACAGTTTGAAGTCTGCAAACTATTCGTGTGTTAACTCAGTTTTTAAGTATTTCGATATACTAAGTAACATGGATAATTTAAATTTAAACATGTTAACTAAATCGGAAAAAAGCTTTAGCTGAAACAAACTTTTTTTGTAAAAGACTATAATTAAAACAAATTTATAAAGTAAATATGTGGTTCTATTAAATCTAGATGTGAAACATGAATTATATTAAAATTACAGTCTTTCAATAACGTTCATAAACTATAAAATCCTTACAAGTGGTTAAACTATCATTAAACATTTTTATCTGTCTTTAAAATGTTCCTTTACAAATGGCAATGCAAATAATAAAACTTTCACTTCCTTGTTGTCGATAGTTCAGGATGTACAGGGTTGATCCCAACATGTCATCCTTCGATCACACTTCCGTCTGCATTCAATTAGGCCAGCTACAGTTTCAGACACTCTTTTACCTGTGCTGGTTTTTGTATGGCATAGTACATGCACTTGCGCACACAAAAACCCGGGTTCCGTGGGTGGACTCCGGGGAACACCTGTCGGACGATTCCCATGCTATTTTAACTGTTTGTCCGAATCATTTAAAGCAATAGCTTTGTATTAATTAATTAATGAGAATAACCGTCTACACGGTCAAATTCTAGATCAGTTTAAGATGACACTTTACTTTCTTGACGGTATTAATAATATGAGATCAGATTAAGTAGTAATAATGTTAATTTCACGAAACTATTCACTATAACTTTTAGTTTTATTATAGCTGAAATTGCAACCAATAATACATACTTCCTGAAGTGAACCTCTTCCTGATTTTCTTTTATGCATAAGAACCAGTTACTAGTTTCCGGTAAGCAGTTGCTTTCAAACTGTCGTTTCTGGAGAATGCCATTCCATGAAACTCCCTCTTGACAGTATTTCAAAATTAGATAGTGACTTTAGAAAAGAAGTTTGTTCAGCATTTTAGAAGTTAGGTTATTCATGTTTCAAGTAAACCAACTAAAACTAAAAGAATTCGGACAGGAACAGAAATTAACAAAAGTATATTTTTTTTCAAAAATCTGTTGAAAGAATCCATTTGTAAAAATTGTTAAGAACAGAACAAAAAATACTCAATGTGAACAGGTTAAATAGCTTAAAATTAAAGTTCTAAGGTATGAAACGGAAAACCCAGGAGTTATTCTTTACAAGTACAGTCATGAAGATCCACAATTCCAAGTTATTCAAACTTATGGTTGTGGTCGTCCTCCAGTTATCACAGCAGATTTTCCAAAATTATACAACTTATTACCAATTTCAGAAGCAAAAAAGAAAGACCTGATTAAGTTGTGTACTATGAATGTTATTCCTAAAGAATATCATGCGTGGTACAAGTCACTTTCTATGGACAAACCCAAGAAAGATCAAGCTCCAGAACCAGCTATTGATTCTGATGACTGTGATGAAAATGATTGTTTAGATTAAGATTGTGTGATTTTATAACAAAAATAATTAGACGTATTTTACCTTCAAAAAGAAAATATTCTACTTTATATTTATCAATTACAAAACACTGCTTGTACTCTGATTCAATAATTTTTAGTTAGTTGTAACAGTCAGATTGTTATTTTGTAATAGTGAGGTGTTTTAATTATAATTTTAATAGAAAATAATGAAATGGTTTTGTGAACCTTTTAAAGATTTTTATTTTAGATGTTACCTGACATGTGATTTTGTTACTTTATTTATGTTTCTTACATTTCTTACTTCTACAGTTTTCTATTGGTCATGTTTAAATTTATATTTCGATTGTGTTATGTAGGGTCTATGTCTCTGTTGATGTGTGTTCATAATATCTCACAATAGAATTTTAAACAAGGTTTGTCCTTTTTTTGAAAAGCTTTTTGATGTCATTCACCAAGAAAATGTTTCTTTAATATAAAAACGTTGTGTTGTACAAAAAAAAATTGATTTTGGATGTAGTTAACAAATACACGTCCATTGTAAAGATTTTAATATGTTGTCAAATCAAATTATTACGTTTGAGAGTTATGTCTGGAATTGAAAGACTGGGACGTAATCCATTTTGAATCGCACGTTTTTATTGTCAATTCTTTCACCTAAGTTACTAATTACACTAAGAACGATAAATGTAGGCGTGTAGGATGTTGGTTGGCAATATTTTCCTTATCGTCCCAACCTCACCAATTAGGCATGAGCATCTACGTTTAGCTTAATACACATAACACTTTACCGCTTATAACACTGTCTGCGCTCAAAGGGTACGTCAAAAAACGTGGAAGGGAGAGAGCGCGGGAACTCAACGGCTTACAGACTTCGTCCATGCTTAGTCCAAAATCATGATACTTAATCTTCTTTTCCTCCTTCTCCTCCCTCTCCTCCTCCTCCTTGTTGTTGTGACTCTACAGTTCATCATTAGGGTACGTGTACAGTACAGGCAGGTTTTCGGATTCCGACAACCAGTACCTACAGGACGACAGATAGTCAGAGTTTAGACGAAAACGTGTATAGTGGCAGGAGACACTAGTCTGACTAGGACAGTTTACCGGAATGAAATTTTCAGATACCAGAGCCGAGTTGGAGCGTTCTGCACATGTTTTACTGCTTTGGGTTATATTTCCCTCATGGAAACAGAAACACTGACATCAAAAGTTTTAATGAAACCTGAAATTTGGGCCAAGTGACTAGAGGAATATTCCAACCGGGTCGTTGTAGATGCCGAGCCGGTATATATAAAAGGAAATGGGCGTTCCAGGTAAGCCGATAGGGATTAATTCCATGGACATCGCTTCTCTCTTGTTCCAGTTTTTAGCTATACCTTCTGAAGTAATGAGTAAACACGTAGCTTCTTCACTGCTTAATTTCATGACTATGACTGAATCTATACTGTTTCGACGGCTATAATTTGCCTTCACTATTTGCCTACCTGCGCTTATCAGAAGCTGACAACCTACACTTACGCGTATCTCTACGTGTACCCTTAGACCCTATCCTTTAACAACGTCTTCCTTTATCCGTCTCGAAACCGCGCAGTCACCTGCCAATGTCCAACCTCAAGGAGCTCATTTACACTCTCTCATACTCTGTCCCGCCAGTGGGTCCTAAGTCTTCTCCTACTGTCTACTCATTACTCATTTCGGTATCCGTATGTTAACTTTCATGACAAATTCTCTGTTGATTGCCTTTATATAGGTCTACATTATAGTACGTAGTTTCAATATCGTTGACTTATTTCACAGTTATTACTACTACGCCATTCATTGTATTCTTTTACTGAATGATATATCTTCTCCATGTGATCAGACTGGTCATATATGCGTGTCCTACATTTGTGGGTCGCTTAATTAGTTTAGACTTAAGCGATTTAAGTCATTTGCAACACAAATCGACAGTTATATAAAGGTATGTATAAACGTAAAGGTGGACTACGTAAAGTTATATGTCAGAGATGGTATCAGTGGGAAATGTATGAGACCTCTTGTTATTGGTTGTATGCGGTGTAGTCAACCCCCAGTTCACACGCTTTCTTAATACAACCGTTTATAGACGTTTAGCCTAGTACAGATGAAATAGTACACATAAAATGGATCACACAGATTGTAATGGTGGCAGGAAAACCAGGATCGTAATGGTGGCAGGAAAACCAGTGCAGAAAGTGGGGTGTGAGGTGACCAACCATGCCGCTGTTTGAACACAAAATATCTGGTCCGAAAACAACACGTCAAAGTTACACATGGCCAATCTTTTCACAGACAGCCGTTTAATGTCTAATTATTTTAGCTGTACTGACAGTATTTTAACAATGCATGGCGACAGTGCTGCGTATTTCAGTATATTTTAGAGGTGGGTATTTATAATTGTTAGATTTAAGGTTAGAACCCAAATTTTTCGACTAAGCCTATATCTAAATCACACAGAGATCCAACCTTATACCTGAACGAGGTTGAACACACACACGTTCCGGCTTCTTGTACAGAACCGTTTACATATATACAGAATCTAAATAATACATGTTTAGCCATGTGTTGCACTTTATAAGAAACCGGGTTTTTGTGTGCGCAAGTGCGTGTACTATCGTTGAATTAGATAAAACTTCCTTTTCTTCTACTGAAGATGAGAACTTCAGTACTCGATAGTTTCGGAGCAGTCATCATGGTTTCAAATACTTTACAAACTGCAGTATATTTACTAGCTGCCTTGAATTTAACGTAGGCCAACAACCTCAGTAAAACTTGTCGAAAAAATTGTTTAAAATTACTTAAAACTGTATCTCGCAGGTGATGCTTACAAATTGGAACAGGCCCAATGGATTGCAGCTCTGTCACAGTTGTTTTCAACATTAGCTAAATAATACAACATAAGATTGCTTTAATACAACACTCTATTGTTCCGACTTTATATCATTGTGTTAGTATTGTTGAAAAGAGTATATAGAATATTGATTATTCTTTCGTATATACCGTATTTAGTTATTTGTCTTTAACTGGTTGTTAATGTAGTCGTAAAAATGTTTCAGATCCATATAGTAAAACAGGCACTGCCATTGTTTTATAAAGTTTAAGGCATGTCTCTTTCCTTATCTTTGTCCTCAACGTTCTATATATGTATGACACCACACATCATCTGAAACCTAGATATTTTTGTATTGATATCTCGGCCTGTGTCATTCCCAATACTGATAGTCCAAGCTAGGTAACTGAAGTCAGAGACTTCTTCCAAAACTATTCCCTCAAGAACAATTTTTTATTTGAACGGAAATCCCCCCCCCCCATGATTTGTGTTTTCTGCTCAGATATTTGAAAACTATACTGTTTACAAATATGATTTAAACGATGTAAAGAATACTCCAACTCATCCTCTGTTTTCTGTATTAAGACTGCATCGTCAACATACAATAAAATATCCAAACTCGTGTTCTGGTTAAGTCGAATTCCTGAAGTAATATTTCCTTTCCATGATTGGGTGATGTCGTCAATATATATATATTAAAAAGCGTAGGTGAGATACTACATCCCTACATCCCTGCCTTACTCCTTTATTTACTAAAATTTCCTCTTTATAATTATCTGAAATTTCTAAATTCAGAATATCGTTGCACGTGTTCTGTGGTTATCCTGTGTAATAGCTGAAAAGCAGGAGAAGTAAAAATAATATTTACTCTGTTTAAAAGTAAGAAAACTCTGTTTAATTAGTGAACTTTTTATGTCCATTAATGTAAGTTTTCAGAATATTATATACGATTATATTGTTGTATAAATTCAACATAATTAATATTTGCCTGTTGTTGTCACTGCCTGTCAATAGGGCATCACAAACTACGTCAGTGATAATTCAATTGGAAGTGTTATATCTCTAATTATAGGTATAATTATAAAATAAATATATAGTAAGCATTACTTACATCATATGTACATAACAAGTAAATACTTGTATAAAAATAGATTTTGAACGATCACTTAGAGATGTGCAGTGGCAAACGCCTCGTTGCAAGGCTAACAAAATTTCATTCATTTAGCACATGCGCACAACAGTCTTGTATAGTGTTTCATAGTGTGAACATCGGCTGCAACAAGGCTGACGATAACATTGGGAGCAAGATAGTGCCGTTGTGAAGCGACTGTACTTGGAAGAGAGACAGTGTGAATCAGCGAACTGTTATTGGGCTGTCTCCTCTTTAGACACTTGTTGCTATATTTTTCTGTGGAATAATTCATCTACAGAGTTTTTCGTGTGCGCGTGTGTGTTATATATTTGTTCCCATGACCTTGGGTTCAATACAAACCGTCTATGTTAAGTCACTGTAAGTACATGGTGGTTCTTATGTCTAATTTAAATTTAGTGCTTGTATTTTGCGCGGATGTAACATTTTGGTAAATTGTTCTCGTATTTACGATAGCATAAAAGTTTCACGTACTGGACTAATTGGTTCAAAGGTAGTTTTCTTCTCTTCAAACAGTATCTTCGATATGGTCCTGACTAGGAATCAAGGGTACGAACGCATTCAAGGTTGGCAGAACTGTGACGTAAGTAAATCGTTAGTTGCTTTATCAATCTCCGGCTTGGAAATAACTCCGGAACGGAAGGTGTCTCCATCGCAATGCATGCGTTTGTGAACAGGCAGTACCGAACACACTGCCTTCAGCCCAAAACTGAACCAACTGACTGACAGTTCTGTTTCTATTTATGCTTCTGTCTCTATTTAGACAAATTTTTCGACTAAGCCTATATCTAAATCACACAGAGATCCAACCTTATACCTGAACGAGGTTGAACACACACACGTTCCGGCTTCTTGTACAGAACCGTTTACATATATACAGAATCTAAATAATACATGTTTAGCCATGTGTTGCACTTTATAAGAAACTGGGTTTTTGTGTGCGCAAGTGCGTGTACTATCGTTGAATTAGATAAAACTTCCTTTTCTTCTACTGAAGATGAGAACTTCAGTACTCGATAGTTTCGGAGCAGTCATCATGGTTTCAAATACTTTACAAACTGCAGAATATTTACTAGCTGCCTTGAATTTAACGTAGGCCAACAACCTCAGTAAAACTTGTCGAAAAAATTGTTTAAAATTACTTAAAACTGTATCTCGCAGGTGATGCTTACAAATTGGAACAGGCCCAATGGATTGCAGCTCTGTCACAGTTGTTTTCAACATTAGCTAAATAAAAACTACCTTACAGTTTTACTAAAGATTGCTTTAATACAACACTCTATTGTTCCGACTTTATATCATCAGGTCCAAAAATACAGGTACTTGATTATGCGCGTATATTATTGTCTTTATACTACCGTTAAGTGCAGCGGAACGATTGATTATTCTATAAACATTTTCTAACACATACAAATTTTATATCATATACACATGCTCGTTCGGTGGAGAGTTGATTCCATCGTAGAGTGTGCGCGTGCGTGCAGTTGGGTGCGCCATGCCAGAGAGTAGTCTAACCCTCTCTCGCTACGGGCATAACTAACGAATCTGACAATTAAAAACTACCTTACTGTTTTACTAAAGATTGCTTCTACACGACTGTAATTTTTCTGTTTCTCACGTCGCGTTGTCTAACTTGACAGCAACAGTCTGCCTGTGAAGTATTACCAGAACGTCTCCGTTGCAGCAAAAGAAGGTCCTTCATAAATCCTTCTGAATTCGCCTGTTCAAGTTGATAACAATATGTGCACTGTTCGCGCTCAGCGCGAGTCGCTTGCGTCATACTGGTTCATAGGGGTTAGATTGTTCCGCCTTGTTCCCATGATGTGATAGCCATTTGCTTCTCAAACAACAAGTGTCTGCAGGTTTGGAATGATTGTGGTACAGCACAACCCCGTTTGCTTTCAGTACGTTTGATTCCTTCAGAGAGTACGGTCATGCTTGTACTGTGTATTTTTATATATTGTGTTTTTTATTACACAATGCTTTACTTTCTTACTTCACTTATTAGCGCGCGTGTTGTTACCATACATTCTCGGCCACAGGCGCACCCAGAAATTAATTCTGGGGGGTGCTTTTAAGGGAAACCTCCGGTTTCCTGAGCTTTAGATTTTTAGAGAACCTCTTTTACTTTTAAAAATATTATGAGTAAAATATTAGCCTATTCTATAAAGATTTAAAAGAAATGCACTAACATTTTCAGGCTAGTTTAAATAAAATAACTGTAATACATACTAGAAATTTTATTAAATCGAAATCAAGTTACACAGCTGAGATAGACTCACTACTTTCTCAGACTTAAAATACATACTTTTAATTAGGATTACAAAACAAAATTGAGTTTTCTTGGTCCTTTTTTTACCAACACATCAATAACTTCTTTGGGGTCTACATGTATTTCTCTATGAATGTTCAAACTGGCTAGTCCATTTAATCTTGTTTCACTCATCGTGTTTCTTAAGTAGGTCTTAATACGTTTTAGAGTTGAGAAGGTACGTTCAATCGTGCTAGTAGAAATTGGTAATGTGCAAAGAAGTTTCAAAAGAATATGCATATTAGGGAAAAAGCGTTTGTCACACTCATTTAGAGCGATAATTGCAGTGTTAGACACAGTTCTTTTATTATTTTTGGACTCAGAAACCAAACGGACACTTTCCACAGAATGAAACTTCTCATGCCAGAGCTGAAACTCAGCCGATAAAACGTTTGTGCTTTCACATTCCAAATCATCTTTGTACATATCGACAAGTTTTAAAACTGTTCCTTTTTTTTGCTTACGTGACTGTCCCTGTTAGGAAGGAGACACTTGAAGTTTGCCAAAACGTCTTTGTGTTTTGTAAATCTGTCACTGAGATTGTTTAGTAGGCTATCAAGCCAAGGCAAGAAAACTGTGCGGCGGTAGTATTCTTCAGGTGTTTCAGCTGGCACATTTGCTCTTTGATATTGGCGTCCCTTTACTATTCTCGACACAGACATCTCTAAACCAATACCAAATATTGAAGCGGTTTTCTTACACTGTTCAAAAATAGAAGCGAACTCCTGAATCGCATTCTGTCTGATTTTTGACAATGAGGATATAATACTTTCTGCATACGAAATAGCCCCTGCTAGGTCATAATCATCTGATTGCAGAGTTCTACTCAGTTTTAAGGTATAGCTCATCAGTTTTTCTGCCGATAACAGTGCAACAATGAAGTCAGGCTGCTCCAAAGCAAGAGAAAGCAAAAGTGCACCCGGAAGATGCATCTTTGTCTTCCCATTCCCGAATCTTCTCTAGAGCCGCAATAACAGCATGAAGCAACTCGACCATTACCATAACAGATTCGTGTCTTTCGACCCACCTGGTTGGACAAATTTTCTTTAACTTTAACTTGTTTGATTCAGGAATCATTTCTGATATTTTTTCCTGTAAGACAGCTTGTCTTTTTGGTGTATTAAAGAAATCCCAAATTTGTTGTTTTGTGCCAAAGCAATTTCTGATGGCAGAGACCTCAGTAGAGTTTGAAATAGCCAAATTAAGACAGTGAGCATTAATGAACGTAAAGAGCTTTGGGATGCTTTTTAGAGATGAAAGCCTGAGCTCCTTTAAATACCCCACTCATGGCTGCTGCGCCATCAAAACCCTGTCCCCTTAGGTAAATTGTATCAATACCGCAATCGTCCAAACTTTTTAAAAGTGTCTCTGCTATATATTCACCAGTTAATTGTTTTAAAGGAACAAACTGTAGAAAGTTTTCAGTAATAAAATATCGTTTTTCGGGGTCTTGTTTGACATAACGTAAACAAAGAGTAAACTGTTCTAGTTTTGAAATATCAGCAGTTTCGTCTGCTAATATTGAAAATGCTTGTGCACTATTTACTTCATCAACAATTTTTCTAGTGATAATCTCCTGGCAAGCATCAATTATTTGATTCTGTATATTCCAACTGATATAAGTAGCATTCCGTCTACAGGGATCAAAATGTTTTTTTAGATTAGTATCGCCACTTGTTACACGTGGTCTAATAAAGCTCGAAAATTTCCCTCATTTTCTAATGGGGGATTATCTACATCAAACACTCCATAGTCTGTATGTGCTCTCAAGGCGAGATTTTGCCTACCACACAAAGTGACTGTTTCAATAATGGGTTTTAAAATGTTTCTGTTTTCAAGGGCTTGCTGAGCGCGGGCTTTATCTATTACTTTATCTATAGAGTCTTTCTTTGAAAGCTTTATGTCAAGAAAATTCTTAGCCTTTAAGATTGAATCTTGGTGGTATTTCAATTTTTGATGAGTTTCAAATTTCTCTAAAGCTTTATTCCAAGAATGAAACCCCACTTTAACTAGGTGACCTGTTGCTTGTGAACTTGACATCCCTACAACTTCAGGAGCGAAAACCATGCACACTTTACAATATGCACTATCTTCTTTAGCAGAGTACCATTTATACTTTTCAAGCCAATAAACTGAGAACTTCCTTTTTTGTGAACCAAACTGGCGATATGGAAACTTAAATTTCTTATCTGGTGCCCAAGTGTTACTTAATATACTAAACTTTTCTTCTTCGTTTAACTTCCCTGTTTTTATAAATTTACAAATATCTTTTGGTCGATTTTCTGAATAACCTGGTGAAAGTGAAGGCTGGTAATCAGCTTGAGACAAGATATTATCTGTAACTTCATCTCGAAGCTCCGCTTCGTATGATGTAGACGCATGAAACTCATCACAATCATTGTCTAAACGTTGTTTCCTCACAGTGGCACTGAAATAGTTTGTTATTGCGTTCTTTTGATTCTTACTCATTATATATTGACGTGACCTCCGTTAACTAAAATATTATAAGCTCAACACTTCTAAAGTAGAAGTAGGATTGCACTAACCTTAAACCGATAGTAAACAAAACATGAACACAGTAAGCGGCAGCGGCGGAACGTGGCCAGTTCGCGCGGTTAATGAGACATTGCCAACCTTCCACACAAAAATATTGTATGCTGCATAGAAGTTTCATTTCCACCACGTGTAGTTTGCTACACACCAGTTTTTTTTTATATACATTTAAACAGCACATACAATAATTTTTTGATATTTTGTTAATATTTTTTCTCCCGTTCTGGGGGGTGCTGCAGCACCCAAAGCACCCCCCGTGGGTGCGCCACTGTTCTCGGCTTCTTGGCTTTCAATTATTGTTTTTCTTCTTATCACTTCTACAGGAGATTCACGAATAACAGTCGGATTCGGTAAGTCTTACTTAACGTATGTATAGCTATTCTAGAACACATACAACTCACTGTTGTTACTTTTATTTTATTTCAGACAATTTTATATTTCTTTTTTTTTATAAATGATTTAAAGTAAGACAGACAATTTTTATATTTATTTTTTATATATGATTTAAAGTAAGACACAAATTAAAGATTACATTTATTGTACAATCGCATATAGGCTACTCAATGCAACGAGCATACATTTTTATATCCGTGCGGCCATTTAGTTTGTTCAGAATGCATTGACGCATTTGTCAGTTGCATCCGACTTTGACATATTTTATTGTTTTCAGCTAAAACGTATGCCTGTTCTGCAAGTAATAAACATTGGTTTTACCATTTTAGTTAGTATAGATAAGAACGACACAAATTCAATTACCACGACTTAAGTATTACATTACTGGAATGTATAACATTTTAGACAACATGCATTAAGAAACTGTTGTAAATTATTCTCAGTACATGTGCTTCTTGTTTTGACTGGTCATGCGTCAATGCAGAATTTCAAATGTGGTAAACAGTCTGATCTTCAATAATTCAATTACTTGCTACACTTAGCCTAGTGGATATATTATATGGACCGCGGGGAAAGGGAACTCGAGGCGTTTTGTCTGTTCAAAATTATTTTTCTTGATTATACTTTTTAATTGGTTTTGTAACAAACACAGTTAATGACGCTTAGTCAGTTGCATCCGACTTTGACACATTTTATTGTTTTCAGCTAAAAAATATGACTGTTCTGCTAGTAATAAACGTGGGTTTTACCATTTTAATTAGTATAGCTAAGAACGATACAAATTCAATTACTACGATTAAAGTAAGACACAATTTAAGGATTACAATTATTGTGCAACCGTAGTCAGTCTACATACGCGCTACTATTGTAAATAGCTATCTCTTCACTTTGTTACCTCGCCTGTTCACCGAGCTAATTGGGGTTGTCTACACACACATACACACAGACTCGCATACGAAACACTTCTCCACCCTCCGCAAGGATGACACTGTGCAGCTGTCGCTATATGGGGGGTGGGAATGTTATGTCTGTTGGTAAACAGAGCGTGTAACAGGTCCGCGCGCTCTCCCTCTATCGCACTACAGCATTTTTTTTTTCTTTCGACGGTGCGTGCCTTTGAGAACGGTGAGTGGCGGGTCTTATTTTCTACATTACACAAAGGGCGCACACTCGCTCGCGTTTATATTTTTGCCGCGATGTTGTATAGTTTCCTACTTTCGCTTCTTATCGGCTTCGGTAATTAATCAACCGTTTTTTTCTTGACAGCGATTTGTATATGTGTATAATTACTTGTAACATTTGCGATAATATGTATGTATATGTAATCGCTATTGTTGACTTTGGTTCTCCGTTTCAACACATGCTCCACTACGCGTGCGAGTCCCTCTTGTTCGCTATTGTTGACTTTGTTTCTAAACCCGAATTCGGGAGTTAATTTCTTTACAAGTACGTCTTAACAATAGCGGTTTTTTTTCGGTGAAGGGAGGGGTACATTTGTATAAATCCCACATTTTGTTTTAAATAGTTATATGTGGTGTTCTTCGTTTGGGGTAGTGTCGAATTGTATAGGTGTCAACATGTTGGTCATGTTTTGTATATATTTTTAGTCATTACATTTTTGTATATATTGTATATATTATTTTTATAATATCAACGATTATTTTTCTTAATTATACTTTTTAAAGGCTTACCACCTATTACGTTGATTAACATTACATTTTTGTATATATTACTTTTATAATGTCTAAAATTATTTATTACATTTTTATATTTTTCATCTTTTTAATTATAAAAGGTTGGTAGTACATTTTACTAACTTTTGACAGGGTAAATTTTGTGTTCGAATGTGCACATGTACAGAAACAGAATTTTACGTTCCAGTACCCACTTTAGATGTTTCGGTATTTTTAGCTTTGCATTTCTTACAGCTGGAATCATTTAATTTGTTTATAGTTGTATGAAACTAACTTTTGTTGGGAGGGAGTACTGGTTGAGTAGTCTTAAAGGTATATGATTTGATTGACGGTCATTCGATAATGGAGTTGTACAATTCCCGACGATGCACTTCTTACAGTTTTATATTCGTATGTTTTTTTATTTTTTTTATGCATGTTATTTTCCTCCTCCTTGTCCCTTTCCCCTTCCACCGCTACCCACCGTTTATACGACTTGAGTCTGCAGACTGACAGCGTGAAGCCACTCGGGCAACTTCGTTACTGCTCGTCCGCCGCTATTGTCTACTCTCTCGTCAACCCACACTCCACACTTACGTGTATAATGAAATCCACGTATTTTTATCCAAATCGGGGTTTTCCTGTGTGCATAGCGGATGAATTGAATATTAAAATGAATATTGATTGTGGTCACAGTTAAATATTAAAAGATAATATAGAATTAATTTAACCATATCGTTGTACTCCATTTATTACCCTGAATTGTAGTGTTTGTTTTAACCTTTGTTTCCTCCAGAAACAAACACAATTTCACTGGCTCCCCAGATAAATATGAACCTTTTGACTACATCGTCGCATTAGTATATGAAATACATTATTATGAAATTACATTTCTTATTATTAAGAAAACTTATTTTATACTGTTTTGCCGGTTTTTAAGTTCAGTTTTTTGTACTCACAATGTTGGTTTTGATATATATTGCTGTAATCAGTTGCTTGCGGTAAAACTCCTCTTTACCTGTGCACTAACTTCGCAGGTTGGTTTCGTATTTATCTGGAGTCAATTTAATCAATTATTTTTGTTTCTGGAGTGATAAACGCTGAAACAAAATATACGATTCAGGGTAATAACGTAACAATAGGTATGTAAGAAATGGTATGATATGAATTTATTCTCAGTTGTGTTTATTATTTATCTTCGAGAATTATATAATTACCTTTATAACATAGGAAGTTCAAATTTGTACAGTTATTCTACTAATAACATTTGTCTGCTAGAATTATAAAAATGTTTTAAATATTGACCGAAATAAAAAAGGTTTTTATTTAAAAAATTATAAATTTTGTAAATTTATAAATTTATTATTGTAGTGCCATAACAATCTGAAAGTGTGATGATTAACCTGTACAAATTTCAAGTCTGTAGCACAAAATAGATGCTGAGAAAATGCCGTTTTAACATATACGGTTCCCCCCTTAAATTGACAAGACTCCTTCGAAATGTTACACGAACTTCACATTTTCACATCGAACACTTACAGCGCGTGTACCTAATAAAAACTGTTACACTAAAAATAAAATGACAAAACTTTACAATGAAACATCGAAATGCTTGCAGGACATGTATAGGTAGGTTAGACACGAATACACACAGACACTTGAATACACAAAAAATTTACTCTTGAGTTTACGTATTTGAAGCCGTGAACTTAATAAAATTATTGTGCTAAAATAAATACACAAACTTTAACCAAACGTTTACCAAACTCACATCTAACAGAATATAATAGGCGGGCATAGATGAGAACGAAGGTAGCCGAAAATGCCCGAGTGGCTTCACGCTGTCAGTCTGCAGGCTCAAGTGTTTATACGAATGACACGTTGTTGGCAGAGGTCAGTGTTTTGTTGACTGCAGTCGGAGCAACATCTCTCGCTGACTTTTGTGGACGGGTTTGATTTTTTGTTTATTGGAACTGTTGCGGCGTCGTATCACCATGCGTGAAGCGTTGTGCTGCAATCCACTTGTTAGAGCTGTTGCATGGTATCACCACCATGGTGAAGTGTTATGGCGCAATTCTATTAGTGTTGACATGATGTTGTGTAGTTACCACGCAATAGTAGAACGGGGGAGGGGATTGTCCGCCTATATAAACAGGGCTCGTTAGCTATACCGTTCAGTCTTGTGTCAACAGTCGCAAGCAATGCTTCGTCCCAAGCCCGAGCCCGAACCCAGCACTGACCGACCACCAGCGTACACATAACAAACCAACAGAACCCCCTTCCCCCCCAGGTACAACATGGAGAGAATCCTGAAACACAAAGACACGTGTCGACCAACTGACCGGATCAACGACCCACGATCACCTGCTCGCTGTTCATGACGTCACAAACAGTTGGTCGTGACGTCACCACTTCCAGTCAGCTGATCATGACGTCACTGTTTCAGGATTCTCCCCAACACAATACATCTCTTTCTTGTCTTCGTTCTTCTTTTTTTCGTCTTTCTGCTTCTTCCACCTCCTGTCTGCGTTTCTCATCCTGTTGTATTTTTGCTTCTTGTCTTTCCTGTCTTCGTTCTTCTTTTTGTCGTCTTTCTGCTTCTTCGTGTGTCTGCCACAGCAGCGTTTGGAAAGCTTCCATCATCTGACTGGCATCCATTGTTTACCAATTAGTTACGAATTACCTCGTCTTGTATAAAGTGACCACTGTTTCCACTGTTAACCGTTCTATCCCACTTCTGACACCACTGTTACTACGGTCTACTTGATCGTTGTAGGTACAGTGGAAACAAAATACTATTTCTTTTATGAATTTGCTAACTGCTATAATTTTTTATTGTTCGACTAAGCTTTTCGTCATTACTGACATCTTCAGGTCTTAAACAACCTTGGTTGGTTGTTTGTTGGTTGTTTAAGACCTGAAGATGTCAGTAATGACGAAAAGCTTAGTCGAACAATAAAAAATTATAGCAGTTAGCAAATTCATAAAAGAAATAGTAAGGATGGCAGCTAATTTAAACAATACGAAGAAGGAAACAAAATACACTGACACCAATTAAGTCACTAATCACCAGCTTTAATTTTCACAGTTAAACAGTTCATAATTAACAACAAAGTCTCTTACAACAAATCAAATAAAAAATTGTTCACACCCAATAAAATGTCAACTAATATTAAAACACAATTGTATTACAATATACCGCCAGATTATAAAACACAGCACTTCACGAATATCCACTTGAACGCACACAATAATATCGCTTGTAAATGCCCGACAATAACTCGGACCGCACTGTAAATGTATCGCAACTAATACTGAATACTAAGGCCGCTGCCGCCACGTATTTATACCTCCGCTCACAGACCAGAACGTTCCAAACTACGTCTTAGCGCCAGTGTGTACTACGTAATTAATTTCGGTCTTGACACAGTCCGCGTGGGTGGCGGCTTCGAGAAAAGTCTCTCGAATGTGTTGACAGTTACGTATACCACACACATTAGAGCGAGATTCTTCTGGCACATTCATTACACTCTAATCAAATTTAGTTTAATTTCTCTTATTTTTAAATAGGATGTTGAAGGTAACTCAGTATAATTTTTATTTGCTTCAGTATTGATTACTGTAATTTTCTAAGGCCAACTGAATATCTTCTGCCGCCATTTTATTTAATTAAACTTGTCAAATATGTATTAATTTTTTAATGAATCAAATAACTTGACAAGAAAGTATTTCTGGATGTATGTATGTATATACATATGTGTGTGTGTGTGTGTGGCACTTTTCCTAATTTTTAGGTCTAAAATAGCCTTGTAAAATAGTAATATTTTTTCCTTTAAAATATAAACAAATTAAATTTTAATTTTAAACATAATTAAACTCAATCAAAATTAAATTATTATAATCACAGATTAAATTGTGTTGTAATAGTAACACAATTTAAACATCCAAGTGACTGTGAGTATATGGTATTATTTATGGACAACATTGGGCTACATTTAAATTAGTTTTCAGTTCATTTGGTCAGTGATCTAACGTGTTTGCAAAATAATAATAAAATTAAATAAAAATAATTTATAATCTCACCTGTTTTGTAAGTAAATTATATGTCACCTGTTTATTTCAGTAATCCACTACGAGTATTTCAAAAGTCACTCTTTTATTTCACCACTTTTCTTGTTGCTTAAATTGTGAGTGCTGATATAGTAACTTAATGGCTTTTGTCCACTACAAGTTCTACCAAATATAGACATTCTGTGTATGGTACAACTTTTAATTTCACTGTTTTTTGCTGCATTCTTAGACACTAAATATCTTGAAACGTCTTATCTTTGATTTCAAGTGTCATAATTAAACAAATTTGTAGACACTGTAATTCAAAAACATCTGAAACAGAAAAATAAATTAATAAAGTATGATTGACAGTAATGTTAAGTTGAAATATTTATGCCATGAATAGAAATAGGAAATAGTAATGCATCAAATAGAAATTGATGCAATATATTGTATAAATAAGTTTTATAACATACACATAATTTGAGATTTATAGAATACAAATTCAGTATGTATAGGTGTTTTCACATGTTAAATACAGTTAAGAAAATAAAAATTTATCAATACCAATGTGGACATATAAGTTTGAAAATATAGTATAAATAATGATTTACAGGTGGGATATTAACGTGGATGATTGTTTTGCTAACATATGTGATGCCCAGTTTCGTTATGATTATGAATATTTGGGAAATACACCTCGACTTGTTATCACACCTCTTACTGACAGATGTTACATTACATTAACTCAGGTAATTTCAAAAAAACTTTCGGATTGTGTACGCATACCAATATATTCACATATATGAAACACACACACTTTTATACAGTTTGTGTTAGTGTATAAGTATAGTAATATTAAGACCAACTTTTAGATGTTTGATAAGCATTACTATATTTTATAAATTTGTGATTTGTATAATATTTAATCAACATACATATACTTTACTTTGTTTTTATGTAACAAATAATTCAATAACACATATCTTTGACTTTCATAATATTAAGGTTTTATTGTTTATAAATTATTTTTTCATCAACATAGTAGATACAATTCTGATAAGTACTGTATGTGTGTATCAGACTGGTGAGGAGAACCTCTGTATCAGTTTTAAAATTATTATATTTATCATAAATTTTCTTTATATTATGTACAGACATTTTCATTCCTACTATGTTGCACTTATTTCAGAATCCCGTACACTAAACCTGTAATCCTGTGTGTGTGTGTGTGTGTGTGTGTGTGTGTGTGTGTGTGTGTGTGTGTGTGTGAGTATATTGTTATGGTGTTCTTAGAATTCAAAAGCTTATATATATATATATATATATATATATATATATATATTACTATAATACTTATAACTAATTTACCTCAAGATATATTTTTTTCCTTTAGGAACATGTTTCGGGAGATCTTGTTCTCCCATCTTCAGCCTTCGCCATCTTGTTTCTGGTGAAGTATTTGTGTGTTGGCTTCTGGATGTTATTAAGGTAGTTTGTTGGTCTTTGGTCTTTTAAAGTTGCATTATTGTGTGTGGTTGTGGTATCTGTTTTTGTATTTTGTGTATTTTCGATGTTGAGTGCTTTGAATATTGTGTCATGTTTTGTATTGATTTGTATTTGTTCTGGTATTAATTTGTTTTGTGTTTTATGTTTGTAAATCTGTAAATTTTCCCAAATGTTCATTATGGTGCCTTTGTGTGGTATATGTTTTATTAGTGTTACATTGGTTATGTCTGGGAATTCATGTCCTGTGTTTATTGCATGTGTGGCTAAATTGGATTTATATATATTTGGTTTTTTGTATGTTTTTTGGTGTTCAAAATAACGTTTTTTCAGCTGTTTTTTTGTTTGTCCTATATAACATTTATTGCAATCTTGGCATTCAATTTTGTATATACCGTTGGTTGTTGTATTATCTTTGTTGTGTGAGCTATTTAGATTTTGTAATTTATTTTTATTAGTTTTGTATGCTATTTTTATATCTGTGTTTTTAAATAGTTTTGTTAGTTTTGTCATTTTATTATTTATATATGTGAATGTGGCCCATTTTTTGTTGTTGTTATTATTTATGTGTTGTTCAGTTTGATTAATTCTTAATTGTTCAGTTTTTATTTTGTATTTGATTTTATTTTCTATTTTGATCACAGTATTTTTATTGTATCCATTTGCATAACCAATTTGGTATATTATATTTCTTTCTTTGTCAGTTTCTTGTTTGTTTAGGTGTATTTTGTACATTCTGTTAAATAACGAATAAAATGCTGCCATTTTATGTTGTGGTGGGTGGTCAGAATGGTTAGGTATAATGATGTTAGTGGAAATTGGTTTTCTATATATTGCATATTGTATGTGTTTGTTGTATCTTGTGATGGTTATGTCTAAATAGTTGATTTTGTTATGTTTTTCTTTTTCTTCTGTGAATTGTATTTTGGGATGTATGTTATTGATTTGTTTCAGTATGTTCTCTGCATTTGTGTTTTTGTTATTTGATACATATAGTCCATCATCTACATATCTTATCCATATGCCATCTGGGTCATGTGTTTTTATGATATTTTGTATTTTGGTGTCTATGTGTCGTAGGAATATTTCTGCTATTATGCTTGATAATGGTGATCCCATTGCTAAACCTTCTTTCTGTTGATAAATTTTGCTATTAAATTCAAAGTAATTTTGTTTTAGTATTAGTTGGAGACTATTTTTTATTTCGGTTATATATTGTTTGTTTTCATTTTGTTCTATAAGTTTGTTTATTATTATGTCAATTGTTTCTTCTACTGGGATATTAGTGTACATGTTTGTTATGTCATATGATGTGAAAAATGTATTTTCATTTATATTTATTATTTTTAGTTTGTCTATTAATTCGTATGTATTTTTTATGTTATGATGGTTATTTGTTAGATGGTTATTTTTTAGTTTTTGTGCTATTATTCTTGCTATTTTGTATGTAGGAGCTTTTTTGAAATTGATTAATGGACGTATTGGGTTGTTTAATTTGTGTATTTTTATTAGGCTGTTCATTTTAGGTGGCTCTGGATTATTATTTATATATATGTCTATGTTTTTATTGTTGAAAATGTTTTTATTTGTTTTTATTAGTTTTATTGTTTGTTTAAGATAGTTTTCTGTTGGGTTTTTATCTAGTTGTACGCATTTATTATTGTTGATGAAGTCTTCGGTTTTTTTGATGTAGTCTGTTTTATCAATGATTACTGTTGCTTGACTTTTGTCTGCTTTAGTTATTATTAAATTATTGTTCTTTACTTTATTTTTAATTTCTTTTATTGTTTTATTGTTTTTCTTTTGTTTATCTTTGTTTTTCATTTCGCTAGTGATTATTTTTTTAATTATATGTGTTGCTTCTGTTCTTTTTTCTTCTTGTATATTGTCTTTTATTAGGTTAATGGCAAATTCTGTTTCTACTATTAAATTTTCTAGATTTTTGTTTGCATTTTGGGTTATGTTAGTTTTTGACATATTGTTTAAATATTCTGTTTCTTTTTTGTTAAATTCTGTATTGCTGAGGTTAATGGTTCGAGGGTAAAATGTGTGTTTATTTTTGTTTTTTTGTTCTTGATTTTTGTTTTGTTGTTTTAATGTGTAAGTTTTTTGTTGATTGTATAAGTCTTTTTGTTTTTTTCAAATCTTATTTTATTTTCTATGTTATTGTATTTATTATTCCAAGTGATTGGATGTAATAAACTTGTTAGCTCTAAGTGTAGTTTGTATATGTCTAGTGTTACAAACATAAAACACAAAACAAATTAATACCAGAACAAATACAAATCAATACAAAACATGACACAATATTCAAAGCACTCACCATCGAAAATACACAAAATACAAAAACAGATACCACAACCACACACAATAATGCAACTTTGAAGGACCAAAGACCAACAAACTACCTTAATAACATCCAGAAGCCAACACACAAATACTTCACCAGAAACAAGATGGCGAAGGCTGAAGATGGGAGAACAAGATCTCCCGAAACATGTTCCTAAAGGAAAAAAGTATATCTTGAGGTAAATTAGTTATAAGTATTATAGTATTATATACATCAAGAAACGGACTGTAGCAGAAAGTGATTGAAAAAATATATATATATATAATCACTCTTGGGAGGTCAATAGACAATACAATTCCGAACTTTGTACTGGTTTCTGGCTACCACTGTGTCTTCAGTTGCCGAATTATTCTGTAGGCATCCACGATATCGTGCAGTGCTCTCACAAATGTTATTACACCATTATAAAGCACAGTTGTCCTTATCCAATATATACACAAGTACTACCATGCCACCAAGTCCATTGTTATTTGAGTTCTGAGAACCCAAGCAGTAAGACATATTACAAGAGAGTATATTAATTAGTGGCAGTGTTAATTGTTAATTATTGTATGAATTTGATGACAT
Organism: Magicicada septendecula; assembly: GCA_034769895.1. NCBI lineage: Eukaryota > Metazoa > Arthropoda > Insecta > Hemiptera > Cicadidae > Magicicada > Magicicada septendecula. The sequence goes on from CM068367.1 coordinate 816,039,969, forward strand.
TTATTACTTGTGACAGTGTGACAGGACAATTGTATAACTATGATGTGTTTGATATAACCTCTGAATTGACAGTTGGGAATGCAGAAGGAGTGGAGATATGGCACTCTGTCATTTAGTCATTCATAGCTGCTAATTAAAACACCTTTCTGTAGTAACAGAAATGTCAGTTCTCAGTGATGCACACATTGCATTTTGGATCTCTTAGTTCTTTGTTTTTATGTGGTTTGTTTTAGTACCATGTTATTAGGGAGATATAATTATTTCTCACATAAACATTACTAATGTCACCTTTAGGTTAATGTAAATCCATGCAATGAAAACTCAAACTGGCCAACGGATTATGAATTCAATACTTTTACAGTTATCTGATTTGTATACAGTTTATTTTACGAATCATGAAATATTGTTTTGTTGTCCATTTATGAGATATACAATGTTGAAAAATTACAATTGATAGACTTTTTGTAATATCTTGTGTTCGACAAATATTTTGTTTAAAACCAGTTGTGTCAGTTGTCAGTTAGTGTTTAAACTAACTGAGGAATGAGCAATGTAAATAATACAAAATGCTTGCAATGCCTACTATAATTTATTTATCAATTTTTAGATTACAAAGTTAAGTTTTAAATTTGAAATGTTAAAATTAATCTGACTAAACATCCCAGAAATACAGTATTCATCCTGGACTGGTAGTGTTCAACCAGCGTCCTGGAAGGGACTTCTGAGATGCTGATTTGTCCCAAATGTCAAGTATTGAACCACATGAGTTTTTGGTTTGTGAGTGAGATCAGAGAATGAATAAAATAAATGATTATAAATCAGCAGCAAGTTAAATTCTACTGTATAAGAAAGTTAATATTACCAATAACACAACAAAAATGTATAAGTGTGTTTCTGGAAATTAGCGGATTCTATGTGATTGAAATCTCCAACATCAGAATGATCAAAATGAGGGTTAATATTGTGTGTGGGGGCATGAGAGGGGGGATGCACAGATGAGAAGAGAGAGAGAGAGAGAGAGAGAGAGAGAGAGAGAGAGAGAGAGAGAGAGAGAGAGAGAGTGTGTGTGTGAGTGTGATAAACTGAATATTAATAAATAGCAATGGAACAACATTGATAATAGTAATAAGTGTATTAATAGTATGTTTACTCTTAACTGCAATATTTCTAATAAAATAATGTGTCTAATATAATTCCGGTAATAGTTCCAATAAAAATGTTTTCCTCAATACAATTAATTCTATAAAATATCCTGGATTTTGGCTCTGGCAATTTGTTAGAGACTAATTAAAAACATGTTAAACATTTCAACTATTTCAAATCTGTCAGGCATTTAAAACTACTGGTACAACAGTGGAACACATAGTAGTATTGCACAACATGGCAGCATCAGATTCCCACTACTTGAACTGTCATTTTGGAAATTAAACAAAATATTGAATTATTGTAATGTGGGTGTTTTGTTTCATGATAGTTGTCATGCCTGGGTGGTTAGTTGACATATAGGTGGGGTGGACCAGTAATGTTGGGGGTGCTGAATGATTGTAACTAGCTTATTGTTCAGTTCAAACAACAAGATATATTTATTAAGATCATAAATATTTTATGTTACTGAACAACTTCTAAAGAGACTATACATTTGTTCTTTTGCTCTTTGTTATAACGAATAGAGAACACAACAACTTGAACAAAGTTAATGTTAACTCTAATGAACAAACAAATATTTGTATCAGATTAATGCTTAATACTTTAGTTATTAATTCTTATTACCGGCCATTTACAAAAGAGTCAGATCAGGGCCAGATTTAGAGTTAGTGAGCCCCTAGGCTGAACATGTTCTGGAGGCCCCAACTAACGGGGGGGGGGGGGGTCTGGGAGTATGGAATACTCCCCAGTAAGATGGGGGATCCGGGTATTTTTTAAAAAATATATCTTCCACAACTGCAAATAAAGCCATTGTTAGGTGTACAAATTAAATTGGGATATACTGTTTTTTGTAAATTTTCAATACTGTGTTGAACAGCATCAAGGTATCTCAATGTATAATGGCATTCTGGAATCTATGAAAATAATAATAAAAGATTGCACTCATTTTTGTAATACACTCAGAAGACCATAAGCAGAGTAAAAATGTAGGAAAAATAAACACAAGTGATTTCCAAAGGAAAGTAAAACAATGGCATTATAATTATCACACAAATTAAGCATATTTTTAAAAAGAACATAAAAGTATTAGGGTTTACTTAGGGGTTATTAGGGTGAACACAAAGATACAAAGATAGATTGAACACACAAAGGCACTACACTCCACTACAAAATCCACCTTTGCAAACCACCTCATTAAAGCAAACCGCACATACAAAAACATCGACAATAACATGGACATTCTACACGTACACACAAAAGGCCGAAAACTAGACACTCTAGAACAATTAGAAATATACAAACACATGAAAACACATAAAAATGACATTCTGAACGAACAGACACAATTCAAATCACACCCATTATTCGAACATATCACACCCCACACACACAACATCGATCTTTCAAAAATCGATACAGTCGCCAACAACAAGACGGACAGTGTGCCCAACGGCAGCCTCTGAAGAAGGTTTTTAAAGCAAAAACCGGTCAAGGCTATAAGGTAAAACTTTTATGTTGTTACCTATAAAAAACTTTAATTACACTATTAATTAACATTAAATTACCTGGCATCTTTATTATTGCAAATTTCTGCAATACTTTTACATCACTATATTCATTAAAAATTCCTTAATGTAATGGTGTTTTTATAATTGGGGTAAGTCTTTGTTCACAGGTTTAACACGTATTAATTAGTTTATTTTTATCCGGTTAAAACCTGATTACAGACATACGCATCACTCCATCTTTGCCTGTCGTAGCTTGCGTTCACACACACAAGCGCTGTATTCACTTGCGGGGCAGGTGTATGCTTCTGACAATTCTTATCCTGCATAATATTGTTAAAAACTGTTCATCATATATTTTTCTATGCTAAATATTGTACTGATCTGTGTTTTTGTTTGTTTATTTTATTATAATTATTTAATTTATTATTTAATTATTAAGTTGTATTTAACATAAAATTAAGATGTAACTAGTCACACATTGTGGATGCCATTAAATGTACTGTAACTAATTGCAAATATAGTATTTCTATACGCCCCTAAATAATTGGTGACATTAATTGTACTGTTCTTTCTTTTATGTATTATATTTGTTTCTGTTTGCAATAGTAAATTCTCTTTATTTGGGCGATCAGTACGAGTTGTCTATATTATTTTAATATTTGAATAATTTTATGTGTTGTTTATGTTTAACATCTGCTCATGAAAAACTCTATCTCAGGGTAGACGACTACTAATTCGATTTATATTATTTAATACTGGGAATGATTGATTATTTTCTTTAATCAGTACCAAATAACGTTAGTTCATAAATTTTGAAGAAATAACAACGTAATAATATCGACCGTGTAAATGTGAATAGTTTGAATCTTAGCTCTTCACAACTGCAATGGGTTCAATTCTCTCTGATGTTTATCATCTTAAATATAATGGTAGGCTTCGTTGCTTGCTCCTTCTCTTGGATCTTTATCAAATTAAATGTAGAATTATACTCTCTTCTTTGATTATTAAATTTAGACTTCTTTTAAATGTCGATGTTTATCATGTTGAATATAAAAGTATACTCCTTGACAGACTTCCTCTTTTTGATCTGCGTTCTATAAAATATATACTTAGATTTCTTTGAAATATTGATGTTTATTAAGTTGAATACAAAATTATACAAAAATTTCAATATTACAGGTTTTCTCTCTTTTATCTGTATGTTATTGAATATAATATTAAATTTATTTATAGGTTTAATAGAATGTTTATTCTATTAGATATAATTTCTGACTTATTTACAGGACCACTCTTTTATGTTTATCATAATGAAAATAAATTTTGACTCCACAACTTTTCTTTCATTTCAACACAATTCCAATTATAACAATTTACAATTTGCCATATACAGTGTAGATACCTAACTAAATTCGTCACATATTTTCATCATAGTACTCTTAAAAATATATATAATTTTACTAATTATTATTAAATACATTTATTTGATTTTTACATTATTCATTCTAATTTGTATCTATTAGATTATAATCTTATTACCCTTTCATTTTATTTTAATGTTTATTTTAATTTTATTATAATAATTGTTAACATATATTTTCTTCATACTGTTATGTATTATACAGTTCCAATACTGGAGTTTACCTCTATGTTGGTCATGACTAACTAATCAGTTTTTTGTTTACAATTCTACCATATGTTCAAAATACTATTAAATTTATACATTTGATTCTTCTGAAATTATTATTTTATTCTTATGTACTGTGGTTTATTTTTACAGCAGTACAATATTTACAAACATACCGCCCTGGGCAAATATGCAAATATATGTATTGTTGCAAAATATATATATATATATATATTGTGACGTGAAAATTCCCTTCACATAAAAATAATCTAATAAAAGAAACACTGAAATACAAAACCATAAAAGACTAGAAGCTTAATTTATAGAATCTTATTTTATGCCTGAGTAGTAGGTAAAATATGACAATTATTGTATAAAAATTTGTGTTAAACCTTGTTATATATATTATAATAGGTATTGTGTTTTATTTTGAGTATGTCAGAATCAATTATAATTGTCTATAACTGATCATTTTATAATGTAAATAAGAATGTATTTGCTATAGCCACGGAAAAACTTACATCTACATAGTAATGTAGAAAGTATTATTGCAGCATACTGAAGGTTTTTAAAACTATAAAATGTATAAGAATAGATAGTGTGATTAATTAGGTTTAATTAATAAATGTAAAATTATAAAAGAAATAAGAAAAATTATGATATAAATGAATTGTAACGGACACGTCATGGACAACGAAATCCAAGTATCTTTGGAATTAATGAATGGAAACTGATAATGAAAGATATCAAAATAATCAGTAAGAAATGATCTGTTCAATGGTACTAATAACTTCAAGCTAGTACTTAGTACAAGAAAATTAGATCAGTTATAAAAAATTGTGTAAATTTTAATCTTAAAAAGTGATGCCATCACTAACAATGTTTTGGAATTCAAAAACAATGAATTTTGAAATTACACCTTTGTCTCTTGACAACCCAATATGTAAACAAAAATTTTTTAGTCCTTTGTTAGATTTGATACAGTACACTTGAAAAAATGTGTAATCCTCTGAAGAAAGAAATTGAAACTGAAATCAAACCAAAGATCAAGTTATATGGAGGAAGACCTAATGAAGATTTATTGAAGATAGAAGATTATATTAAACCAGATTAACAGAAAAGAAACTTTTTTAAGTGATTAAAAAGTGTTTAGAATAAATAAAAAGGAAAGTATTGTGGATAGGTATTCAATTTAGAAAACGATTAACTAACAGTTACCTACAATTCACTATTATACTTTTTACAAGATTGAATACACTTTCACTGAAATAAGACACTTATATTTTATAATTATTTCACTTATGAACACTTATTTATTTGTATTTGAGAATTATTAGAGGCAAATAATTTTATAAGGCCTAACTAACCTATAAACTAACACAACTTATTCACTATTTATAACACTATATTTTATTTACTGTTGTATTTTACTATAATTCATTTATGTTTGTGAGGTTTTGTACTTCATAAGTGGTATTTTCGTTTATTGGATATATCGTTAATTGTTTGTAGTCTAAAAGAATCCACAACATTAAAAATAATAACAGATTTTAATATCAAAGTCTGAATTAAGAAGTCACACCAACCGCTGAGCGAAAAAATATCATTAGTCTGGACAAATGTATTTATAATAAAGATTATTTAATTTGAACAAAGGAAAAATAGAAGGAATTTAAAGCGAATAAAAGAGTATTGTTTAATATAATTTGTATGGATAATTATTCTTTTTAATAATTAATAATTTTGTTATATAACGAATGTTAGTTTTCTTTAACCAGAGAAGAAAGGTTGGCAAGCCCTATTTTTGGCACTAGACTTGAATTTGAACAAACTAACAAGGTAAGTTCAAATAAACAAGGAAAGGAAGAAAAACTATTTACTAAATTGATAAACTATACTATTTAATAAATTTTAATTGTTTATTTCAAAACAATTTGACGCTCAACACCTAAAAAAAAAAATTTATAGTAATAATTTATTTTAAAGAAAATAAATTACCTTAAAGAAGAAACACATAAATTATAGATGAGAAATCACGGCATATTACAATATATATATATATATATATAATATTTAAAATATAAATTTTAAATATTTTATATACATCAAGAAACGAACTGTAGCAGAAAGTGATTGAATATGTATATATATTGAAACTTTACGATTTTCTTCGTAAATAAAACTTACTAAGTTTATAAAATTTTACTTCTTTTTCTTACCTTTGTCCTACGTCCAGGGTCATATAGACGAAAACAGTTGCAGAGGGATTGTTTGGGTCGAGTTGCAAAATGATTATCTTAATACAGTTTATGCTGACTCAAACAAATTATTTTTCATTTATTACGCAAAATTGGTATTTTTTTTTCCTTTTTAATGACACCTACTTAAAATTCTTATCTTTTAAAATTAAAGGTATCAAACTAACAAATGAACCATTCTTATGTAACTATCACAAAGTAATATATTTGATTACTCAACCAGTACTTTTCCTTATTTTTTATAATTCCCCTTTTTAACCCCGCTTATAGAGCTCTTTAAATGTCAAGTATTTTAAAAGGTGGTTGATTAATTTATTTATAGGTTTAAATGTTTTAAATGGTACTCATCCTGGCTATAACCATTGTTCAATTATCTCACCACCACTGCAATTCGTTGTTTTCACAAGACACTCCGAAATATGTTCTGAACTGTTTAAAACTGATGTTGTTGGAGGTCTGTTCACATTACACTCTTATACTGATTTTAAAACAATTTAGGTAACATTTTTATCTTTTTAGTCAGCCAACGTAACTTGCTCGCACAGATTAATAGTTACTAGAACCACGCACTCCTATACTGCCCCGCGCGGCTCTGATGTCTACTATAGCGGTCTAACGACTGACTCACTACTGGACTACTGTGACCGCTTGATGAAAACTGGTTTGTGACGATTACGTGTTTTTCTGTAATTCACAGAGAGACTGAGCTGCCAGCGATTATGTAATACGTCTAGCCGGCCTGGCCCCAGGCATAAACAACTTTCAATAATATTGTATGCAGCTTTGTGAAAGCAGGGGTTCCCAAGAGGTTGTACACTGTATGAATTGACAACATTTTAAAATTCTTTACCACCCAATTCTGTACCGTTACAATATATATATTGTAACGACAGAATTGGTGCGTATCTGTAAAATGTACACCAGTTTCGTAAGTGTATAAAGTGTTAGTGTGTTTGTCTCGCACTGGCATCGTTACATTAATTTTTCGCTAACGATGTCCGTAGCGTTGCGGTAATCATCAGTATAACACGGCAGTAACCTTACCTGTTTATAATTATAGGGATGTGTTAATCCCGGGTGGCACCAAATTGTTTATTAAAACAATTAAAATTACTGAATAAAGTGTTTTCAGCGGTGACGGTCGAGCGTTCAAATAATTCCGACGAAATACAGAATTAGTCAATAAACAACCAGGATGCAAAAGGATGGAAGTTATGGAGGAAGAAATAGTAAATAATAATGAAACGGAGATAGAAGAAAAACAAATGAAAATTCCAGAACCAGAAAAACGATTCAGCTATGCGGAATGGATGACAACATTATTTAAAAAATTCAGTAAGGAGATGGAATACATCGAGAAAAATACCACTGACCATGAAAGAGCACAAATGAGTCGCGCAAATGCAATGGGAACACCAAATGACAAAATGACATTGAGAGATATTTATGATGAGATGTGGAAGTTAGACACCAAGTATAATGAAGAAGAGACTATAGGGACAGCCCACGAAAAAGACGATAACAAAATGGAAGGAATGACTGAAGAAGATTGGGAAAGATGAGATGAAAACTGCACACAAATGAAAAACGAAAGAACGGGAGTATACGCACAGGTGACAGAGGAATATACACAGGAGGAGTATGAACAATGGAGACAATCAATAAGACAACCAGAAAGACCAATACAAACAGAAAACGCAGAAACACAGGGAATGGATAAGAGTTATGTTTGAACTATCCAGAGAAGATATGTGTAATTGGAGGAAGGAACATAATCAAATAGAAGAGTTCGACAGAATACCAAATAATAAAAACTTGGAACAATCAAATGTTCAATTACAAAAAAAAATTACGGTTGAATACCGTTACTCGTAAAGCGTCAGTCAAGCAGTACAGAAGCCAAAGTTTGGAAGACCAATTTTTCAATAAAATAATGTAAAACAGTAATCGAAGTTCATAACCATGACAGTATAAGATGTTGACGAACCATTAGCACAGTCCACGCAAGATCCAGGACCATACAACTGAGAATTAACGGAAAATTATGACCAGATACTCTATGAAAAGGACGCCCGACCTAATGAAGTCCAAAAATTAAAGAAATTATAACTTATTGCAGCCCAATCTTATTCCGAACCAATGAATGAAAACGCCATGTGTTAAGTACCATTAAATTACCTTATTTCCAAAACCAAATCACTCTAAATTTTACTAAAGGTAAATTAATCTCACTATAAACCGAATATTTCTCTTTCAAAGATTATTTAAGTAAAATAAATACACTGAAAATTTGTTAACATAAAATCTAACCTATTGTTTAAACACGAACTTTCAAAACACATTTAACGACACTACAGAACAGATTGTAACATCACACATTATTATTTATGTACACTTAGAGTAAGGTAAGATATTTTTTTTGTAACCATAAGAATTCTTTAGCTCATAATCAAAAGAATTCACCAATTTTTTAACGAAAAACTATAGAAAATATCTAAACATTCAGCTGCCTTGCTGATACGGATATATCGTTACAGAATCGATTTTCGTCAGCCTTGAGAGCAAGTGTTTCATGTAAAAAGTCAGTGCAAATTTATTATAATCTAATTGTCAAATTGAACATTTTAATAATCACCCATTAAAAATAACTATTACAGGGAGTAACCATTGTTATTATTTCATAGGGAGCGAATTATATTACTTGTGTTTATTTACGAAGACTAGGTTTGATGAGCAGCGTTCAAGTCGTCATTTGCACAATTGTCGATACTATCTAGAAGGCGGAACGAGCGGGAATTATTTGAACGCTTCGACCGTCACCGCTGAAAACACGTTATTCAGTAATTTTAATTGTTTTAATAAACAATTTAGCGCCACCCGGGATTAACACACCCCTATAATTATAAACAGGTAAGGTTACTGCCGTGTTATACTGGTGATTACCGCAACGCTACGGACATCGTTAGCGAAAAATTAATGTAATGACGCCAGTGCGAGACAAACACACTAACACTTTATACACTTATGAAACTGGTGTACATTTTACAGATACGCACCAATTCTGTCGTTACAGATTTTTTTTTTTTAAATAATTAGCAAGAAATATTGAATAACACAGTTGTTACATACAAAGATCACAAAAAAACTAAATTAAAACACCTCCAGAGATATTAAACCTAATTATAAAAACAAAATAACGATCTAGGACTAAATGAAATATAATGTGTATGAAACAATCAAAAACCAGTAATGGCTACTTAGACTTGAACCAGGCCTAACGGTCAAACATAAACAATTACTAATTGTATAAAAATAACCATGTAATTGACAAATCCAAGGTGACTAATTAACCAAGGATGAATGGTAAATATTATTAAAAAACAAAATATTAAACTAAGGAATTATATAAACAGAGAAATGTAATTAGTAAATATGAAATTAATTGTAAACTTAGAAAAAATGAAAAAACCCAATATTGTGGGATACCAAAATAATCTTTGTGAGAAAATACAAATGACAGTGCAAATAGATAATAACTAAGAAGGAAGATAAGAGGAGGAAGGAAGTCAGAAGATATAGGAAGATTTGAAAGGAATTCAAATTTTGATAACAATGTATTTATATCAAGCTCGCCCAATCAGAATAATGGTGTAACCATGGAAACGACGGTTTGAAGAGGTAATTACCGTTGAATACAATTACTCAGAAAGTGACGCTCAAGGAAAACAGAAGCCAGAATTCAGAACAACACATTTTCATATTTAAAATGTTTTAAAAGTAAATTAACTTGTCGACATTGAACGAGAAGGAGTCTGGCGATTACTGAACACAATTACCTGATGGAGAAGATGTTTATTTCAAGACAAAGTGAATAAATAAATCCAAAAAACTTTGAAAAAGATGTCCGAAGCCCGAATAAATGAAAAATGAATTATATTGCAGCCACATCCCTTCCTTCCCGACCAACAGAGTAATCACATGCTACAACGCTGTTAAGTATCCATTAAATTATCTCAACTTCCGAAATAACGCACTTTGAATATTTTTCACTATATTTTGAAATACCACTGAATCAATTTTATTCTCTTTCAAAGATTAAATCAGAATATTAAGAGACTGAAAATTTGTTAAATTATAAAACTAACCTAGTATTAATGTACAACTTTTAAACCACTTGTACTACACTTCAACAAACCATTTATCATTACACGCTACAATACTTAAGTAGAAACATTGTAAGGTTGTGTAATTGCATCTGAGCCTTTTAACGTGATCAAAAGATCCCACAAAAGTTGAACGAAAATATTTGTTGAATTGCGTGATAGAACGCTACAATGTAACTAGAATAATAAGGTAGGCCACTCCGGCCAATTACGCTCCCATTGGTTGCTTCGCTCTGACGTCACCTGGTGGAAGAAATACGCGCGAGTCTTGATTTACCATGCAATCTTACCTGAGACAATGTCCTACTTAGCATCTCTCTGCTGTTTACACGAAATATTAACAATAATTGATGAGCTATTCATATAGAAAAAGGATTAAACAACAAGATTAAATGGTTTGCGGCAAAAAATAATGGTAAAATCTATTTCTACATTGAATAGAAAAGTAAGCAAGTCTGTCCACATATAACATTGACAAAATGGCACAAGATGTAAAATTAAGTCGGAAAGGAGGCGATATTATATATATATATATATATATATATATATATATATATATATATATTGTAACGGTACATAACCCGGTCCCAATAAAGTGAATCATGAGAATAAAAGTCAGAAATGGGTAGAACTAAAGCTCGCTCAAAATTTAATTATATCACTCCACATAATAAACAATTCGAGTGGTATATAGTGCGAAGTGAGTTCTAGTGTACCCATTGAGGTGAAAAAACCAAAGTGAAATTAATGTATTACTAAACTGTGCTGTATGTTTTGGATAGGATAAAACTATGGAAGTAGTATGTAATAATACTAATTGATTTTTGTGATTTTATTTATTTATTGTAATTTATATTGTATGAACCACAATTTGTTATACCCAAGTTAATATTATATTGTTTCAAATAATTATGTTAGATTGTAAGAAAACCCAGGGTTAATTTTAAAAGACATAAAAATTTTAACTACCAAAGATAATATAAAATTAAAATAATCCTATGAAGGAAATGACAACAGGAAGTAGTACCGGGTATGAACACTATTCGAGACTAAATAAATAATATATAAATTTATTTAATGATAATAAAATGATAAAATATTTATATACAATGTCATAAAAAAATTAACCAAAACATATTATGTGAATTAAATTAGTAAATAAACCGGAATGGAAGGGAATTATTTTTCCATAAATAAAATATAAATTTATAATAATCACAAACTGCCTACATAATAAAAATACTATGTGTTACTAAGAGTGATGAAAAATAACAAGTATTGTTAATAAGATATAAAAATTTTGACCTGAACCAGAGTTGTTGAAGAAACGATGCGACAAAAATTATAAAAAAATCACCTTTTTTGGACGTTGGAGGAGGCGAAATTCACACAAGAGTAATAAACAAAGTGAATACTAACTAATCATACCTGAGGAATCCAAATTAAATGGTGATATACATTAAAAACCAGTGGATGAAAACATTCTGAGGATCCAATATAGTTCGGCCTACTTCTAGTAGACAATCAGAAAATATTCGAAATGAAAAGGAAATAATAACGCAAGACGTACCTCATCACAGAATAAAACTTCAATCCAGTAAGGACAACACGGAGCGAGGTAATATAAACATTTTTCATAATAAATCCAGAAGAAAACTCGTTTTTTAATAGTGAAATAGAACAAAAAATATTCATTTTATCATATGTTTCTTTCAAAAGTAAACAAATACATGCTGCTATCTTACGGCAATTCCGGAAACTACGTAACATTTGAAAAATAAACAAAATTATTTATTAAATTTTGATATTTGTAAAGCGTAGCAATTAGCCATTTCTGACACTCTCATAACACAAAGACTTCACCCTGAACCCTGGGGAATTAATAAGAATTATGTAATAACTGATGTATTTTATTATAGCGTAATATTGGTTAAATAACAACATATATGTTTTGTTCTTTAGACAGATCTATGTTTACTCGGTAAAGTCGAGATGATGTTTTCTTTTTAAACAAGATTAATTGTGATACCTATACTTTGGTGGCTGGAGACAAAAGTCAATAATCAATAAAGCCATATTATTGAAAATTAATATTGAATTATAACGTGTTATAATTTATTGTAGTGGGTAGTTAATGAAAATTTCAGCACAACATACAGAAGGAATCGTCACAACAGAGGGGCAATAATGATACTTACTCTCTCCTCTGCATAAGGCTGAACAAATTACCTCCTTGACCCCAAATCACACACTCTCGATTTCTTTTAGATTGAGTAAAACAAGATAAGCAAAATCCTTTATTTATACCGTTTAAAACGTCAGTTAGTATAATTCAAAAGTGACGCATACTGCATGAGGCATACAATATAACTCTACTACACCTCACGAAAAAAGCGGTACGTTACAGAATTGGCGTACAACTGTGGGGCGGAATTAACAAAGCTAGTAATTGCAATATACTCGTAAGTGGTCAAGTGCCTCTAAAAAAAGCGGTACGATACAGAATTGACGCGTACAACGTGGGGCAGGATTTAACTATACAACACCTCAAAAAGCGGTACGTTACAGAAATGGCGCCCAACGTGGGGCTTAAACAAAAACGAGGATACCTCATCAAAGCGGTACGTTACAGAATTGGCGCCCAACGTGGGGCGATAATTAGAAAAGAATTTTGATATTTAATAAAAATATATATCAAAAAATCTAATTATCGTTGGCAGTTATGAGAAAACAAGAAATGCCTAATACCCGAGGAAAATCGAAGAAGCAGAAGAAAAGGAGACTGAAGAAGGTGGACAGGAACAAGAAATAGAGTTAGTCACGGACAGTGAAATGGACCAACAGACAGGTGATAAAGAAGAAACCGAAGTAGTTATGGATACGGAAACGGAAATAATAGAAGAGGATGCCCAAGGGGACCAACCAGACAAAGCGGTAGCCAGAGAAGAACCTAATTGGCAAGACATGATGAAATTTATGGCAGAACAATTTAAGGAACAGAAGGAAGATAATAAGCGAACCAATGAGGAAAATAAAGAAAATTTTAGGAGACAGGAGGAAAAATTTGACAAAATAGATGAAAATTTTAGAAAACAGGAGGAAGCCTTGAAACAAACCAATGAGGAAAATAAGGAGAATTTTAAGAAACAGGAGGAAAACTTAAAACAAACTATGTATGAACGATACCATGAACTGAAGGAAGCGGTTGAAGGGCAAAGAGAAGAGATGAATGCAAAATTTGAAGAGAATAATAAGAATTTAAAACAATTTGAGTGTAAAATGGAGAATGTCAATAAGGAGATATGGAAAACTTTCGGAGAGAAGTTTGAAAATGTTAATACGCGTATCCAAAAAGCAGATACATACAAAGAGGAGACAAATAAACAAATGGACCATAGTTCCAATAATTTGGATGAAACATTGGACTGCACTTCAGAAGGTATTAAAGTAAGTACGAATACAGAAGAGAGGAGGAAGGAAATAGAAATTACAGAATACCAAGGTGTAATGCCATCTGAAAATAAAAATAGCCACAACAAAAAGGATGTTCAAACCGTGGAAAAGAAGACCAAGAAAATAATAAAAACAAGTAGAAAGAAAATAATAAATACCAAGGAAGAATGGGAGATGATTACAGGTGGATTAATTAATGTATTTAACCTTCCAATTAAGGAACAGAGGGAGTTAATTAAGTTTACATCCCAGTTAAATGTGTCGATGATTGAAGTGCATCAAAAGATATTAGTCAGATTATCAAGATAGAAGACAACATGCAAATATTGGGCAAATAATTCAGAGGTAAAAGGGAATGAAATGAGATTAAATATGAGCAACTATGTTATGTTAGAGGAGGTACAATACTGGTTAGTCAAAAAGGAACGAATTATGACGGAAGACTGGTACTTAAGTGAAAGTTTCATAGCAGCAAAATGGGAGAGCCGGATGGTAAGAAGATTATCAAGGAGAGAATTAATTACGAACACCCCAGCAATCCGAGAACATGGAGTACCTGAAATAATGGACCACGGTTAAACAGACTCCAAACAAACCAGAAAAAGGGACGGATTTTATGGATACAGGACCAAGCAACCCATTGTAAATAAAAACCCAAAGTTCCAAAAGACGTAAGGACAACTTACTCAACTTATTTCGAACAACATAATTTAAAATTAAGAAACTAAAAAACCCCAAAATTCCAAAAGACGTAAGGACAACTTACTCAACTTTTTTCGAACAACATAATTTAAAGTGAACAGAATGAAAACCCCAAAATTCTAAAAGCATGTAAGGACAACTTACTCAAGGTATTTCGAACAACATAATTTAAAATGAAGAAACTAAAAAACCAAAATTCAAAAAGTGTGTAAGTACAACTTACTTAAGATATTTTGCAACCATTAGAATTAATAAAAAGTATGTAAGAACATATTACTTAAGATATTTTGAAACCATATAATTTAAAATAAAAAGACAAACCACTAAGAAAATGTAAGAACAGATTATATAATTTAATTATAAATAACGGATTTAAACTGAAATAATAGGAAAAAGTAATATTTGTAATGGTAACAAAAGAAGAATATATAAATAAACAATTGATGGTAATGTGCTCAGTTAAGAAAGTCAAATAAGAAGAATAAAGAATAATTTAATGACTCCAATGAAACTGAAGGAGGATGATAATTAATACTATAATTAGAATTTCTCGGAATTGAAGATTAATTAAGAAGAAATGATACGGAGAAATATGTCACAAGAAGTAAAGTCAAAAGAATTTTAACATAAGGCCTATCAATGATGTTATATGCTATTAATTAATGATAAAAAAGAAGGAATCAAGGAGAAGAAGAAATATATAAATAAATACAAACAGCTACAGTATGAAGAATCCCAAAAGTGTTTGGTACTAGTCGCTAATTGACTACTACTTATAATTTTTTTGTTTTTATGTATTGACCGTAGAAATGTTCCGGCAATAATTTTTATGAGCAGGGATGATGTTCCCCTGGTCTCAGAAGGTGTAAGGATGGACAGCGGTGTATGGACCCAGAGTGGCCACCGGACTGGAACCACCGCACAGGATAGGGAAAAATGTTAGGGAAATTGAATATTTAAGGGATAATAATTATAAAATAGCTGAAAGGAGTGATATTAGATTCCAGAAGTATAAATGAAGAAAATAGAAGGAAGATAGCAGACCGAAGCTTAATTGATAAAGCGAATTTATAGAAGCAAATAGA
This sequence comes from Magicicada septendecula, assembly GCA_034769895.1. Classification (NCBI taxonomy): domain Eukaryota; kingdom Metazoa; phylum Arthropoda; class Insecta; order Hemiptera; family Cicadidae; genus Magicicada; species Magicicada septendecula. The sequence goes on from CM068367.1 coordinate 816,055,908, forward strand.
AATGAGTGTTGAAACAATTTTAATATGATTAGTGTGACCAGTCCTTATCAAATAAAATGTGGAAGTACCACTAACCCCGAGAAATAATTGATGAATTTGCCTCCAAGAGAGAGAGAGTTAAGTAAGAAAACGACAATTACCACAAGTCTGAATTACCAGAGTTTATAATCAGTCAGAAATGAAACATTATTATGAAAACAAAGTCAAGACCATTAGGAGACTTGAACAAATCAACAATTTATTTATATCAACGAGTTGAACTAAAATAAATTTGTTCTAGTGGGGGGGCTTTATGTAACGGTACATAACCCGGTCCCAATAAAGTGAATCATGAGAATAAAAGTCAGAAATGGGTAGAACTAAAGCTCGCTCAAAATTTAATTATATCACTCCACATAATAAACAATTCGAGTGGTATATAGTGCGAAGTGAGTTCTAGTGTACCCATTGAGGTGAAAAAACCAAAGTGAAATTAATGTATTACTAAACTGTGCTGTATGTTTTGGATAGGATAAAACTATGGAAGTAGTATGTAATAATACTAATTGATTTTTGTGATTTTATTTATTTATTGTAATTTATATTGTATGAACCACAATTTGTTATACCCAAGTTAATATTATATTGTTTCAAATAATTATGTTAGATTGTAAGAAAACCCAGGGTTAATTTTAAAAGACATAAAAATTTTAACTACCAAAGATAATATAAAATTAAAATAATCCTATGAAGGAAATGACAACAGGAAGTAGTACCGGGTATGAACACTATTCGAGACTAAATAAATAATATATAAATTTATTTAATGATAATAAAATGATAAAATATTTATATACAATGTCATAAAAAAATTAACCAAAACATATTATGTGAATTAAATTAGTAAATAAACCGGAATGGAAGGGAATTATTTTTCCATAAATAAAATATAAATTTATAATAATCACAAACTGCCTACATAATAAAAATACTATGTGTTACTAAGAGTGATGAAAAATAACAAGTATTGTTAATAAGATATAAAAATTTTGACCTGAACCAGAGTTGTTGAAGAAACGATGCGACAAAAATTATAAAAAAATAACCTTTTTTGGACGTTGGAGGAGGCGAAATTCACGCAAGAGTAATAAACAAAGTGAATACTAATCATACCTGAGGAATCCAAATTAAATGGTGATATACATTAAAAACCAGTGGATGAAAACATTCTGAGGATCCAATATAGTTCGGCCTACTTCTAGTAGACAATCAGAAAATATTCGAAATGAAAAGGAAATAATAACGCAAGACGTACCTCATCACAGAATAAAACTTCAATCCAGTAAGGACAACACGGAGCGAGGTAATATAAACATTTTTCGTAATAAATCCAGAAGAAAACTCGTTTTTTAATAGTGAAATAGAACAAAAAATATTCATTTTATCATATGTTTCTTTCAAAAGTAAACAAATACATGCTGCTATCTTACGGCAATTCCGGAAACTACGTAACATTTGAAAAATAAACAAAATTATTTATTAAATTTTGATATTTGTAAAGCGTAGCAATTAGCCATTTCTGACACTCTCATAACACAAAGACTTCACCCTGAACCCTGGGGAATTAATAAGAATTATGTAATAACTGATGTATTTTATTATAGCGTAATATTGGTTAAATAACAACATATATGTTTTGTTCTTTAGACAGATCTATGTTTACTCGGTAAAGTCGAGATGATGTTTTCTTTTTAAACAAGATTAATTGTGATACCTATACTTTGGTGGCTGGAGACAAAAGTCAATAATCAATAAAGCCATATTATTGAAAATTAATATTGAATTATAACGTGTTATAATTTATTGTAGTGGGTAGTTAATGAAAATTTCAGCACAACATACAGAAGGAATCGTCACAACAGAGGGGCAATAATGATACTTACTCTCTCCTCTGCATAAGGCTGAACAAATTACCTCCTTGACCCCAAATCACACACTCTCGATTTCTTTTAGATTGAGTAAAACAAGATAAACAAAATCCTTTATTTATACCGTTTAAAACGTCAGTTAGTATAATTCAAAAGTGACGCATACTGCATGAGGCATACAATATAACTCTACTACACCTCACGAAAAAAGCGGTATGTTACAGAATTGGCGTACAACTGTGGGGCGGAATTAACAAAGCTAGTAATTGCAATATACTCGTAAGTGGTCAAGTGCCTCTAAAAAAAGCGGTACGTTACAGAATTGACGCGTACAACGTGGGGCAGGATTTAACTATACAACACCTCAAAAAGCGGTATGTTACAATATATATATTCAATCACTTTCTGCTACAGTCCGTTTCTTGATGTATATAGTACATTTAATATTTATAAATAAATTTACTTCAAGAAAATAAAGGTATAGAAAGAAAAAAAAGGTATATCTTGAAGTAAATTTATTTATAAATATTAAATGTAATATATATATATATATATATATATCATTTTCTATTATTCGTTAATTTTATATTAATAGAATTATTTCGATTGTTATTAATTTACTTAGAAACCTCTGATGATACTGATATTTTTCAGTGAAACGTGCGTCAGGTGTTAAAAAGAATATACGAAATTATACTACTTGCAGAAGAAACAAATTAAAAACATCACAAATTTTATATATATAATATGCCTGCGTGGGTGGGTGCGCGTACGTGCACACGCGTGCGCGCATGAGTGCGTGTATAAACATTTCTATGTAGTATAATATATTTGAAACAAGCTTCCAATTATTGTAATTATAATCAATATCATAATCATTTTCTTTATCTACATTTTCATTGTTATAACGTTAAAAACTGAAGCTAGTATGTTTAGTTGTAAACATAAATACTTTTATCAACGAAATGAAAATGGTTATTTAGTTGACACATACCTTCATAGGTGACTTAAATTTTTGAGACGAAGCTACCCAGAGCCGACTCTTTATTGCTGCATACTTTTCAAGTGACTTGAGTTTGAGCTGTTTGTTCAGATGGCGGATTGTGATGAATGTTCTTGTCCTGACGTACAGACAAATGTCTTTCTCGTCCACCTCTGGAAACTTAGATTTGAGTAAGGTGACCAAATAAGAGATAACTTTCACTTGTTTTGATACTGTACGTCCGTGGAAAGAAGTAAAAACTATCTCAAAATGAATCAGTTTTTGTAACCACTCGTCTGACGGATGGGTAAGCCCCCCTTTTGATATAATCGATATCCAGTCATGACTATGTTCCCCGGAAAGACACAATGTTTTGCCTCTCACACCTAGACTTTCATCAATATGCGGCACTTGAATGCGATGTACCCGGCCAGATATTTTAAGGCATCTTGAGGAACATCGTTGTCACTTGCAGACGGGACAAAGTCCTCTATTTTTAACAATTCTGCTTCGTCGGTGTCATTATTCGGAGAACTTGGTATTAACGTATGTTCAACTATGTCTATGCATAGTTCATTGGTAACAAACTGGATGAAATCCTCGTCAGAGTCATTTGATTCCATAACTTCGGTGGAATGAATGCTACCATCCTCAGCCACAGATGCACTTCCAGATAACAGTATATTGTCCGTGCTACCCGTTAAAAGCAAGAGCCGAATTCTGTTGCGCACTTCAAAGGGAGTGGGATTATTATAAAAGACGCCTAATCCCCGAATTCATGAAAAAAAGTTTTCAAGGCAATCTTGATTGAATCTAGCGGTCAAAATGTACATCACCCCATGAATCATTGTCGTTTGTTCATAAAGGCCGAACAATTACAATTAATTTAAAGAGATAACAAAACCTTTCTGAAAAGGTAGTAAACTTTTTTTACTTGCTACTCGCATGTTAGTTATTACTTCCAAACACCTTTTTACAGTATTTTCTTGGCTCCTTAAATTCATGCCGTACCCACTTCTGAGGGGCGTTTTCTGGTCTTTTGGAAGTCTCGAGTTTAAAACATCAAATGCATCGTTTACCAGTTCGATGAAGCTGCTTTCGCGCTCTTCATTTGCAACATACTTCAGTGCCTTTGCTGTACGATTAGAAAACAACTGTGCAGCAAATCTTACATTTTGACGAGAACATTCATCAGAATCCGCCATCTGAACAAACAGCTCAAACTCAAGTCACTTGAAAAGTATGCAGCAACAAAGAGTCGGCTCTGGGTAGCTTCGTCTTCAAAAATTTAAGTCACCTATGAAGGTATGTATCAACTAAATAACCATTTTCATTTCGTTGATAAAAGTATTTATGTTTACAACTAAACGTACTAGCTTCAGTTTTTAACGTTATAACAATGAAAATGTAGATAAAGAAAATGATTATGATATTGATTATAATTATAATAATTGGAAGCTTGTTTCAAATATATTATACTACATAGAAATGTTTATACACGCACTCATGCGTGCATGCGTGTGCACGTACGCGCACCCACCCACGCAGGCATATTATATATATATAAAATTTGTGATGTTTTCAATTTGTTTCTTCTGCAAGTAGTATAATTTCGTATATTCTTTTTAACACCTGACGCACGTTTCACTGAAAAATATCAGTATCATCAGTGGTTTCTAAGTAAATTAATAACAATCGAAATAATTCTATTAATATAAAATTAACGAATAATAGAAAATGATATATATATATATATATATAATATCGCCTCTTTCCAACTTAATTTTACATCTTGTGCCATTTTGTCAATGTTATATGTGGACAGACTTGCTTACTATTCTATTAAATGTAGAAATAGATTTTACCATTATTTTTTGCCGCAAACCATTTAATCTTGTTGTTTAATCCTTTTTCTATATGAATAGCTCATTACAATTATTGTTAATACAGTAGAAATTGGCTAATTCGAACGTGCATAATTCGAATTCGTGGATAATTCGAATTTTTACCGTGGTCCCTTGAATATCCTATGTAAAACCATGCAAAAACATCGTCTGTAATTCGAACTTTTTTTGGTTAATTCGAAATAAAAATGTTGCTCAAACTACAAAAAATCGCCTGCTGTATGGGCTAGACCACGTAACAATAGAGACACGACTGGAAACAGACAAGCAGGCATCGCCCTTTGTGAACAGACGCTTGTCCTTTGTGTCAAATTCGTGGAATTGCCGTCAGTATCTGGCGATGACACATGACTGGCTCGTGTAACGGTACCGTCCGCCATTGTCCCTTGTTCCACGCCTCGTCAGTCAGCCACCCTCACTGTTGCTTTCAGTTCAGTCTGCCTGCATTCATGGACGTGTTAAGTCTTTTTGAGTTTCTACTGTGCGAGCTGTGTCCTGTAGTGAGAGACCGTTCCTTTCTTTATACAGTACTGTATATACAGACTGGTGTGTTTTAGTGACGCTTATTGTGCAGTTTTATTGTGTTGTGTGTTCACCATGGCACTTTCAAAACCAACACGGACCCAATACAAATCATTGACATTTGCCGAAAAAGTTGCCGTTATACGGGAAGTGGAAAAGGGACAAAAAAAGAAATCTGAAATTGCCAAGGAATTCGGGATACCGCCAAATACGCTGTCAACGTGTCTAAAAAATAAAGAGAAGATTTTGAATAGTGTGTGTAAAGCCAGCGACAAAGATAGGAAAAGAGCGCGAGGACCAGAAAATCCTGACGTGGATGAATGTGTAGTGAAGTGGTTTAAGCAAGCAAGGGACAAAAAAATTCCAGTCAGTGGGCCCCTCGTCAGAGCCAAAGCTGAGGAATTTGCATCTAGCTTAGGGAAAAATGATTTTAATGCCAGCACTGGTTGGCTCGATGGTTTTAAAGAAAGGAATGGCATGTCTTTCAAAACTGTTTGTGGGGAAAGTGGATCTGTTGACGTTGAAGCTGCAAATTCATGGAAAGATGATTTGTTGCAAATGATTTCTGATAGAGACACTAAAGACATTTTTAACGTAGACGAGACGGGCTTATTCTTCAAATGCACCCCCGACAAAACACTTGCTTTTAAAGGAGAAAGTTGTAGTGGCGGCAAACACAGCAAGGAGCGCATAACACTTTTATTCGGAGCAAACATGGATGGCTCGGAAAAACTGGCTTTGCTAATGATAGGGAAGTCAGCCAACCCACGCTGTTTCAAAAATGTAAAAACGAAACTAGTTGAATATGAATCAAGCAATAAAGCTTGGATGACAGGTGAAATTTTCAAAAGATGGCTTTTGAAAATCAACAGGAAATTTCGGAATCAAAACAAGAATCGTCTTGTTTATTGACAACTGTACAGCGCACAACACTATTCATGTGATGGAAAATGTAAAGGTTGTGTTTTTCCCTCCAAACATGACTTCAGTAGTTCAACCTATGGACCAAGGTGTAATAACAAATTTTAAGCATTTTTACAGACGGCTTGTGGTCCAAAACATTCTGTCAGGTGCTTATTTAGATGAGAACGAAAATATCAAGATTAACATCCTTCAAGCTGCCCGCATGTGCAACAGTGCTTGGGACCAAGTTACACAAAAAACAATTGCTAATTTTTTTTTATAAAGGTGGTTTCTGCCACATTGAAGGTGAAGAGGAGAATAAAGCTGCTAGAGAAGTCGTACCCACTACGGATAACTGGGAAGATGTTGGACATGATGCAGGCATTTTATGAAGAGTTTGTAAACATGGATGAAGACTTGGCGGTGTGCGGTGAACAGATAGATGCGGAGATCGTGGCTGATGTTATGAACAAAAGAAATGATGGTACATCTTCAGATGAAGAAGGGGACCAGCTAGAACTTCCATTGATGTGTAAATGTGGGCCTTAAGTGTTTACTTCTTTCAACCAGTTGAATGATGTAATCTTGAAGGGTGAGTATACATTTACCATTTGGTTGATATTTACCATATTCTAATTGGTCTCTTATTTGTCTTTGCATGTAAATATTCCAACACCTGTCTCTAAATGAGTCGTTAAATTGTTTGAAAGTAGTTAAATTATCTTGGACAATAGTAAACTATCTTGCCGCAGAATCTTTGAAATGTTTACTAATAAAGTCAACCTTCTCTGTGTCAATTACATTATTACCTGTTAACTCCATTCTTCGTTCACAGTTCAGTAAGAATTCAATTTTATTATGCTTCTTCAACCCCTTGAATAATTTTTTTTTCTCCATCTGTGTTGGATACATCATCATCTGCGTTGTTCTTCTCTTCATTTTCTGAATATTCCTTGGTAGCTTTAGTAGATTGTACCACAGCAGTTTCCAATGTAGTAGTTCTGGCTTCCAACTCCTGCGTCTTATTGATGTTTTCATGGACTGGTTCACTGACTGCTTATATTTTCATATCTTGCTCCTACTTTGATACTCTAAAATTCTCATTCCAGTGTTCAGGTAATTGTTTAACACTATCTTTTAATTCTTTCAACCATTCTCCTTTCTGTCCTAAAACCTATTCTCAATTTTTAAAGCTTGTTCATTGTTGTACTCTAGTTTCTAATACATCTACTCTGGTATTAGTTTCTTCAAGTTTAGTTGTCAGTTGCTCTTTAAAGTCTTTGAATTCAGCTCTAGATTCTTCATTAGACCTTTATAATTCATTGAATTCAGCTTTAAATTCATCCTTATTTTTCACTATTTCAGCTTTAATTGATCAGTACTTTTTACTAATTCAGCTTTAAATTCAGCCCTGGATTCTTCATTAAACTTTTTTAATTCTTCATTATTCTTCTGAATTTGTTCCTGGAGACTTTTAAACATAGCCTAAAGATCAAATCCTTTCTGCAGTGCAGTTATTTTGTTGTAGTATAAAAAATTTAAATTTGTTGTTTTATTCCAACTTTGTCATGCTTATTTGCTAAACTACTAAATGTCATGTTCTGGATGAGGCCTTTCAGTGTTTCCACCATTTTCGAGTCCTAAACCATAGCCTGGTGGAAGCATTGAAAGGCCCCGCCCAGAACATGACATTTAACAGTTTAGCAAATAAGCATGACGAAGTTGAAGTTAAAGAGACTGGTAATTAAAAAAACAAGATTAATCGTTGTTTTATATCACTGATTTTTGGTAAACCATGACTCTATTGGTCTTATATTTAATATTATTTATTTATGTGTTTGTTATTATTATAAATTAAAGCATGCTAACAGATTCTTTCCTCTTTAAATTTTGTTGACTGCCAGTTGTGAAATACACAACAATATTAAAATTGCAATACAATGTTTGAAAATGCTACAATAATATTAATAACAATAATAATAATACAATGTGCTAATTCTGATGCCCATTTATTATGTTTCCCAACTTTGAATAACAAGCCACACATTGGCCGCGCCAATTTATTATGCAACTTTACAAGTATTTTAAAATGAATACATTTCTGGCCATGTCCCCAATGCAACTATGTGGTGTTAAACACCAGCTAGGTCATAGGATTTTTGTGTGTTCGTTGCGTTAAGTATATTTGGTTGCAAATAAATGTATTTTTAAAAAGAGGAGTGAGACATTGATGACACTAAATGTGCTATAACTTTTATGTCACAAATTACAATTGAATTACTCATTGTTTACTTTATAAATTTCTTCGGGCGCCATCTTGCCGTACTGCAAGAAATTAATTCAATTAGCAATTAATATATGTACAAGAAATATGTACTTACCAATTCGGGTTCTTTTCGGTGAACTCAAAAGCAGAAATGGTTGTCGAAATAAGAAAAACTTTATTTGTTCTCATGATTTAGATTTTATTGGTTATTAAGCATTTCAATTTTATCATCAATATCTTATTCTTTTCTCCCCTTCATCTTGGTTAACCCAGTTAACAGACACTCATTTTAGTGACAAAACTTATTAACGAGTTATAATTAACATGTTATAATTAATTAAAAAAAAATCAAGAAACTACATATAAAATAGAACACAAACCAGCCTTCTTTGTCTAAATACTTTCTCACACACAACACACACACAGTTACTTAAGCCTTTAGAGATCTCATTTTTATGATTTAGAGTATTTTGGAAATTTTTTAAATATTGGATTTCAAATATATGGTAGTATTCCGCAGAATACTTAGCTGTTCGAAGAGTTGATCTGGAATCGTCCCCTCCTTATTGTCATCTCGCACCTTTCGTTTTGCACGTTTCTTATTGCCGAACAGTTATTACATTTTTGTTTGTCACAACACAGTCTATTTATATTATTCGTATGTAAATCATTTTGAGTTTAAAACACATTTTGAACTGTGGTATTCACATTTTAGTGCGGGCGACTAAAACTTCGCCTAAACCGGCTAGCCAGCGGACGCGACGGTTATATGCGTCCATAGATGTTGGTTGTTTTTTCGCCGACAGCCTTTGTTCTGTGTGTGCAACGAAAACTGCTAGCGCTGCTACACCCACATTCCACATATTGTTGTTCGTCGCTGACGTAACATCGCGTGATGCTGTTACATCACTTGTTTACAGTTTGTAAGTCCTTGGGTGACCTTGGCACAGTTTTGTTGGCTGTTTCCTGCGTTATATAAATTCTCATGCATAATGTCACAAGCAGTGCTACCACTTTTGCTATCAATGAATTTTACCTTTCTGTTTACGTTTTGTCCCAATTATCGTAAAAAATGTTATTTGCTTTATTAAAAATACAAATTTATTCATTACCCCAAAAATAGGCCAAAATGTCCCGTTACAATACCCCCTCAATGAGAGATTTTATGCCGAAGCATAAAACTTTCATTGACACACCCATACTTGCTAAAGGGATCAGCCAGGATATGTCACCACAACCCCCTTGATGGTTTACCAAAAAAAATATATAATTAACTCACCCTTGGTCCGGTGACTGTGACCGCACCTGAATGACAATACTGGACTTCTCTCTCGAGATCCCAACACCATAAAGTCAGACAGATACTCAACGATCCTGCTCTGACGCGCTGGCCAGCTCAGGACCGCCGCCACAGCATCACCAAACTCTGAAACAACAAATTAAAATATCAAATAGTGGCCTTATACAACACCATATCCCCAACTGATCTGTTTCCCCCTAGCGGTGCTGGTTTGCGTTAAGAAGCACTGGTTTTGTTTTTCACTTACTTCTAACATATATATGAAGACATATCATAACATATTTAAAATTCCATAATCTCATAATCTCATTCTGTGTACTTTCTCTTGTTAACTTTAAAATTCCAAAATTCAAAATTATTGCCCTGATTCCTATCAGAAATTAAATAAACATTTCCCATTACCATATTACACATGTCTCTTATCCCCAATTTGCATCGCAAAATTTTTAAATTCATAAAATTCTCTTAAATACTAACAAACACAATATAACATAAGAAAACATAGTACATTCATAATTCACATTGTTATTATTATCTTAAAATAAACAATTTGTATTTAAAAATTTACACATTTTACATCATTAAATTTGCATATAAAATCATAAAATTACCTTTTAATCTCAATTGACTTTTATTAATTCTCTTTCCAAAATTTTTTTTTTTTTTCATTAACTTGGGTGATTCTCAGTTATTCATCATAATTCACTTTATCCACTTGGCATTTACCCATAATCTTACCCCTTTTATTACTCTAACGCTCCCTTACAAAATCTTTAACTAGTATGACACCCCATCTCTATCAAAAAATCTACTAACCGTTCTCTACCTCTAACTACTCTAATTCATTTCGCATCGTTCTACCCTTATCACAAAACTACTCTCTACCCCCTTTGTACTCAGGATGTGTGTTTCCCTCCCAAAGTTCATTCCCTTATGTTGGTTCCTGGACTTTCCCTAGGCAACCCTTTCCGGCGCTAAACGGTCCCTTCCCGTCCCAACCCTTTTGTTGTGGACTCCTCCATTACACTATCCTCTATTACAAAATTACCACTTACCTAATCATTACTCTCCCATTACATTACTTTCAACTACAAAATAACATCATCATTTATAAACATCAATATCACTCTCATTTCTCCACATAAATTCCCCATTACTACTGTGTCTCCACTTATACTCAAATTCTCTATTACTTGTACTTCATCCCTTATTCTCTTTAATACCCCAATATATTCAACTTGGACTGACTCAAACGTTTTACTCAAACAATTACTATCACCCAACTTCTATCTTTTACAACCCATTGAAAATTTTAACTATCACAAATTTATTTCATTTTTATTTAAAATCTTTAAACACACTGAAAACTTATTCTATAAAATATTATTATATTTTTATAATCCTTAATTCCTAACATACTACATGCAATTAACACAATAAGACATAATAAACACAATATAGGAAGTATCTAGTGCATCTATTTTTTTTTTCAAATCAAAACAATTATTTAGTAGCGAGTCATCATTATTAAAATACAACAAATTTTTAATTCGTTACCCCCCTGGATAACCTCCCTGCCACACACACTATGACCCCCCTGGACTGTGGCGTCCAGTTGCGTCCGCAAAGACTGAAGTTTTGGAGGAATTTTGACATCTCCGTGTCCTTGCTTCTGCGTTACATTTTAATAAAACTAGATATCATAATATCTAAATGTTCATATTACACGCCCCTAATGCGGGTCTACCACCTGGCTTTGCTGTCCCTCCTCGGACAGAGTGGCAGCCGCTGTTCCATAGTTTGGTGATTCCCCTAAATTACCCCCCTGTCAATTTCAAAATTCACCTTTACAACAATAACAGCTACGGCCAGTTAAGGCAGAACGTGACGCAATGAGCCCCAACCATAGCTGTTAAAGCTAAACCAATTCCACGGTCAGGGTTCGGTGAGGCCGTGACCACCCGAAAAGTTGGGGAATCACAAGTAAAATATATTTTTTAAAATTAAAATTAACAATTTACATTACATGACATTTCTAGTCTTGGTGGTGTTTTAACCTCATACATTTCTTTCTTAACTTTCCCTACCTTGACCTTCATTAACATAAAATAATAAGTACAACAAAATATTTACTTAGTCACTTAAATTAATCTATTTACACTTAACGATGTTGTCATTACATGAAAATAAACAATTCACTTTTTAGATTTACCAAAATTACATAACTTACACTTTTAATTTCATTTTCAAATTCTATTTACTCGTGACCTTGTTACATTTTATTACTGCATAATAGATTTTATTACATAAGAGTAAATTTTGTTTGAACACACTGCCTCACTAAAATTATTTATTTATACACCTAGGAATTCCACAAACTAAACAATTTAACATTTATCTGTTTATTAATTATTATTAAATTTAAATCTCATAAAACAATTTAATTACCTCATAAAAATTCAATTATATAACATTTTAAATCAATCACAATATTTTAAACATCTCAAATCATTTACTTCAATTAATTATTAAAAACACAATATATTTCAATTATTATCAAAAATTTACAAATCATTAATTATTGTCTTCATAATTATTTTTATTATTTATTTAGACTGCAAAACATTAATAGTATTATTAGTATTATCACAACATTTTCTACTACATATACACATTGTTTACCTAACATTTTACAATACACACAATTGAATTCACTACAAATATATTTACAAACTTTTATCATTAACTGTTCCATTTTTCACACTTCATTGTCCAAGTCTGCAAGGCCATTACCAAAAATTACAATATTTAACAATGTCCATACACTGATTTTTTAATTTCAACCTCCATCATCATATATATAACGAATATATTTATAACATGCATCATTGTTATCCACACACAATTTGGTATTATTATTATTATAATAATCCATTAACTTTATTTCATTCATTATGCCATTATAATTTATAGGGTTATTCCCTATTAATGTTTCATAAACCTTGTCAACATAAGTTATTATTGTCCAGTCTCCATCAGTATTATTGGTCAACGTCAGGTAAGCTATTTTATCATCTTCATATTCCTCTACTATTACATCAGGTAAGTGTTTATTGTCTATAAAGATATTATCAAAATAATTCTCTATCTCTCTTTCAACAGGTAAATATTTTATATTGTTTATCTTCATCCCTTCTAATCTTTCTCTCAACTCATCATAATTTCTCTTTAACTTATATAATTCTATCTCTCTCTCAATACACAATTCTCTATCTAAATCTCCCTCATCACACCACCATATCACATTTTCTCTCTCACTCCATGCAGAGGGTAATAAATCATTAAAACATTTCCTGTTTTCTCCAGGAACAATAAAAAACTTTAAAAAACAATTATTAGTAGAACACTTTTCTACCCAATACCTTCGTGAAGACCTTTTTTCACCCCCTTTAACATCTCGGAAAAAATTTACCCTCTGTTTCATACCCACAATATAACTCTCCTTCCACTCATTACCTAATTCATCAATACTAATTGCTACTCCTTTACAATCTATTATTCTCTCCCTCTCACTCACTATCTCTATCTCATCACTATCCAATACTTTATTCTCAACTATATCATTATTTAACATTATTTTGTCATTAGAATTAATTATATTAACATTACCACTTACCTCCAAATTGTAATCACCATCATTATCTTCACTAGTCAACACTACCTCTCCCACTATTTTGTCACTGTTACCTATGAATTCATTATTATAATTGTCGTCATCACTCACTTGGTTAATTATTCCCTCACTATCATTAACAAAATTATTATCACTTACCTGTTTTGATTCACCTTCTGAGTTCTCCTTTAATCGACATCTATCTCTTCTCCACTCCTCGTTTTGTTTTTCCAATTTATTATTGAATCTCTTGACATCACTAATCATGTCATCTAACATTGCGTTTTGTTTATCCATTTTTTCAAACTGTTTATTCATCATTTCCGCACTTTCATCCAATTTTTTATGAATCATTCGCCACATATCCATCATATCCATTATCATTTTATAATCAGATTCACTCCTTTCATTACTTACCTCATTATCTGCCACCTGATCGATTTTATTCTTGTTAACTCGGTCTGTCTCTCTACCTTTATTTACCACCACCACACTCTCATCATTATCACTAGGCCTATTTACTGTCTTATTTTCTACCACTGTTATTTCGACTACCTTACCTTTGTCATTGGTCATCTTACTACCAATACTAATATCATCACTATGCTTTTTAATTTCGGCAAATATTCCCTCTTCTTGTTCTTCCATCCGCGTTAAATTGTTATCTAAATTACTCCACTCCTCGTCTGTCATCTCACCTACAACCTCTCGAAATTCACTCTCCCACTCATCCCACGCGAAACCAATATCATTACCTTGTATCTTAGCCATATTTAAAAGATTTTTATTATAATACCCTTTATACTACTTAATAATTATCATACATATTAATTATTATGCATATTACTTCACAATACCCGCTACAAAACATCAACATCAATATTTCACATTTATCACAACATAACCCCTATCTACGTCTATTTTACGTAATTTATTTTTACCTCAAACAACCATTCTGCTCTCCCAGTAGGCCGTATTTATATAAATATATTTATATAAATGTCCCTGTTCACAAGCCATTTGTGCTATAACTTTTATGTCACAAATTACAATTGAATTACTCATTGTTTACTTTATAAATTTCTTTGGGCGCCATCTTGCCGTACTGCAAGAAATTAATTCAATTAGCAATTAATATATGTACAAGAAATATGTACTTACCAATTCGGGTTCTTTTCGGCTAACTCAAAAGCAGAAATGGTTGTCGAAATAAGAAAAACTTTATTTGTTCTCATGATTTAGATTTTATTGGTTATTAAGCATTTCAATTTTATCATCAATATCTTATTCTTTTCTCCCCTTCATCTCGGTTAACCCAGTTAACAGACACTCATTTTAGTGACAAAACTTATTAACGAGTTATAATTAATAAAAAAAAAAAAATCAACAAACTACATATAAAATAGAACACAAACCAGCCTTCTTTGTCTAAATACTTTCTCACACACAACACACACACACACACACACACACACACACACACACACACACACACACACACACACACACACACACACACACACACACACACACACACACAGTTACTTAAGCCTTTAGAGATCTCATTTTTATGATTTAGAGTATTTTGGTAATTTTTTTAATATTGGATTTCAAATATATGGTAGTATTCCGCAGAATACTTAGCTGTTCGAAGAGTTGATCTGGAATCGTCCCCTCCTTATTGTCATCTCGCACCTTTCGTTTTGCACGTTTCTTATTGCCGAACAGTTATTACATTTTTGTTTGTCACGACACAGTCTATTTATATTATTCGTATGTAAATCATTTTGAGTTTAAAACACATTTTGAACTGTGGTATTCACATTTTAGTGCGGGCGACTAAAACTTCGCCTAAACCGGCTAGCCGGTGGACGCGACGGTTATATGCGTCCGTAGATGTTGGTTGTTTTTTCACCGACTGCCTTTGTTCTGTGTGTGCAACGAAAACTGCTAGCGCTGCTACACCCACATTCCACATATTGTTGTTCGTCGCTGACGTAACATCGCGTGATGCTGTTACATCACTTGTTTACAGTTTGTAAGTCCTTGGGTGACCTTGGCACAGTTTTGTTGGCTGTTTCCTGCGTTATACAAATTCTCATGCATAATGTCACAAGCAGTGCTACCACTTTCGCTATCAATGAATTTTACCTTTCTGTTTACATTTTGTCCCAATTATCGTAAAAAATGTTATTTGCTTTATTAAAAATACAAATTTATTCATTACCCCAAAAATAGGCCAAAATGTCCCATTACATAAATAATTAATTAAAACATAGTAAAAGAATCAATCAATGGTTTATTAAATATTGCAAACAAAAATTAATTGATTATTAAATTTTGAAACTAGAAATTCAATATTCACTTTAATAAGGTTACACTCTGAAAACATAACACATCTTTGCTATTCAATACACATTAATAACATATAGTCTTAAACATTTAACCATATATGATGAATAAATTATTGATTTATTTTATACTGCATGGCTGTCTGATTTTGAATCATTATTACAATTAAACTCATACCAATTCATCTATACAAATAATATTTACTTTAAGAATATTTATTATTTATGACACACCCAATTTTTAAAATTAATCAGAATAAAATTACTATTTTTAACGCGAACTTACAATTTGTCTTTTATAATATTTACAATTACATGTTAATCTGAATATTTATACTATTTACATTTAAGTCTTTATATTACTTTATTATCTTATATTCTGTTCTTTATGAGTTCTTTGTTTAACACAAAAATATAATTGATCTTTTGTCACCTGCGTATTGTTGAAGTTACCAATGCGTGTGTACTTGTTCGTGTGTATATGCATTTCTTGAATGATGACAATGATGCTGACACTTCCTCTATAGCCTGTTGTTGATGGTGGTCCTGTGTTCCTCCATCAGTAGTGGTGTATGGTAGATGATGGTGATGGTGATGATAAATTTATCATCCAAGTCGATTAGCAGCCGGACATAGTGACCTTGTGTTAAGAGTTATTGAGTCTGATTCTCGTACAAAATTCCTGGAGGTGTTTATAGTATACGGCAAACTGACATGTCAGATATTGTTTTCGACACGTTAAACTTTGTCAGTTTATGTGTGGCGTCCTTTTTTAACTGATCACTTTTTAGTCTTATTTTGTGACAACCTAAAACTTGATTAGGTGAGTGGTTGCACTCTTCATAATTTTTCACTTGTCATTTACATATAATTAACTCGTTAATTACTAGCTAATTGTGGTAGTAATTAACTTTAATTTGTATGATGTCTTTATTATTGTACTTTTCTGCAATAATTTTGCATCACCATATGCATTTAAATATCCTTATTCTAATGGTGTTTTTATAATTGTGATATGTCTTTGGTAACAGGTAAAAAACATATTTATTAATTTATTTTAATCATGTCAATACCTGATTTAATAATAAAAACCAACAATTCATATGCAGCACAATGCATGTCGGCACTGGCACACACACACACACACACACACACACACACACACACACACACACACACACACACACACACACACACACACACACAATGACTTACACTGTAAACAATTCTGCTAGGCATGTTATGCTTTGGACAGGCTACTGCGTGTATACGCCTATATTTTCACACACAAAATTTTTAAAACTATACGTCATACTCTCTTTACGCTAATTATTTACAAAATACTGCCCTTGGCAAATGTGCAAGTAACTGTATTGTTGCAATACATATGAAGATCATGTACACACAAAACATACAATTTGGAATACAGAAGTAACATGAGGAACTTACTCTAGTCTGAAATACTAGCTCAGAACATAGAATGAAATACATTTGGTGACTAAATACTATTGATATGTTTGGCCAAATGAAAACAGAATTAAAAGTTATACAAAAATCTTATAGAGTAAAGAATACTGTTACAATACAGAAATATTACAACTTGTACATATATCATATGTATAAGAAAACACATCATATGTATGTATGTGTGTAAATATATATATATATATATATATATATATATATATATATATATACAGTAGGACCTCTGTATATCGAACTTCTTTATATCGAAAATCTCCATTTATTGAATTTTTTTTAAGTCCCGTGAAATTTCAATATAAAATAATTTCCATATATCGAAAAAAATTTCTATATATCGAACTTTGTAACTTCAGAAATGAGGGGAAAATTATCTGTGATTCACGTGACACTGTGCGTGTTCCTCACTCCCTCAATCTACAACAATCGTTCCCGCGCATTACAGTATATCATCATTCGGTAGTACTGTACGTTATTAAGGAGTAAGGTTAACTCAGTTTCAGTCAGTCTTTATTTTTGTTTTGAGTTTATTTTTTATTTTTTCTTGAGTTCACGAGAACGTAAATGCTGTAATGTCAAAAAGAAAATCTTTGAGTGTTGCAGAAAAGGTGGCATTATTAAAAGATGTGGATAGTGGAATGCGAAAAAAAGACGTTGCGATAAAGTTTTTGATTCCGCCGAGTACAGTGTCAACCATAATAAAGAATCGAGAATCTGTTTTAAAAACTCATGAAAATGTAGGAGCAGATAGAAAACGGTCTAAAACGTGCAAATATGATGACGTGGACGAAGCAGTTCTTAAATGGGTGACAATGGTGCGAGATAAAAACATGCCTGTCTCAGGACCGCTTATAAAGGAAAGGCGGTAGAGTATGCTAAAGTGTTGGGGCACGAAGAGTTTCAAGCAAGTTCTGGATGGTTGGACAAATTTAAGAAACGTCACAGCATTAAAGAAAAAGTTATTTCGGGAGAAAGTGGAAGTGTATCTGAAGCAGACTGTAACCAGTGGAAAACTACAACTTTAAGGTTAATTTTAGAAGAGTATGAACCAGATAATATTTTTAACATGGATGAAACCGGACTTTTTTTCAGATGTTTACCAAATAAGACTCTAACCTTTAAAGACGATAAATGCTTCGGAGGTAAACATAATAAAGAACGAATAACTGTTGTCGTGTGTGCCAATATGTCCGGAAAAGAAAAAAATAAACTGTTGGTGATCGGAAAAAGCAAGCAACCAAGATGTTTTAAAGGAGTGAAGTCTTTAGAAACCGACTACGAATACAATAAAAAGTCATGGATGATGAGTGAGATTTTTGAGAAATGGATAGTAAACTTTGACAAAAAACTGATAAGACAAAAAAGAAAAGTGGTTCTTTTTGTTGACAATTGTCCGGCACACCCTCCTTTTGTGGCAAAAAAGTTAACAAACGTGAAGCTGGTTTTTTTCCCTCCAAACACCACATCTAAACTACAACCTATGGACCAGGGAGTAATAAAAAATCTCAAAATGCTTTACCGAAAACAGATCCTCAAGAGGCTCATTTTTGCATTGGAAAACAACAAACCTATTGATGATGCGATTAATCTCAGACTGTATATCAGAGGTAGCAAAGGTGTGGCAAAATTATGTAGCAGAATCAACAATACAGAATTGTTTTATAAAAGCTGGCTTCTCTCAAAATACTGTTGTGGAAGAAGTTACTGCACTGCCACAACTTGAGGATTGTTGGAACCAGTTACAGTCAACTGGCGCAATAGATCAAGACATATCACTCGATGAATTTTTAAGCGTCGACGAAGACATTATTGTTGCAGAATATCCAATGGACGATAACATTTTAAGTTCATTAAAAGGTACTGAAGATTTAGGTGAAGACAATGAGGCAGAAGAAATTGAAGTTCCTAAACCTTCTAAGAAAGAAATGATGGCAGCATTTGAAACAATCTGTCGAGGTCTTCAATCGGAAGAATATGTGCCTGATGATATTTTCCAGTCGCTCAACAAATGTGAACACTTTTATGAGGAATCTGCACCAAATTTGGTTCAGAAAGACATTCAAAATTATTTTACGACCAATTAATAAAATACAGTATTACTCATTTAACACGTAAGTTCCTACTTTTTTAAATACAAACATTTTTTAAAGTAAATAAATAAATACTGTACTGTACACTAAATACTTTTTATTAAATAAATACAGTCATTTTTATTAAATAAATGCTTATGGTTTTCATTTATTTATTACCAAAATGTCGTTTTAATAGTATGGAGGCCTATACATGATTTTTTTAACAAATTCCAGTGCTTTTCCTAACCTACGAATAATAATAAGAAACAGGTTTCTGTATATCGAAATTTCTATATATCGAATTTTTTCTTAGGAACCATCAAATTCGATATACGGAGGTCCTACTGTATATATTATAACAAGAAAAGGTGTATGGTGTGTTTTTAAAATAATAATAACACTTCTTATATCATATCGACTTTATAAAAATCATTCAAAATTTTATTAAATAAAATTTTCAAAAATTACGAATTAAAATTTAGTCATTATTATTTGCATAATATTTTTCTTTTGTGTGTGCTCATCATACACACAATTATTGTCACTATCTCTTTGAAGGGCAGGCAATACACAGTGTGACCACCTGTATGTTGGGCGTAACGGGGCAGTGGTTACACAGTGAAACCACTTGCATTTCTCTAAATAGTCCTTTCCAGGGCAGCAGCTACACAATGAAACCATCATAGAAGTACATTTCTCTGCCACTTGGAGTGCTGGCAGTTGCATCAGCTGTTAGGAGTCATCTGTTGTTGTAGTAAGCAACATTTGTTTACACGTGCAGTACGTTGGTTATGTGTCATAGTTTACTTTTCTTGCATCTTTTACAGTTTTCGTTTATTTTTGTTTTTTCAAGTGAATTAGTCATATTTAATATATTTTCTCAATATTGAACAAAAGCCTAAAGGTAAAGTTATACATACGTGTGAACAGTAAAGTGGTTTTTGGTGGTTACACTGTGTAACCACTGCCCTTGAGGTGCTTGTGGAAGGTAACTTACAATATGTCTAGAAATTATCTGAGTGAAGAAGAAATCTTAAGATACGTATGCGATGATGGAATACCTTCGGACTGTGAAAGTATTGCTAGTGACTTAGATTCGGAATCTGACGTTCACCAAAATGAACCAGAAAATACGGAATTTTTTTCAGGTGACTTGAACATTCCTATTACTTTAGATGATGTTAGTAGTTATAGTGAAGAATCTGGTGATACAGGAAGTGATCAAATCATTTGGAATACTACAAACACTGTCAAATGTGTTCCACAGTTCTGTGAATATAGCGGTGTTACTGAACATGTTAAAAAAATAGATAATCCAGATCCTTATAAATTATTTTCCCTTTTTGTAAATGATACAGTGATTTCTCATATTGTTTTTCATACAAACTTGTATGCAACACAAAAGTGTAAGCCATTTAAACCTACAACTGATGAAGAGATACGATGTTTTTTAGGTATAAATTTGTACATGTCCATTAATAAAAAAAGCAGCTATCGCGATTATTGGTCACAAGACGAAGACTTACATGATTCTTATATTTCAAAGCTAATGCCAGTGAAACGTTTTAGCTTCTTGTTGACTCATTTACATTTAAATGATAACTCATTGATGCCTTTGTCAAATGACCCAAATTTTGATAAATTGTACAAATTGTGACCTTTCATTGATTTTTTATCTCAATCATTTATTGACTGCTACAAGCCACACCGTAACGTTGCTGTGGATGAGAGTATGGTTAAATTTAAGGGACGATCCTGTATGAAACAATTTATGAGGGATAAGCCAATTAAACGTGGTTACAAAATTTGGATGTTATGTGATGAATCTGCTTATAACTTGAAATTTCAAATTTATGTTGGAAAAGGTAAAAATAAAGTTGAATGTGGGTTAGGTGAAAGAGTAGTTTTGGATCTCACCAATGTTCTAGAAGGTAAGAACCACATAGTTTATATGGATAATTTTTTTTCATCTCTACAACTGTATGAAAAACTGAGAAATAAAAACACTTTTGCATGCGGTACAGTGAATCCTAAAAAGAAAGGTTTACCACCTCTTGAAAATGAGAAAAATATGGAGAGGGGAGAATTCTCATTCAGTGTAAGCAACACTGGAACTGCTGTTTACAAGTGGAAAGACAGTAAAGGTGTCAATGTATTAAGCACTGCTCATGACCCTTCAGAAATTTCTACGGTAAAAAGAAAACAAAAAGATGGAACAAGGAAAACATTCACATGCCCACTTGCTATTCAGGAGTACAACTGCCACATGAATTTTGTAGACAAATTTGACAGGTTAAAAAATGAGTACAAAATTGATAGAAAGAGCAAAAAGTGGTGGATGCGATTATTCTTCCATTTTATTGATTGTTGTGTCACCAATGCTTTCATCATACACAAAGAGATGGACATGCAGCAATACAACAACAAAGATTTTAAGCGGGCAATCTACAGGGCAATTTTCGCTCCAAAAATTGTTACTACAAAGAAGGCAGCAGTAAACTTAGAAGACAGACCAGCAAACGTCACAAACAAAAAAGCTCGTGTAGATGTTAATGTTAGGCTGGTATCTAGCAGTCATCAACCCACACATATGGCTTCACCACGAAGATGTGCGCTCTGCAGTTCTAAGAAAAACCCAGTACGATCAAGATGGAAATGTGATGTGTGTGATGTAACTTTGTGTTTGAGATCAGGAAAGACATGTTTTAATGATTTTCATTCTCTTAAACAGTTGTAAAGAAAGTTTTAAATTATTTTAAATTTGTGAATTTTCTGCCTTTGTTATTAGTTAAAAGTTGCTCAAGTGGGGCAGTGGTTACACAGTGTAACCACCTTTCTTTAGTAAATAAATTATATATTTTTTAAAATTATTGTGTTTTAATAATTTTTAACATTCATTTATGTGCCTAAAAAGATAAAGTAAGCGAAAATTACAAAAAAAAGTAAAAAAAAATTTCCTGCCCCACATAGGGTTTTTTGTGTGCTTATTGCCTGCCCTTCAAAGAGCTATACCAATAACATTACACACATATTCATAAATATAATATAATACACAAGATATAAATTGACATGTATAAATAGAAATTTTTATAATATATAATGGGCTCTCGACTTGCTCAGATTGTATTTCTTTTTAAATTTCATATTTTTGTATATAATTACTACTTTGCTTTGTGTGCCTACATATGAATATCGTATTCATGAAATATCAATCAATTTTAGAATTACTTAAACATTTATGCTATGTTATAATTTCAAAAATAATTTTGTAAATGTTAAATATCATTATAAATTACTACAATTTAACCAATTAAATTTTACAATTATTATTTACACTATTAAAGTTTATCATTGTCTCTTTACTCTTTTCTTTTTAATGTCTTTTATGACTCGTTGGTTGACGAGTAAAAATGGTTTTATGTCACCTTATTTCTGTGCGGTGATAGTCAGTGATTCCTCATCATGATCCTGAGTCCTGTGTACTCTGTCGATCCTCCATTGTCATCTGATCCTCCTGGAGTCCGTCACCCGGTCCTCCTGGTCCACTCAGCATTCAGATGACTCGTACGGTACTGCTGGGATATCGACCTTGGATGCTCCACTGTCGGGCATAGCCTTCGGCTGCAGATGTGTTCCAGTGAATGAAGGTCGAGGCTGGTACTCCTAGCTTATTTATACTGTCGGGCGCAAAAATCATGTTTCAACCATTCTGTGCATGATTTATATTGTTATAGTTTGTCGAGCGTCCCTTTACAGATTCGTTTATATTTCGTACTTATTTTAATTTTATTCACAACATGCGAAGCCTTTTGTTTATTACTCGATGTTCATATGATCGGTTATTTTTATGTATAATTGTATGTTAACAGTTTTTCTGTACTTTAATTGTTCTTGGTTCTAATCACTTTTATTTACACTGCATTAATGTGTATTATTTGTTTCGCACTAGATTTTGCATATGTGCGCATCTTTATATTATTAATAACGTGGCGTAATTTGTTTTGTCATATCTTATGTGCACTTACCAAAATTTAAATAAATTACTTATTTAATTCACATTTATTCAGGGGTGATGCTGTGCCGGTTTCTACTGGCTCTCTCCACACACCTCAATTACAATGTACACAGTCTTAGGTTGAGTGTGGCGTGATATGCTAGTACCGACCTGCGTCCGCGTTCCCTGGTTGCTCACAGCTTTCAATACAGATATTGACAATAATAATTATTTATTTTAATTTAGCAGTTTTTTTTTAACTAACTGCGACAATGCACAGTAATGTATGCAGACGTACTGCTGCAATATACAATACACTTAAAACAGAGATAAGTAATTACTTTTTCATGAAAATAAAAAATCAAGCTTTATCATTGTGTAAAACGCTTGCTATTGGTAAATAATCTTAATAAAAATACACATTTATAAAAATTAGTAAAACATGAAAACAAAAGAAAACTGGAAGAACCATATTCTATGAATATGAATAGAGAAGAATGGCGAAATCTTCTGAAGAAGGCCAGGCCCAAAAATGGCTGGCGAGCCAATGATGTTAGTGATGATGATGATGATAAAACAAAAGTAAATAGAAAATCATATAGATTGGAAGTAACAATCATTCAATTTTGTTATGGAAATCTGAATTTATTTGCTTGTAGATCATTCATAATTTTAGTAATTATGAAAAAATGAGAATCAAAATTACAAATTTTGATTATTTTAATGTTAATGCATGATACACAATCACTTACAATTAAAGCATGATATTTGTAAAATAATTGTAGAAAGTGATGCATAAACAAATATAAAATTTAGAATGTGGAAAATTAGATTGATGTAAGGCATGTATTTGAATACTACATTCTTAGTAATTAATAAAATAAAATTCATTTATTTTTGTTTGTTTTTTTTATATGAAGCTGATACAGTTATTATTTTATTAGCCTGTTTGATAATTGATGTGTACTTAACATATCCTCAACACTTGACACAGTTCTGTATGGCAGGTTATGCATTGTGATATAACATCAGACAAGCACTAAATCATTAATTTTATATGTGTGAACCATTTAGTTGTACACTGTTCAGAAAATGTAAAGTTTTTACCTTGTTTGTTTTAATCAGATAAACAAAAATCTAAAAAAAAAATATTGACTCAACAGTGTTAATATATCACCAAATTTGTAACTTTAGTGTTATTTATAATTTCTTCAATCACCAAGTAAGATCACACATAGATTAACTTACCCGTTCTGTGCAGTCTCTCCATTTGGTAATGGGTGGAGCTCCTGCAGGGCCTGCAGGTACAGGCAAAACTGAAACTACTAAAGACTTGGGAAAGGCTATTGGAATCATGGTCTATGTGTTTAACTGCTCAGAACAAATGGACTACAAAGTAAGAATACTTCCTTGTTGGTCAGTAAATTTATTATCAGTGTCAGCAGAGTCATAAACAGGCTATTAATATATATGTTTTGTGAAAATTAAGTAGATCATATAAGTCTTATACATATTAAAATAGTTGTGTGCAGTTAGAATTAAGTATGGTACACTTATTCTATAGAAAGTAAAGCGTTTTAGATTGTTAACTGATTCCAGTAAACCCTAAACAAGGTAGTGAATGAACAGATATGTTGTGTTATTAATATTATAGTTTGCCAGGCTATCAGGCCTTGGTCCGATGTTTAATGATGCAAACGTTTCTGCCACTCCATCGGTGACCATCTTCACTCCTAAAGGACTGAACACTGACACAAATCTCACAGTCAGTGAATCACAGCACTGTGGCTAAGCCTTAGGTGGCCACATGAACCTGAAGATGGCCACTAATGTAGTTCTTGAAACGTTTGCATCAATTAACATCAGACCATGGCCTGATAGCCCAAGCAAACCATAATATTAATAACTATAATGCTGGCCATGAAAGCCTTAGACTACAGATATGTTGTGTATTCACTTAAGGCATATTTATCATACAAAAATGTAAAAGTGAACCTGATAATAAAAATATGAATAATACAAATATGAACAATAGGTAGGGAAACAAATGAACAGATTTTTGTATATCGTGTAATTGTAGATAAAAACTTATATGTATCACACACACACACACACACACACACACACACACACACACACACACACACACACACACACACACACACACACACACACACACACACACACACACACACACACACACACACACACACACACACAAAATATATGCTTTTATAATTATAAATTAGAAATAATAATGTAACTGTAACTGAAAATGTATTTTGAATTTAAAAACATGTATGTGAGGTAACTTATTCATGCCAATTTTGTAATGTTTGATGTCTGTGTTCATAACTTATAAGCTACAAAATTGCCCATATATTTGTGTGTTTACAGTCGTGTGGAAATATTTACAAAGGACTAGCACAGACTGGAGCTTGGGGATGTTTTGATGAATTTAATCGAATATCTATTGAAGTACTGTCTGTAGTTGCTGTACAAGTGAAATGTGTTCTTGATGCTATTAAAGCAAAGAAGTCTAGGTTTAATTTTCTAGGCGAACTAATTGCCCTTGTGCCAACAGTTGGAATGTTCATCACTATGAACCCTGGTTATGCTGGAAGAGCTGAACTCCCAGAAAACCTTAAGGCACTTTTTAGGTATGTACTCTATGTGACAGTAGCATATGAAGGGTCAAGGGGATTTTCAGTGAGAGTCAAGAAAACTAAAATTTTAATATAATAGTGCATATATATAGTTTATATAATCTATTAGTATAAACTAAATACTATATTCTTGTTCATAAAAAAAAATGATGAGGGTAAGTAGATATTTGAATTTGAAGACTTAGCAGAAGGGAGAAAATGGTGAGCATCTGGTTAGTGAGAAGATAGATAAGAGTCTTGTTGCATAAAATGTTCTTTACTGTTGCATAATATGTTCTTTGCTGTTGCATAACAACATGTAACACGTTGACTGCCATAGCAGATACTGGCCCCTTTTTTAAAATTTTTTTTCTAGTTTGCCACAAATTTTGTTTTCATAGCAGCCATGGTAGTATTTGCAGCCTTCCCTTATGGAACCTTCCTTCTTTGAGAAGGTATGTTTTGATAGTAACTTTGGTGCAAGGGAGGGGTTTGATTTTACTTCAGTTTCCTGTTTGGTCTCAGCATCTCCTCAATCCATTGACAGCTCCTTTACTATTGCATTTTTAAAATTTAATTGAAATTTTCTTTCCAGGTACATTACCAGACACTATGAGAGTATTTTCCATGACAGTTCCAAGAAGAATTTTAATTATGACTTTCTGGTACCATTTCAGTGAATTATGGAGGGCTGTACTGTAACTGAATAGCTGATCAGAAAGGTCAATTGATGACTTACCAGCAGGTCAATTGATATTGCCTTAGGTTTATTTACTCCATGACTTGAGTGTTCCATAGACACTGTTTTGTCTCCATTAAGAGTTGAAAGGAGAAGGATGTCACGCTTCTCACAACATTTCAAAACAATGATTCCATGGTCATTCTACTTTGCAGTTAATCCCTTTCATTGGCATCTTGTTTATAACAAACAGCTTTAGGATCTCCTTTCCTGTTAGATCTCAAGGTCCCCAGAAGCTTAGTTGATTTTTGAAGTAGTTTTTCAGCAAGATTCATATTTGTGTAGTAATCACAACATAGACTACACCATGATAACACACACATTTTGATCTAAAATACTGTAAATTAGTTACTTTTCTCATAGTTGAACCTTTGTTTCTTCACTTCAGAAATAGCATCCCCAACAGTTTTCAGTATCTGCATGAAAAATACGCTCATTGCATCATACATCTTTTCAAAAAATCACCTATGAATAACTAACATACATAACAAACACTGTCCACTTGATCAAGGCACCCCAAACAATATTGAGAACTATGAACTGAGAAAAAGCGTGTCTGCTCTGGTGTAGGGTAACTATTTTTATGGCTGATGCCAGACTGAACACTGATGTCTGCTATAGGTTATCTTGAATATAATTGATTCACTACCGACTCGGAACACAAAGATTTTTATAGGTAAAAACGGAAAAGTTTTATCTTATAGCCTGAACCAGTTTTCACTTTTAAAAAGCTTCTTCAGAGGCTGCCGTTGGGAGCACTGTCTGTCTTGTTGTTGGTGACGGTATCGACTTTTGAAAGATCGATGTTGTGTGTATGGGGTGTGATATGTTTGAATAATGCGTGTGATTTGAATTGTGTCTGTTCGTTTAGGATGTTGTTTTTGTATGTTTGTACATTTCCAATTGTTCTAGAGTGTCTAGTTTTCGGCCTTTTGTGTGTACGTGTAGAATGTCCATGTTATTGTCGATGTTACCAAACGTTATTAAATAGTCAGTTACCGATATCCAGCAATATCAAGTGTAAACACAAATTTTATACGCGATTGCAGAATTTAACTTCCCTTGTTTTAAATACTGATGAAACTGATTTATTGAGCAAAGGTTTGAAATATAATCTTCCCATACACAAATCAAGTTTCAATCATAAGCACATCATTGCTGAAATTATCAATGCAGAGACTGTCGTTAAAGCAATGGTTGACCAAAAAGATCGAGACGAGACACGGTTCTTAATAAACGAAAAATTCAATAAAATTATTAAAAATCGGTATAATAATGTTCATTCCTCTATTCCTTTAATAAATATCAATTATAATAAAGAACGGAAAATTTTAATAGGATTAAAACAAAAATTATCTGACAATAAAGCCCTCGTCACTAAAGCTGACAAAGGTAACACTGTGGTTATTATGGACAGAGAAGATTATGACAATAAGATACAAAATTTCATTGTTAACAACAACATTAATATACTGAATTCTGACCCAACTGAAAATTATGTAAAACGATTAAATCAGTGTATAAACAGATGCACGCATTTGTTTGATGAGCAAACAAGAAGATCTTTGAAACCTATAAATTCAAAAGCACCCGTTTTGACGGGATTACCCAAACTCCACAAGGGTGGTATCCTCTTGAGACCATTAGTAAATTTCACCACTGCTCCGGGGTATAAAACAGCTACAATACTAGTCAACATAATAAAGCACAATATACAAATAATTAATGATCATAGTTTAATTAATAGTGTTGACTTTGTGAATAAGGTTAAAAACTTAATAGTTGAACCGTCTTACAAACTTGTTTCCTTTGATATTGTAAACTTATATATGAATATACCAGTAGCTGAGACCCTGCGTATACTTAAGATTAACCTTATTAATACTAATAAACTAGATATTGATAGTATAAATGAATTGATGTATATTTTAGAGTTGGTTCTTGATCAAAACTATTTTACCCACAACAATCAATTTTTCAGCCAACAAGATGGGTTAGCAATGGGTTCTCCACTTTCAGGCCTTCTTGCGGATATATACGTAAATAATTTTGAAAATTCATTCATTTTCACTAATAACAGACACAAGAATAATATAATATTTTACGGCAGGTATATTGATGACACCTTTTTAATATACAAAGGCAAATTGATAGTTTACATAGTTATTTGAACAATATCAATGGCAATATGCGGTTCACACTTGAAAGTGAAGACAATGGTAAACTGAATTTTCTGGATTTAACTGTTGCCAAGGACATAAATAAAAAACTACAATTTAACATCTATAGAAAACCCACAACGACTGATATCGTAATACATGCTAAGTCCTTTCATCCTATATCCCAGAAATTGGCTGCCTTCCATAGTATGATTTATAGACTTTTATCTTTGCCCCTCGGTGATAAAGAATACCATGATTAATTAGACACCATTAAATACATTGCAGTTACTAATGGTTATGATGTCGATATGGTGAACAACATCCTTCGAAAACATAAGAAAAAGCATAGAAACATTAACGGACATAAAACTCGCGAGAATACAACACGCAAATACATTGCAACACCGTACACACACCTTATGCCTAAGATTTTTGGGTCAATTTTTAATAAAAACAGCAATATAAAGGTCACTTACAAAACCACTAATAATATTATGAATAATCTTCGTGTCCGCAGAACTACCAGCCTTGAATACAAAACTGGTGTTTACAAATTGATATGTGACGATTGTGACGCCTTTTATGTGGGCCAGACAGGTCGTGGTTTTTTAAAAAGATTTACAGAACATAGGCCACCTACACACCTTCACAGTTTGGACAATATCAAGTCAAAATTTGCAGAACACCTCATTTCCGAGAATCATAATTACACTAATTTTAAAACTAACTTGATACGTATTCACATATGTAAGAAAGGGCAATATATGAACGCCCTTGAAGAGTACGAAATTTATAAAGCGTATAATAATACTGATACCAAGCCGCATGTTTTAAATGATCAACTGCTTTTCAAGTCGAATGTATTGTACGACACTGCCATGCATTATTGTCGTGGTGGGAGCCAGACGTAATTCAGTGCGCGGTCAGTCACCGTACGATGTACATCGTTTAACCGTGGAGCTCGTTTTTTAAACATTTATATTGGAATTTAATATTTTAATTATTTGACAATTGTATCAACGTTAAATGATACACGAATATTTTAAGTTCTGAGGATGGGACAAGTGTCCTGAAACATGTCAACTTTATAGTGAAGACGTTGTTTCAAAAAGCCGCAGACGGTGAGTTGCAATATATTTGATTGAACAACACGTGGCTTGGTACTAAAATTGGGATACCTTTTAAACATGAATTTGTTTTGTGCTTTGTGTGTGTGTTTTGATAGTGTGTGTTCTGTTTTGTTAGTAGTTTTGTATGCGATTCTGTATCCTGCTTTTTTGAATTTGTGGGCTATTTTTCAGTTTGGTTGTTGATGTATGTTAGTGTTATGAATTTGTTGTTTTCTGTCTTTGTCTGTTGTTTGTTTTGTGTAGGAGTTTATTGACTACTGTTCTGACAATAAACTCAGAGGGTAGAAAAAGTTGAAGCATTTTGTTACTCTCTTAATTTTTAGGATTATTTTCTTTAGCTGTGTACACTAATATAGTAGTAACTATTTTTTTAAAATAAACAAACAGGTTTATTACACAGCAGTTGTGTATACATTTGAAATATGAAATACTGTGCCAGAAAATCAATTCAGTCAATAAATATCTTCTAAGCAACATTTCAATAACTCGTATTTTTATTGTGTTAATGCCATTCTCTTTAATAGGTTTGATTTCAGGATGTTGTCACACATTTTTCAACCACTTTAAAGATAGTAATATTGATTAGTCTTAACTTGTTTCTTCTATCGTATGAAGCCAACTCGATCGGACCCCCCAAGACCAAATTCTAGATATGCCACTGCTAAAAAGACAGGTTACTGACTGTTCTGCAGCATACAGATTAAGTGACATTTACGACGTTGATTAGACTCGTATTTTAAAGGGGTACCAAATAAATCATTAACATTACAAAATGAAACGTGTAAACATGGAATGTGCCTAAAGAAAGACTAAAGGTAATGTTATGTTGTAGTGTTGCTTGCAAAAAAGATTAGCTGTTAGTTATCGGAAAATCATTAAAATTGAGGTTTTCAAAAATTTGGGGACAACATTACTCAGTGTCAGTTGGGATGCTAACCAAAAAGCTTGTATGACATCCAGCGTTTTTGAAGACTGGTTGCAAGAATTAACTAAAACATGCAAAACAATATTTACTGCGCAATTATATTACTGGCTAATTCAACGTGTCATCCAGTTTCATCAATGTCAGACTCTTATTTATTTCACCAAACACAACACCTCATATTCAACAATTGGACCAAGGCATAATTCAGACATTTAATCTTTTGTATTAAAAAAGAGTGCTTAGGTCCATTGTGCCCAACATGGATGACAGTAATTAAGCATTTCACTTGATGAAGAAAATCACTGTCCTTGATGTGGTATGCTGGATCAAGACAGCCTGGAATGAGTTTATTGCTACCACCATTAAAAAGTGTTTTTACAAAAGGTGGCATTCAAATTAGCAATGCCAATCTGCAGTCACAACCATTACATGAAGTTCTGAAAGAACTTCAGACACTTGCTACAGTTGCTGGACTGCCATATGATGGAAATGGAAAGTCTACAATGCTGTAATGATCTTGAGGGCAACTGGTAGGCTTCACTTTAGGAAGATTAAAATGGAAGGTCAGAAAAATGTCTGTATTTACAATGAAAACTTTTTGAAATGGCCATTAAAATCTGTATTATTCCAGGATGTAACCTTTAAGAATACAGTAATTTTTCTGTTTTTTGCAGAAACAGATGATGATGATGTACAAATTGAAGAAGAAGAAGAAATTAAAGAACTGCTAATGACTTTAAAAGAAGTGTTACAACCTTTAAATTAAAGATCTCTATGTTACTTTTGATAAGGGATGTGGGACAGTGGAATGCTGTGAAACATTGTAGTAAATTTTACTGTTTGGTTGAAAATTAGGCAATTAAAAAAAAAACACCTGGCACTAAAACAAAAGACTATTTATCAAAACTATGATTTCCTTACCATGTGTTATGATATAAGTAATTTCATTGTAAACATACTGTAAATAGCAATTCAACTGCAAGTACACAATAAAATTATATAGCTGATCATCCATACCAGGTTTTTAATATACTGTATTGTTGCTATCCCTGCCAACCCCTAATTAAATGGCCACCTTTCTAAGTGGCCACATTTTACAGACATCCAACGGTGGCCACTTAAGACAGGTTTTTCTGTGCCATTAAAATAATTCAGTATTCACATACAGAACATATTGCAATTTTAAATTACCATATATTGAAATTTTTAATTATGCAAAGAAATGTGAAAACAAATAATTACTTAAGGCTGCTACTCTGTATGTTACAGATGAAGTTAGAACCTGACACCAACTTATACTACGAACACACACACAAACATCTCTACAGATTTATATCATTTAAATTATCAGGTTATTTTCTATTGTTTAGTAATGCAACTAAAGCAATATTTGTTTTGTAGGCCTTGTGCAATGGTGGTCCCAGACTTCGAACTCATCTGTGAAATTATGTTGGTAGCTGAAGGATTTCAAGAAGCAAGATTACTGGCCCGTAAATTTATTACACTATACAGGTTGTGTAAGGAACTATTGTCTAAACAAGATCATTATGACTGGGGATTAAGAGCAATAAAATCTGTACTTGTAGTTGCTGGTTCTTTGAAGGTAATATATATTCTGTAAAGATGTTCTTTATATAAACCAGTAAATTAATGAAATGCACATTCTGTTTGAAAGTATGCTTACTTAGTTGGAACATCATGGAATAATGTCAAATAAAAATTCCTGTTGTTGACCACATTCAACAATGTCTGCATGAACAGAATGACATCTAATAAAATGTCAAAATAAATTAATTGTGATTATGAGTACTTCCATAATTGCTGGTCCAATAAACCTGAAATTCCTTCTTGAATCACTGATGACATGTAGTTGTTGTATCTCCTGTTCCCTTTTTTTTTTCATTTCTATTTAAAGTCTTTATTTATTTAAAATAGTAACATTTGTTTATTCAATCATAGTAATGTTTATACTTGTTGGGTAGTAAAAACTCCGATCATACAGTTTTGATAATATTGTAATTTAAATGTTCATCCTGAAAACAACACTTTAAAACTGAAGGTTCAATTTACCGTAACAAAAAATTAACACCGCAATTTCTTCAGCTAAGTAAAAGTAAATAATTGTGTAAAGCAAGATTAATTTGGTGTTTTATTATTAATCTTCACATCATCGTTTCCTGTTACCACATGTGTTAGACGAAGAGGTGCACTGTCCCCTTTACTTTTTGACTTAGTTTTAGAAGCAGTAATCAACAAGATGAAAATTAGTGGACATATAGGTATAAAAACTGCGCAAATTCTTACTTACGCTGATGATGTAGCCACTATAAGTAGAAACAAAAACTCTTTGAAAAAAACTGTAATTAATATAGATAGCAAAACAATGGAGAAATGAAAATAAATTATAATAAAACCAAATACATGGAAATAACAAGAACATCATGTAATAGACAACCTCTACAATTTAAAAATCATGAATCTGAATACGCACATATACCTAGGCTCACGCACAAATATTGTAACGTAAATAAAATCTCTCCCGTATCGAATCTTATGCCTCACTGTTGGGATCGCCAAATCTGTAATGTAAAGATAACTTGTACTTTCTCAAGTGTACTTTGTTAGTATTTTAAGGCTGAGTATGTTGTCAGGGTAATATTAGTTGAGCAATTTGTAATCAAATGTTGCAAATAAAATGTATTTGTAAATTAGTAAGTAATATTTTAAAATAGCATAAAGGTTTCTTTTTCAGCTATAATTCTATCTCTTTTAATCGTTTATTTAACAGAAGATTGGGACTCCTAAAGCTCAGCGAGGCAGATTCAAATCGGGTGCCATACTTTCCTTGTTGAGACTGTTACCAACCTATGCTAGTTGATGAAAAAATTAACATTCATTAATATGGTGTATATAATATCATATACCTTTATTTATCCATTAAATAAAGAAAAGAAAACCTTTTATCTGCTGTTATTGAACTCAAATCCTTTATTATTCTTTTTTCAATTTCTTTTAAAAGACAATTATAATTATTAACAAAGTCTGACTGGCTGTTCTTTAAATATGCTCAGAATGGCAGCAGTAGTATCTCTTATGTCTCAAGGCAAACACATTTGCATTTTTTTATAATTGCTAAATAAAATACAAATAGAATGTTTTAAGTTAGGTCCTTTTGACTATGGTATAAACGACAAATATGTTAGGAAAAGTACCAAAATACATGGGATTATAATAAATTACAGAGTGTCTTAACAAGAGTACATTAAGAATTATACAATGTTCAGTGTCTAGGTTATGTTGATTTATGTGTTTATAATGTCTAATACACTTTAAATGGTTGTATTACCCTATATTAATAGTTTTTACACTGAAAATAAGATTATTCGTTAATTATTTTCACAGTGAAGGTTCAAAATAGTTTTAATCAAAAGTGTAAACAGTGTCTTTGAAAAGTGTAACTTAGGCCATGAATGAAATTTTCTTCAGTTTAGTTATTTATCAAAAATACTTCCTTCCTGGGTAGGTTGATTTTATTTCTTCATATGTTCCTTGGTTTACTTCTTTTGAATAATGTCGTACTTCTTTCTTCTATTTATTTAGTTTAGTAATATTATTTAACTTTACTTTAGGTTCACTGATATGAAATTTACAATATGTTGGATTAGTCACTCTTCTTCTTATATATCAACCTTTCTCGTTTAAATCTAATAATGCACTCTTCTTTATTCAATTTATAACATCTCAGTTGCTAAGGCCTATCTCAGCTTTCATTGGTGTGAATTGTAACATTTGATGTTACTATGGTGCTCTCTGAGCCTCAACATAAACAAACTTCTAATATTTTACCTTCCATTTTCTTTAAATTGTTACAACTTTTTTATAAGACCTTTGATCTTCAATATATTAGTATCTTTGAGTTTCTAATGGAACAATGATTATTTTGATACCACTCTTGATTATCTTCCATTAAATATTTCCTGAGTTACCATTTTACACTTTTAATTATTTGTCCCAAAATTATTTATTATTAGTTCTTCTTGTACTCTTAACTTTAATAAAACTATATGATGCAATTAGTAATAATATAATTCAACCTGACATTGATTATTCTAATTTTAATATAAATTCTTTTTTTTCAAATCCCTTAACTATCTAGGCTTAACATGCCTAGTTTTACAAATCTCTATTATTATTATTTTGGTACTCTTCTATTAATATTAACATTTGTATTATTAATATTACAACATATAATAGTAATCAATATAGCAAAATTAAGTACTAATAACTGTTAGTAACATATGACAATTCTTATTAACCTTCTGTATACAATCCAGTTTTTATAAACACAACAAAACACTGTAAGTAGTTTCCAAAACATTGTCCTCCTTACTTACTAACTTTAATAGTTTAAACATAACTACTAGAGCCTTAGTTAACATTAATCAAATAATCGTTAAAATAAATAGTATTTAACTAAGTAGTTAAATAGTTAGTTCTTGAAACAAGCTACATCATGTTTCTTGGTACTTTTCTAGAATTAGTAAAGTATGTTACTATCAACAAGATGAGTGGTAAAATATCATGTAACAATATATAGCGCATCTATGGTCACACATATACCTACCTAGGCTCACAAATAAAATACACTACAAGCAATTATATCCAGGTGAGAATTCTTAGTAGTAACCGATGTTTCTATGCCTACTCAGAATTAATGAATTCTAAAGTACTGAAGAAATCATTAACATTAAAAATACACAAAATCATAGTGAGATCAATTGTAACATATGCATGTCAAACCTGGGTATTAACACAAAAAAGATGAACAGTATCTAAGAATATTTGAATGAAATATACTGAGAAAAATATTTGGACCAGTACAAAATAACAATGGCTCTTGGAGAATCCAAAGGAATCATGAAATAAATAATATTTTACACAGTGCTGACACAGTAAGGTTTATAAAGAGTAGAAGGATAGCCTGGCTGAGACACAATGAGGATGGAACAACACCAAATTCTCAGAAAATTATAGAATGGAGACAAGTAGGTAGGAGATCAAGAGGAAGGCCAAGGAAGATGTTGATCGAGGATGTTGAGGAGGATCTGAGAAATATGGGGATTAGAAGATTATGAAGACTACTATGTAATAAGAGGCCTGAATGGAGAAAATCATTGAAGAGGCTAAAACACATACTAGGTTGTAATGCCAGTAAAGAAGATTCTTAATCTTTTCATTGATTAAAACTAATGTTTTAATAATTAAAATAATTATTATGAAATAATAAATAATAATTAAAATAATTATTATGAAATAATAAATAATAATTAAAACTAATTGTTACTTAAAAACTAATGTAACTTCATGTAAATTAATTGAATAAGTACACACTTTTATTTCTGTCTAATGGAATATACATGACACAAATATAATTCTTTAGTTATTACTTTACTTAATTATTGTGCATGCGAGCGCGCACGCGCACACACACACACACACACACAAACCACACTAAGAATGAATACTGGTCATGTGTAGAAGAATAGGCAGTATCAAGAAAGACATTATTATTTTATACTATTTATAATATATGTTCAAGGAGAATACATATAGACTATAATATCTCTTTTACCAAGACTTGAGAGTAGTCAAACAAAGAATGATGACAGTCACAAACACCTGAGAAGTACTTATAACATTTCAGGAATACTGTAACGTATTATTACTTTTTGCCAATTTCCCCCACGTGACTTCTACTTACCTCGAGCGATCTTTTTACGCACTCGCTATGATTACACTCTACCCTGACTTACCAAAACTGAAGACTCCAAATTACTTATAGGTCGCCACCAATCTTTAAAGGACAGATATGGAGACCTTAAAACACTTTCCCCTCTTAGAATTCAATTACTTAACAGGTTCGTTAGGCGAAATTTTCTATGCGGGATAGGTGATGTTAATTTGGCGTAATAATTGACTTAACGCATGGTTCCGCTATTAATCCATTTTATTTATATTCATATTAAAAGTTAATTATTCTGTTTGTAACTCTTAACAGTTCGTCGAGTTCTTTGCTTTATCAACTCTCTATAATATTATACTTTCAACATTTAAGAAAACAAAATTTACTAATTCAACTAATCGGTATACCTTTTATTTTTATTAGACAACCCAGTACTTGCTCATTTGCTCACACTTTCATTCTTTACAGATCTTTTACCCACACCCTTATTTTAGAGATCTCTTTATTATTGTTATATTTGAATTTATTTTTAAATTTAGTCATGGAATTATAAATGGTACTTAGCCATTTTGTAGATGTCTCCCCGCTGTTGCACCATCACTTGATTCACTATTTGTTTAACGTTCCGAAATTTGGTTTTAAAACGGTTCCAACTGCGGTGCTGCTATATATGCTTCCAAATACATGTTCCACTACTGTTCACATTAATTATGTCTCAATTAGTTGGCCCGCGCGCCGACACAACCGCATAGTTTATATGTTTGGCCGAACTGTCTTGGCCCTACATGCCCATTTTTATGTGCGGGCGAGATGAAAACTGTGCCCAGCCGGCAGACGCACACAACTACTCGCGTCCGTCGTCTTGAGATGTTATTTGCTGACTGCCTTTGTTCTCTGCGCACCAAGCGCTAAGGAATTTATTCGAATGTGACATTATTGTGAGAACGTTGGCCAACGTTCGCGCTCTTGTGTGTGAAGGCGCACCCTAGTCGCTAACTTTACATTCCTTTACCAAGTCACACCAGTCTCGAAGATATAGTCCATTCACAGAATATACTTGGGTTAAATAAAATTTGAAAGATGTCAATTACAAATCCTCTAGGTTTGTACCGTTACAATACTAACAGAGTGATGTTATGCCTAAACGTATTGCATAACTCATTCCTATCCAAATATATTTTGTCACTATAGTAAAATTAACATCATAAGCATAGCCATAAATTATGATAATTTTTTGGCATTTTCAGTGAAGTAACTTTCAAATATATATAATTATATTGTTATATTATTTTAAAAAATATACCAGTATAATATATATATTTATGCAGTAACAGGATTTACAATTTTGCTAATCACATGAAACAGAATCACATAAGTTTTGCTCTGTCTCATAGCTACTACTAGTCTTTTCACATAAATTTTTACCAGTCAGGGTCATTTTCTTTGCATACATTTACTCCCAACTCTTGGTCAAAGAATTATAATGCACATTGAAGCACATTCTAATATCTCTAGATTTCTTTACCATTTGTTAGACTGGACTTCCTAAATTGAATCTTTGTCTACTGGTAACACATGCTGACTGTCAGATAAACCTTAATTGTGTTAAACAATTTATAGTCCCAGTTTTAAAATGCACAACAATCATTTTTTAATGTTTAAAACATCTGTTTTCCTTTATTATTTAAAACACCTATTGTTTAAAACAACTAATTACCTTACTTTTTAATAATGTCCAACCAAAGTTTAATCATTGTTACAGTGGAGTTTTTACCATGTGGAGTTGTTACATGTTTTTACCATGTAATGTTAGAGCTGTTTCTGTCACTAAATTATTTATTAAATTTTAAAGTAGCATTTAGCCAGCTTTCAACTGCTGATGGTTAAATTTTTTTTCTTTTTGAGGTTATACA
Source organism: Magicicada septendecula (assembly GCA_034769895.1). Lineage (NCBI taxonomy): Eukaryota > Metazoa > Arthropoda > Insecta > Hemiptera > Cicadidae > Magicicada > Magicicada septendecula. Next base: position 816,094,521 of record CM068367.1, read on the forward strand.
AGGTCACTTGCATTCTGCTAGGGCCAAAACAGCAAGTCTAGGTTTGTTGAAACAGGTACTTATAAGTTTCCCTTGAGTATGAGATTGTTACTTCTTATTTACAAAACAGTACTTCTTTTAAAAATGTTAATATAAACTTTAAGAAAATGGATTTGCAAAACCATACTGAAGAGTAACAATAATATTATTATTAATTTAATTATTCTGTTGTAATCCAATTATTTTTCAAGTTACAGTATGTTAAACAGTTCTTATATATTCATTGTCTGATGTTTTTCCTGCTGTAGTTATCATGGACTATGTAATAAAAGTAATGATTTCTCTTGTCTTTAAGAACATTATTCTAGTAGTATTAATATTAAAAAATACATTATTATAAACAAATTAATAAATTTTAATAAAAAAGTAATATAATATATTCATGAATATTTTTCTGTAAAATACATGTGTAAAACTATTCAGGTTAGAGCATGTTGGACAATTTTTCTTCATGGACGCATATTGTCTTTTATTCGTGGATGTTCTTCCTGCTGCAGCAAAACACTAGCTTCAGATAAAAAAGGAAGCACTAAGTAATTTTTATTTTTAGGTTGTTTTGATAATAAAAACACATGGAAACATGGAGAATATTAGGAAATTTGAAAGCGAAGGGCATGTGCCATTAATATGTAGGTTTACTTTTTAAACAACTTATTTATTGTAGGTATACTGTTGCAATTTTATTTTGATTTTAATAATCCAGTTTGTGGCAACTATGATTATATAAATGATGCAATCTTTTATCATGCTAAACTCCGATTATCCTAAATACTGAAGAGACAAGTGTTGTCACTGATGGATTTAACAAACAGATACAGAAATAAAACAATTCATTACAAAGATGTAATGTGAGGTGGAAAGGATTGTTCTATGATGTGTAATGAGAACTAATATCTAACGCATCAGTACATCCTATTTACAAAAAATAAAATTAGCATATTGGTTATAACGAAGCAAACAGCTCATAATTACAGCGAAGAGATTGTTATATTACTATAAATTTGTACTAGCCTAGTATCATTTGGTATAGACAGTATATCTTATTTACTAAGAGTTGTGTTATCATGTGACAAAATACTAGCAGTCAAAACATTTGTGTAGGTATGATAAATGGGACCAATCATTTATTGATAACCGTTCGTTTATAATAATGAGTGGTTAAACTACAAAATTTTATTAGTGGTTAAATAATTTATGCTAAACTCATTTGTTGCACACACCACTAGTCACTGTGACATCGATATCGTATCGGTGTCACAGTGACTAGTGGTGTGTGCAACAAGTGAGTTTAGCATAATAATGAATGATTAAAGGAAACAATATACCACTTATAAAATATTTTAAAAATTTTAACAATACATTCAAAATTTTTAGAATTTATAATTCAACTAAAATTTATAATATGCTGTAATGAATTTCTTATAGCATATGCAATTAATTATTTGAAATTAAACATAATCTTATTCAATTTTCCTTAGAACAATCGTAAGAAGTTTGTTTTGTAATTGTAACAGAGAAGAATGATTATTTTCATTAATAAAAGTACAAAACTAGATGTAAACTAATTTTCTCATTAATTTATTGATAGAGAGGAGACCGACAAAGGCCAGAGGACCAGGTATTAATGCGAGCACTCAGAGACTTCAATATTCCTAAGATCATTACAGATGATATGCAAATTTTTATGGGCCTAATTGGTGATTTATTTCCTGCTCTGGATGTACCTCGTAAACGGGACTTTGATTTTGAAAAACAAGTTAGGCATGCAGCTATTGATCTTAAACTTCAACCTGAAGACAATTTCATCCTCAAGGTAAACAATTTTATTCACTTCATTTATTGTTATGTTTATACAATTATACGTTGTACATAAATACACTGAAACCTCTTCAGAAGACTACCTCTTTAAATCAACTGCCTTCATTGCAACTTATTTTTGATAGGAATATCAAATCTGTATCCAAATCAGAAAACTATGAATGTTGATTGCAATTTTGAGTACAAAACAGCTAGTGGGATATACTCATTTTTGAGTTTGTTGTTTACAGCAAATCACTATGTAAATATCTGACATTTCATGTTTCCGTTGACTTTTTTATATTGTTAGTGTCAATAATTTACTTTACAGTATACTAATTTGGATTCATTTCCTATGGATATTGCTAGCCTCTCATACAACTACAGCATGTGGCACAGCAATGCTGAAACTTTTTTACTGTGTCATAAATTAACACCATAGGGTTATTTAAGGCCCCATAAAAATAAAATTTATATTGACAATTTTTCAATTGTGAAATGATAGGTTCTTGAAAAAATGGGATATTAATACCCTGTGATGTGTGTGTGTGTGTGTGTGTGTGTGTGTGTGTGTGTTAGCGCACGAGCGTGCGCATGAGTTCATGTGTGCATGCATGTGAGTGGTAATTCTAACAAGGTAATAAATAATTTGTTGTTTTAGATAGTCCAATTACAAGAGTTATTTGCTGTCCGTCACTCAGTTTTCATTATTGGCAATGCAGGCGCAGGAAAGTCACAAGTTTGGAAAACTTTATATCGTACATACTATAATCAGAAAAGGAAACCATATTATAATGATTTAGAACCAAAAGCTGTCACTAATGATGAACTATTTGGAATTATTAATCCTGCTACTCGAGAATGGAAAGACGGTAAATTTATACTAACAGTTTTAACAAAAATTATTATGAAAAGTGATCGGAAATTTTTAGGTTTTGCAAATAGAAGACATTAAACAAATGTATTAACAGTGATAATTTTATAGACAGTTAGCACTTCCTATAATCAATTAATATTTATTTTTTTACATCTAATTAACATATTTTTATTTTTGTGTGAATACTGTATGTTATTTTATAATTTTTAGATTTTAGATTATAATATGGTTCTTGTTATTTCAGTTTATTAATTTTGATTAATGCACAGACTAACCCTCAGAAACTTGAGGGCAGGGCCAGATTAAGGTATCTTGACATCCTAGGCTAATTATATTTCAGCGCCCCCCTCACCACACATAGGCTACTCTTACGTTTATTTCCAAGGGGCTGAATGAACCTTTAAACACCCTACAACATATTTCTTAGTTAGGAATATTTCAAAAATTTTACTGTTTTTACTTCCATGTTCCATAAGGAAATGGAAGTATGGTCATGCCGAAAAAAATCGTGTTCGAGATAACGGCAGATTCTGATTGTACTACCATCAAAACATGAAAAAAAGCCATTTTTCAAAGTGTGTGTGTGTGTGTGCGTGCATGTGCGTGTGCGTGCATGTGTGTGTGTGTGTGTGTGTGTGTGTGTGTGTGTGTGTGTGTGTGTGTGTGTGTGTGTGTGTGTGTGTGTGTGTGTGTGTGTGTGTGTGTGTGTGTGTGTGTGTGTGTGTGTGTGTGTGTGTGTGTGTGTGTGTGTGTGTGTGTGTGTGTGTGTGTGTGTGTGGAATTTGTTCTATGGCAAACAGTAACAGCCGCAAATTCAAACAGAATCAAATAATTTTTTGCATGCAGCCATGAATTGTAGAGGACTCAAGGCCTATTGTTTTTGGTGAAGATCGGTTAAGGGAAAGGGGTAGTTTACCTGCAACATTTTACGTTTTAACAAGAGTAAAGTGCTTAATTTTTATAAATAAAGTATCCTGAAAAGAAGGTCATAATAATCCACTGTAGAAAGGTAGATGAAATATCTATAAATGAAAAGGGTAGTTGAATAGGGAAGGGGTTATTTTTTGTATAAATTAAAATGGTAGTTGATGATGGAGGAGGTAAATTTTTATAAGTTTTATATGTGTACTGCGTTATTGACAACAAAGAAGTAGTTTCTATGGAAACATTTCATTTAACTTTAACAAAATTCTGTATTTTTTCATTTTAATTTAAATCATGTATGAGAGAAAATATATCGTTCGTGGCAGGCAAGCATATCTCAATTATGTAATGTTTATGTTTCCATTTTATTATTATGATTACCGCAATAAAAAGGCAGGCAAGACACACACACACACACACACACACACACACACACACACACACACACACACACACACACACACACACACACACACACACACACACACATACACACACACACAATTCGTGTTATTTCTGGCCTCACTCATGTTTACTTTTTTACATTTGCACACTTTTTAAATGGGAAGTGCCGAAACCCACACCAACACAATGCGTGCAAGCCGAAAAAGTGTCCAGCGTGGATAGCGATTTGCTTCCTGTGGATCGCTGGGCAGTGTAACTGCACATGTTAACAGAGGAATGGTTCATAGACAGACTTTTTGTCTTTAGGGAATAATGTACATTCCATAATTAACATTTGGGAAAATTTATCAATATACAAACATAAAACACAAAACAAACTAATACCTGAACAAATACAAATCAGTACAAAACATGACACAATATTCAAAGCACTCAACATCGGAAATACACAAAATACAAATACATATACCACAATCACACACAATAATACAACTTTAAAATACCAGAGACCAACAAGAAACCTTAATAGCATCCAGCCAACACACAAATACTTCACCAGACGCAAGATCGCGAAGGCTGAGGATGAGAGCACGGGAGCTCTTGAAACATGTTCCAAATAAGGAAAAATAACATCTTGAGGTAGTAATATAAAAATAAATTTTAAATAATTTATATATATATATGTACTTCACCAGACAAAAAAACCGGAAGGCTGAGGATGGGTACAAGATAGTACCCGAAACATGTTCCAAATAGAAAAATAACATCTTGAGGTAAATTTATGTATAAATATTAAATGTAATATATATATATATATTTATATATTGTGACGGCAGCGGTATGTGAACATCTGCTCTCCGGTACCAGCGGTGGACACAGCGAGCCAACCAGCGACCCCGGTTAGTGCATAAAACCTAGGCCGCCAGAAAATTTTGAACACACTTCATCGCCACGCCATCGGACGCACTTCATCTCCTCACCTCTCTTGGACGACATTGGTGTGGAGTCAGCCGGAAGGAACGGCCGAAGAATAGAACCAGCGTTCTTGCGTCTTCGCCCTCCAGGTCCGCACCAGCGATGGATTTCGCTGGGCCGGCAGCCGACTCTACAACCGGTGCCGAAACAAGAGGAGAACTGTAGTACGCCACAAACAGCAGGCACAGCCGCCGAACATCTTAGCGTGGCACAACCAACATCAGCATTCTCGCCACAAGGTCTTTTTTAGGGCCACCATAAACACTAGAGTGTACAATTGGCGCCATTTGTCATGCGGCAAGCCTTTTGTCCGGTGACAATATATATCAAGAAACGAACTGTAGCAGAAAGTGAGTGAATATATATATATATATATATTGTAACCGTACAAATAAATAATGTGTAAGGTTCGTTAAAACCTTTTTGCTCTTCAACGTTACGCTCCACTGTGGGGAGTGTCAATTGGTAACAAGCCGCTGTTTATCTATGTTAAGCCCCACTGTTGCGAGCGCCAATTTGTAACACTAGACCTGTTATGAATAAATAATTTCTTTGTGTAGGTTCAAAGAAAAGAAAAAAAAATTTATTTAAAAAAAAAATGTTGTTAAACAAAAAATTTTATGTTTGCTTGTTGTTGTAATAATTTAGAAATAATCCTGGTTCTGTGTTTTAGTTAAAAATTTAAAATTCTGTGAGTTTATTTTGGTTAAATTTTACACTTCTGGTTGACCTTCACTAAATCTGGAGTTAATCAGATTATCTCCTTACAGTAATCGATTGGTGATTTTCAGCGCTGCTCCAGTATATCACTTTCAGTTAAGATTTATCGTCTTCCAGTAAGTCCTGTAGTTAGTTAAACTCTTAATTTTAGATGTGAAATAATTGTAAAATCCAGATAATTGAAATAATTTGATTTATTAATAATAATTCTTAATGATCGATTTAAAATCGATGTTGAGCAACTATTCGACTCTTTCACAGGGATATATCAATTTGTGATTACAGGTTTTTTTTTTATATAAATATTCAAAAATGTTCTTGTAACGATTATATTTATATAGTCAGAGAAGGGTAGGCCTAGAAAGTATAACATGTACAAAAATATAAGTCTTAAAAGTAAAAAAAATGACAATTGGTTAATAATATATAATGTTTGTAGTATACAATTTATACCCAATCGTTGACTACATGAATTCGTTGCTGGTTGGTACTATGCATCACGGGAAATTCACAATGGCGGCACGTCTCGCTGTGGAATATTACTGCGAACTGATGGTTGGAAATTCTGCTAATAAAATCCCCTTCACAACTGTTTTGTTGGTCTCTGTGATAGTGTATATTGTCTATTGTGTTGTTCTGGTATCCTGGATAAGTGTTCAGTGTTCACAGGTGTTAATTGTCTTATTTTAGATGTACTGAATGTTTGCTGGTTATGGCGAAAAATCGAGAAGTTGTTACAAAGTGAATTATTAATGTTAGGTTGTTTTAACAGTTTAATTCACTTGTATTGTGTTGTGTATTGTTTGTTTTCACTATTGTGGTAGAGTATTTCACTGATTTAAAGTCAAAAAGTGTCAATTTAGGTAACTCTCTTATTTCACTGATTTTCAACTTTTACTCCATTACAATTCGCTATACGGTTTTAGAACGCGATCCCGCATCAACCGTTCCATTTGAATGTTAACAAAGAACTAACTTACTTCCTTCGTCTTAGGAAATATCTTGCCAAGTTAATATTGGAAAAGTATTGTTAAAATAATTTTGATTTCCTATCTACATAATTATAAAGTACATTATATATGGAATATTTTTAGTTTATTGATTGCTTTCATGAACTATTAACCACATAATTGGTTTATTTATCTCATTCTGTTTAATTTGATATGTCATAGTCCATATTTATTGAGATTTTTGTTAAAATAGCCATATTTCTGTCTTTTTGGAAATCTAGGCCCAAAACTCTGTTTCCTGTTCTTGTACACAATTACTGCCATTTTAGGTGTTATTAATATAATTATAATAAATTTCAAATGGTCACAAATCTGTCCCTTTCCTTAACGCCTTGTAAATTTAACATTTGAGAACTGTCTTTTAGTGATAATTCATTAATTTACTATTTCTCCTCTGAAATAGTTAGTTTTTACATTTCGAAAATTTTTAATAATTTAAGACATTTTTCTATATTACTCTTTTAAATCATAGGATCATTTACAGTAGTTGTTTATCAATCCACCTTACATAAATCTTGTTAGTTTACATGGTTCATTGGTGAATTAACTAGTTTATATTAATTTTTGGGAATTCATTATTTGGCCTAAAGTTTAGTATTTTACATATATTGTTTTTTCAAATAAAGTTAATTCTACATCTCCTCTGACTTTTAAAAGTTAACATAACATGAAATAAAATTGTTTACATAATTATTGATACCGGTAGCATATAATTCATGCTACTTATACAAAAAATAATATTTGACATTAATTAACAGTCTTCAAAGTTAGACATGTTTGTTGAAACTATTTTGAACATACATTTTAAACATTTTATAAATTAATACAGCATCCATACCTAAATATTTTAATCTGTATGCATGCTGTTATATAACTCAAACATCTTACACTAAATATAAACGTTATTCTATTAGAACTCTTTAAAAGTGGAGTTCATAGGCTCTGAACATTATTAGCCATTTAAATTTCTTAATTTTATTTAAACTTAATTTATTTTCAGTCTTTTCTGATTATATTGTATTATTATCTAACCCCTTGATACAGTAAACATTCCCCCACATACTTTCTTTATTATTGGCATTACTATGAATGTTTTGATATAAAAAAGTGACCTTATTTATGAAATATGGGAAATATTTTTCATTTTAATATTTCATCACCTGTTAATTATAAAATATAAAAGTTATTTAATCACACCTTGTTTAAGTTATAGTTACACAACAACTTGAAGTTTATTACATTTAAAAACACTACACTGGTACACATTCACTGTTGGTTCTGACTTATTTTTGAGTTTTATTATATTCTCAGACCAGACCTTTAGTCATAATGGACTGTGAAGATTTGTTTATTTTACCATATAATAACTTTAGTTGGTGCACTTCTTATCATACTACTCAATACTTTTGTCTATAATTAAATTACAATTTTATAAGGTTTTGGGGTGTTATACTTTCTTTAATGGTATTAACATTTGGTTTGGGGTTCATGGTAGTTAATAATAGGTTTTTATTGTGGTTCTCCCATCCTATATCTTCCTTTCTTCTCTTCTTCCTTCTTGGGTTCCTTCTTGGGTAAACCAAGGTACTTAGTGTTATTTTGTCCGATGGTTGGTTCGGGATATTTTGTTTATCATCTGCTTCTAAATTTCTTCTTCCTTCTTGGGTTCGGAGTATCTTCTTTATTGCATGCTCCTAATTTTACTCTTCTTTCTTGATTTCGGGATATCTTGTTTATCATCTGCTTCTAAATTTTACCCTTCCTGTTTCTTCTTGTGTTTGGGGTATCTTCTTTATCACCTGCTCCTAATCTCCTGGGTAATCTCCTGATTTTTTAATATGAGTTCCTTTTAATTTCTTTTCTTGAATTTTGTTGTGGCATTTTTATTATTTTATTACCTTTTTACTTTTATAGTGGTGTTTTTCTTTGAAGTTTAATTTTATTTTCATTTGAAATTCTTGGTTATATGTATTTTAATTGTTTTTATGATCTTAATTGAATTAATTATTAGTGGAATATCTGTCATGCTACAGATTGCCCTCTTCCAGAAGTGAATTTTTCAGACTATACCTGGTTTGTCTGAAATAATTGCTTATGATAATTATAGTAGTTTTTTTTAGTATTCTTGGCTTCCTTCCATTTCTTAATTTTTCTTATATATATTTGAGCTTACATCTTTTTCATTCCTACTTGATCTTCCTTGATAGTAATAGTCATCTGAGTTTCATATTTATTATTTCATTTTCATTTTTCTTCATAGTATTTTATCCTTGGGATATTTATTCCCTATCATTCCCTAACATGTGAGCTGGTGCAGTTCAGAGAGGCACTGTACGCTACTTCCTCTGCTGTCCAATACTTCACTTCTATTTGAGTACAGAGGCAAATCATCTCTGCTCAAAAAACATATTAATACTGCTGGAATTATCTACAGACAGTTATTAAAAAAATTACATCAGAATAGTACACTTTTGTTACTATTTAAAAAATATCTTTGGATACTTCACTTCCTATATTGCTCAGAGATTTTAATATTCCTATCTCAGTTGTTCTTCTGACTTATTAACTTGATGGTTATTTCATTTGGTATCATGGTGGGAAGCTCTTTTATTATTATAATTATCAATGGTTATTATCATATAAAGTTTTTGGTTATTAATGCTTTATTCCTTTCTGGTTTTTATTACAATCTGTTTTTGTTTATTGTAGCATATACTTCTGATATATTTGTTTGTTTCTCAGTTTCTATTTGTTCCACTTGTTCCATGTTCTAGAACTTTCTTATAATTGTCTTTATTACATTTGACACTTAATTTATGATCATTTCATTATTGATTTATTTAATTACATTTATAACTTTGATTCTATTCTTAAATTACTTCTCTCTTGTTTTTTATTCTTTCAAATGAATGTTTTAATTAATTTGTTAATGAGGTCATTGTTTCTCCTTATACCACTTCAAAGTTTTATCATTTTTATTTCCACATAAGTTTCTGTATTTAATCGTATCACTGGTTTTTTTTATTTCTTTTTATATCATTTCACAGAAGGTTTTTATCATTTATTGGTTGAAATTAGACATTATTGTATCACCTTTAGAATTATTTGGTTTAATTCTAAATTCCTTTTCTTTCATATATCTCATAATGATTTTCTATAAATATGGTAAATATATTGTATTAGTACCATAAATATGGTATGAATTCTCTTCTTTTTATTCTCACCATAGGTTTTTCATTTCTAGATTGTAGTAAGGTACTCTTACCTAATTTTTTAATTTTGCAGGTTTTTAACCTCTCAAAATTCTTCTCTTTTTATTTTCTCAAATGGTTTCTTTCAAATTGTTTGTAGTAAAGTTTTCTTACTTATATTTTAGAATTTTTAGGGGTATTCAAAATTCTTTTCTTTTTATATTTCCAAAGTTTTTATAAATAATTGGTTTGTAAGGTGTGCTTACAATTCTTTTGAATTTAGGGGTTTTTTCAAAATTCTCTCTTTTTATTCCTGAAAGTTTTTATAAATAACTGGTTTGTAAGGTGTGCTTACAATGTTTTTGAATTTAGGGGGTTTTATTCAAAATTGATTTTATTATATATCTCCAAATGGTTTTTTCATAATAATGGTAGTAAGGTGATCTTACAATATTTTTGAATTTTCACTCTTCTTTTCTTTACTTCAAATGTATTTCTTATTATTATATTTTCTTTTATACCCAGGTGGATGATTTAAATTAGGTCGCACAGTTACTCATATTTCCTTTTGTAAGGTGTAGTTCCTTAATTAATTTTCTTTCTTAAATCCCCGTTTTGTTTCTTTGTTCATTTTTCTTCTCATTTCTCCTCAGTGGTAATTATTTTCTTTTCCTTGGACATGAGTTCTTGCCGTTGTCGGTTATCATGACATCCGTCCCTTTTTGTGGAGGTGCGTAGTAGTTGATTTAACCGTAGTCTGTCATTTCAGTTGCTCTCATTGTCCGGATGACTACAGTCTTCATAAGCGTCCCGGTCCTAGTGATATCTCTGGCCTTTGCCTTGTATTTCATTTTTCTTGCCGTTATTACTTTGTTGGCTACAAAGCTTATTTGGTTCCCTTTATCATATTGTTTTATACACCAATGCGTCTCTGGTCCATCAATGATTAATGATACCATCGACAATCTACTATATATTCCTATCCCTGTTGTATTCCATTTACCCCTGGTTCTTTCCCATTGGTAGACTACTGTTTGTTGGTAAACCATCTCTGAGATTACCTTTAATCTCCTTCCGTAATCTCTGGAATTCCTGATTTCTTCATGGTTGGTAATAGGGACATTATTGACATCCATTAAACCATGGTTCATCATCTCCATTTCTTCCTTTGTTTTCATTAATTTCCTTGGATGCGTTCTTCTCATTTTCTTGGGTTCCACTTCCTCATCTTTAGTATTTTCTTTGTTTCCATTAGTTTTCTTTTCAGGTAATACTACCACTGGTTCCTTTGTTTTATCGTTTGGTATTTCTTCTGTTTCTGGTTGGCTATCATTTTTTATTTCTTTGGTCTTCTCCTTTCTTAATTCTTCTCTTTTTAATCTGTCCTCTCTCATTTCTTCATTCCAGGATTTGAATTCTTCCTGTATGGAATCCATTTTCTTATTCAACTGTAGGAACATTTCTATTATTTGGTCCAATCTTGTACCTTCGGTTGTTTGAGATTTCTCCTTCTCCTTCTCTGGGACATTGACATCCCCTGTTTTCGTTGGTACTTCGGGTTGTTCCTCTGGTGATGCAGTTTGTTTATCTTCTACTGGGGTTACTAGCACTTCTAGATCCTCCGTGGGTGTTGCCTCCTTATCCCCCATATCAACTTCCTTTTCGGCCTCTGCCGCCCTCTTCTTAGAAGTAGCTCGTCGTTGCATTTTGCCTCCTTCTCTATGGTATAATCGCTGCCAAGCTTAATTAATTAAGCCCTCTAGTTGGACGCCAATTTGTAACCGTACAAATAAATAATGTGTAAGGTTCGTTAAAACCTTTTTGCTCTTCAACGTTACGCTCCACTGTGGGGAGTGTCAATTGGTAACAAGCCGCTGTTCGTCTATGTTAAGCCCCACTGTTGCGAGCGCCAATTTGTAACACTAGACCTGTTACGAATAAATAATTTCTTTGTGTAGGTTCAAAGAAAAGAGAAAAAAAATTTTGTTCAAAAAAAAATTTTATGTTTGCTTGTTGTTGTAATAATTTAGAAATAATCCTGGTTCTGTGTTTTAGTTAAAAATTTAAAATTCTGTGAGATTATTTTGGTTAAATTTTACACTTCTGGTTGACCTTCACTAAATCTGGAGTTAATCAGATTATCTCCTTACAGTAATCGATTGGTGATTTTCAGCGCTGCTCCAGTACATCACTTTCAGTTAAGATTTATCATCTTCCAGTAAGTCCTGTAGTTAGTTAAACTCTTAATTTTAGATGTGAAATAATTGTAAAATCCAGATAATTGAAATAATTTGATTTATTAATAATAATTCTTAATGATCGATTTAAAATCGATGTTGAGCAACTATTCGACTCTTTCACAGGGATATATCGATTTGTGATTACAGGTTTTTTTTTATATAAATATTCAAAAAGGTTCTTATAATGATTATATTTATATAGTCAGAGAAGGGTAGGCCTAGAAAGTATAACATGTACAAAAATATAAGTCTTAAAAGTAAAAAAAATGACAATTGGTTAATAATATATAATGTTTGTAGTATACAATTTATACCCAATTGTTGACTAGACGAATTCGTTGCTGGTTGGTACTTTGCATCACGGGAAATTCACAATGGCGGCACGTCTCGCTGTGGAATATTACTGCGAACTGATGGTTGGAAATTCTGCTAATAAAATCCCCTTCACAACTGTTTTATTGGTCTCCGTGATAGTGTATATTGTCTATTGTGTTGTTCTGGTATCCTGGATAAGTGTTCAGTGTTCACAGGTGTTAATTGTCTTATTTTAGATGTACTGAATGTTTGCTGGTTATGGCGAAAAATCGAGAAGTTGTTACAAAGTGAATTATTAATTTTAGGTTGTTTGAACGGTTTAATTCACTTGTATTGTGTTGTGTATTGTTTGTTTTCACTATTGTGGTAGAGTATTTCACTGATTTAAAGTCAAAAAGTGTCAATTTAGGTAACTCTCGTATTTCACTGATTTTCAACTTTTACTCCATTACAATTCGCTATACTGTTTTAGAACGCGATCCCGCATCAACCGTTCCATTTGAATGTTAACAAAGAACTAACTTACTTCCTTCGTCTTAGGAAATATCTTGCCAAGTTAATATTGGAAAAGTATTGTTAAAATAATTTTGATTTCCTATCTACATAATTATAAAGTACATTATATATGGAATATTTTTAGTTTATTGATTGCTTTTGTGAACTATTAACCACATAATTGGTTTATTTATCTCATTCTGTTTAATTTGATATGTCATAGTCCATATTTGTTGAGATTTTTGTTAAAATAGCCATATGTCTGTCTTTTTGGAAATCTAGGCCCAAAACTCTGTTTCCTGTTCTTGTACACAATTACTGCCATTTTAGGTGTTATTAATATAATTATAATAAATTTCAAATGGTCACAAATCTGTCCCTTTCCTTAACGCCTTGTAAATTTAACATTTGAGAACTGTCTTTTAGTGATAATTCATTAATTTACTATTTCTCCTCTGAAATAGTTAGTTTTTACATTTCAAAAATTTTTAATAATTTAAGACATTTTTCTATATTACTCTTTTAAATCATAGGATCATTTACAGTAGTTGTTTATCAATCCACCTTACATAAATCTTGTTAGTTTACATGGTTCATTGGTGAATTAACTAGTTTATAATAATTTTTGGGAATTCATTATTTGGCCTAAAGTTTAGTATTTTACATATATGGTTTTTTCAAATAAAGTTAATTCTACATCTCCTCTGACTTTTAAAAGTTAACATAACATGAAATAAAATTGTTTACATAATTATTGATACCAGTAGCATATAATTCATGCTACTTATACAAAAAATAATATTTGACATTAATTAACAGTCTTCAAAGTTAGACATGTTTGTTGAAACTATTTTGAACATATACATTTTAAACATTTTATAAATTAATACAGCATCCATACCTAAACATTTTAATCTGTATGCATGCTGTTATATAACTCAAACATCTTACACTAAATATAAACGTTATTCTATTAGAACTCTTTAAAAGTGGAGTTCATAGGCTCTGAACATTATTAGCCATTTAAATTTCTTAATTTTATTTAAACTTAATTTATTTTCAGTCTTTTCTGATTATATTGTATTATTATCTAACCCCTTGATACAGTAAACATTCCCCCACATACTTTCTTTATTATTGGCATTACTATGAATGTTTTGATATAAAAAAGTGACCTTATTTATGAAATATGGGAAATATTTTTCATTTTAATATTTCATCACCTGTTAATTATAAAATATAAAAGTTATTTAATCGCACCTTGTTTAAGTTATAGTTACACAACAACTTGAAGTTTATTACATTTAAAAACACTACACTGGTACACATTCACTGTTGGTTCTGACTTATTTTTGAGTTTTATTATATTCTCAGACCAGACCTTTAGTCATAATGGACTGTGAAGATTTGTTTATTTTACCATATAATAACTTTAGTTGGTGCACTTCTTATCACACTACTCAATACTTTTGTCTATAATTAAATCACAATTTTATAAGGTTTTGGGGTGTTATACTTTCTTTAATGGTATTAACATTTGGTTTGGGGTTCATGGTAGTTAATAATAGGTTTTTATTGTGGTTCTCCCATCCTATATCTTCCTTTCTTCTCTTCTTCCTTCTTGGGTTCCTTCTTGGGTAAACCAAGGTACTTAGTGTTATTTTGTCCGATGGTTGGTTCGGGATATTTTGTTTATCATCTGCTTCTAAATTTCTTCTTCCTTCTTGGGTTCGGAGTATCTTCTTTATTGCATGCTCCTAATTTTACTCTTCTTTCTTGATTTCGGGATATCTTGTTTATCATCTGCTTCTAAATTTTACCCTTCCTGTTTCTTCTTGTGTTTGGGGTATCTTCTTTATCACCTGCTCCTAATCTCCTGGGTAATCTCCTGATTTTTTAATATGAGTTCCTTTTAATTTCTTTCCTTGAATTTTATTGTGGCATTTTTATTATTTTATTACGTTTTTACTTTTATAGTGGTGTTTTTCTTTGAAGTTTAATTTTATTTTCATTTGAAATTCTTGGTTATATGTATTTTAATTGTTTTTATGATCTTAATTGAATTAATTATTAGTGGAATATCTGTCATGCTACAGAT
Source organism: Magicicada septendecula (assembly GCA_034769895.1). NCBI lineage: Eukaryota > Metazoa > Arthropoda > Insecta > Hemiptera > Cicadidae > Magicicada > Magicicada septendecula. The sequence goes on from CM068367.1 coordinate 816,109,607, forward strand.
TGCCCTCTTCCAGAAGTGATTTTTTCAGACTATACCTGGTTTGTCTGAAATAATTGCTTATGATAATTATAGTAGTTTTTTAGTATTCTTGGCTTCCTTCCATTTCTAAATTTTTCTTATATATATTTGAGCTTACATCTTTTTCATTCCTACTTGATCTTCCTTGATAGTAATAGTCATCTGAGTTTCATATTTATTATTTCATTTTCATTTTTCTTCTTAGTATTTTATCCTTGGGATATTTATTCCCTATCATTCCCTAACATGTGAGCTGGTGCAGTTCAGAGAGGCACTGTACGCTACTTCCTCTGCTGTCAAATACTTCACTTCTATTTGAGTACAGAGGCAAATCATCTCTGCTCAAAAAACATATTAATACTGCTGGAATTATCTACAGACAGTTATTAAAAAAATTATATCAGAATAGTACACTTTTGTTACTATTTAAAAAATATCTTTGGATACTTCACTT